>CM053027.1:576419623-576746595 GCA_028564925.1 Lithobates sylvaticus
ACTATAGTCACATGATCGGGGCAGCCCTGTAGTGATAGGCCATCTGATCCACCAATGGCGCTCACGCAATGTGCGCATGCGTGTGAGTGGGGCAGCTCATGCGCGTCAAGGAGGTGGAGCGGCTATTACGCTCTGTGTGGGGATTGGCCGCACGGACGGCTATGGGGTATGTTGCAGCACAGACCTCTCACGCAGAGAGTGTAGTGTGCGCACGCGTACGGGTGAGTTAGCCTGTGCGCGAGCGTGTTAGAGAGGCGGAGCGATGATTATGCTCTGCATGGGGATTGGCCGCACGAACGGCTATGGGAATGATGCAGCACGGGATGCAGTGCTGACATGTATTACGTGCGCCGGTTCCAACAGCCCGATCAGCATCCCACCAATGGGAGGGAGGGGAGGGATATATATACAGGATTGACACATCGCTTGGCCAACCCCATGATTAAGTCCTATGTGTGACGAAACATGTCGGGGCGTGGCTAAGCGACGTTCAGCAACAGTGAACCTGAACTTTTTTTCAAACAGAGTTACGGTGCCGTTTTTTTCCTTATTTTGTGGACATCTGATGGAGGGGAGATGGTGAGATCTTGAACATAATATCGCACACACCTCAGGTCCGCCGTGACCACTTTGTATATTTTTGTTGTGAAGTGGATTTGCCAAGTTATAGTGATTGGAGTGACTCCTGCTGTGGTTGAAACTATTCTTTGCTTTTAATATCTGTTCAAAATGTGAGTGAATTGATTGAAGCTTGTATATCAGTGTGCTATTAAATTTCCTTTACGTTATCACACTATTGGAGCACTTTTATTTTTACATGTGGAGCTATTATTAACACTGAGTGAAGTATACAGGAAGACTACCTACTGGCTGTTTTGAGATCTTTTATGCTGATTTGCCCGACACGAAAGTGTGGGCAAAAATTCTGGTGAGTGAGTCTCCTATGGGAGTGGCCCATTGAGCACTGGTGTGGTGGATGGCAAGAAGACTGTTTATATATTGATTTAAGAAGATTCATGGTCACATCAGAAGGAATGTTCACTTTTTCCTTTTATTCAATATTTGGATCATTTTCTTACCTTTTGCTGGAACATTATTTTGCACATTTTTCACGATATATATATATAATTTTATATATTTCTATATATCTCACTTTATACCATTTTTTGTATCACTTTCACTTATCACGTGGATCGATGCACTTTTGTTTTTGTATGATTGTCATTTACTTTGCAATTATGTACATTTAGATTTTCTCTAGCGCTACTTTTTCAGGCTTCAATTCAGTTTTGATTATCACCTGGAATACCCATCTCCATACATATCTCTTTAAGTGTCTGCTTTCAGTGTTTATTTTATTTTTATTTTTAATTCATCTTTCTCTGTTTATTGTCCGTGGCGCAGCGATTGGAATTTGGATTGTGGCGGATTTATCCTGATTCCTTGTTTTACATTTATGTATATGTCTTATCTGGACTGACAATACTATCCAGATGGATGATTTTTGATGTATATATATTTTCTTTGCAGATAGTTGGATTGCGCCTGCTCCGGAAGATGTGATTTCACGAAACGCGTAGAGAATATTGTGCTGCAATCCTTCAGTTTTTTTTATCATATATTATGTGTTGGTTTTATTCATTATTGTCTATTGTTATACTGCTGTGATTACTGATTCAGTGAATTGTTGTATGATGTTTCAACATTGGCTTAACCGTCGATGGATAATTTAATAAAGATTGTCCTTTATGTACTTTTACCTTTGCATGCGCTTTGATACAATCCCCTTTGCGCCGAGCGCATATATATTGCAACAATCGCCATTTTATTCTGTAGATTCTCTGCTAAAAAAATATATATAATGTTTGGGGTTCTAAGTAATTTTCTATCAAAAAAATACGTATTTTAACTTGTAAACACCAAATTTTTACAAATAGGCTAATGCCCCGTACACATGGTCGGAAATTCCGACGGAAAATGTCCAATCGGACCATGTTGTCGGAAAATCCGCCCTGTGTGTGGGCTCCATTGGACTTTTTCCGTCAGAATTTCCGACAGAAAAAATTCTATCTGGCTTTTTCAGAATTCCGACGGACAAATTGCCACGCATGCTCAGGTCAAATTATGAGACCAAAGCTATTGGCTACTAACGTGAACGTAGTCCCGTCGTAACGGACGAACGTCATCACGTTCAGAATGATCAGATTTTCCGATAACTTTGTCCGACCGTGTGTATGCAACACCAGTTTCGGACAAAGTCCGTCGGAAAAAATCTGACGGATTTTGTTGTTGGATATTCCGACTGTGTGTACGGGGCATTAGGCATGAAAGGGCTATGTTTATGTTCACTACATCAGTTGTTGGGTACACGCCTCATTCAAAGTCCAAAACTCTCTCCCCCTATATACAGTTAATATGGTAACTTATGGAGTAATGTAAAACATGGAGAAGCAGCCAGTCCAGCAGTGAAGGCAGTGGTGGCCACTGTTGAAGGTTCTATGAGAGAGGTGACTTTGTGACTGTATGGTCTGCTCTTCTAATAGAATGGATCCAAATAAACTCAATGCTCTCTACATAGCAGGACTCTTCTATGGACTAGGCCTGAACTTGGTGGGGAAAAATCAGTGGTTCATGCTAGTTGACTCAAAATAGCTTTGTAGTCAGAGCCAGGACAAGTGTCACTGACTGGTGTAAAGGACATTATCCTTCTGCAATGTGGCCTGGAATAGCAGTTTAATCTTTCACCATGAGGGGTGCTAACTCACACATTAACTGGTACCAACATACAAACACCTTAGTATTTACAAAACTCCTAGCATGTAATTCCCCCCATGCTAACAAGTGGAGCCAGAGGTTTCAGCACTATACACTGGAGCAGTCTCCTTATTGGCAGTACTCATGGCTTCTATACATAGATGATCATGGTCATGGAAGAAAATTGTACTTTTCAGTAGGACTATGCCCTTATCTGTATGCCCACTCCATTATTTGTGAGTGATTTTACCTTTTTATTCATTTTAAAACATTATATACTACACCAGGGGTCTCAAACTGGCGGCCCTCCAGCTGTTATGAAACTACAAGTCCCATGAGGCATTGCAAGGCTGACAGTTACAAGCATGACTCTCACAGGCAGAGGCATGATGAGACTTCTAGTTTCACAACAATTGGAGGGCCACCAGTTTGAGACCCCCGTACTACACAATCAGGTTCTGTGTGGACTTCCTCTTCTTTTGCATTAACATCACATGGTGCTATTTTTGATTAGCTAGTTCAGATACCGCTGCAAAAATGGTATGGTAACACAGCAACCAATTTTACAGATCTACGAAACCTATTTCAATTATCTCTGGTAGTGTTAAAGAGAACTATCACTTCAGTCACTGATAAGATTGCATATTGCAACTAAGCTCAATTTAAATTATTCACGAACATGTTTACAGTGAAATTACTTTCTACCATATTTGCGTGCTATTGAAAATTAAGAAAAGAATTAGATTTTATTCAATAATAAATCTTTGTTTTTTTTTAATCACACAAACACTCACACTAGTGAAATGAATCATCACAACACACAATAATGTTATCACACACATTAGTGTGATGCAGTGGCATTAATAATTAAAAGCCTGCCAATGCATCAGCGTTGCATCACATTGCAACATTGCACATTGCTTTGACATGGTGCCTTATCCTGCTGGAAGGAGCCATCAGAAGATGGGTACACTATAGTCATAAAGGGATGGACATGGTCAGCAACAATACTCAGGTAGGCCGTGGCGTTTAAACAATGCTCAATTGGTACTAAGGGGCCCAAAGTGTGCCAAGAAAATATCCCCCACACCATCACACCACCACCACCAGCCTGAACTGTTGATACAAGGCAGGATGGATCCGTGCTTTCATGTTGTTTACGACAAATTCTGACCCTACCATCTGAATGTCGCTGCTGAAATTAAGAGTCATCAGACCAGGCAACATTTTTCCAATCTTCTATTGTCCAATGTTGGTGAGCCTGTGCGAATTGTAGCCTCAGTTTCCTGTTCTTAGCTGACAGGAGTGGCACCCGGTGTGGTCTTCTGTTGCTGTAGCCCATCTGCTTCAAGGTTCCATGTGTTGTGCATTTAGAGATGTTATTCTGCACCTTGGTTGTAACGAGTGGTTATTTGAGTTACTGTTGCCTTTCTATCATCTCAAACCAGTCTGCCCATTTTCCTCTGACATCAACAAGGCATTTTTGTCCACACAACTGCCGCTCACTGGATATTTTTTATTTTTTGGACCATTCAACCCTTTAACCACGCTTGTTATGGAGAAACGCGCTAGAGGGGCCTCCACATGATGTCATTCCGTAAGTCAGGCTGAATGCTTGGACCTGTTTGTACTACACACTGTGTCATTTCATTCTGATTGTAAGTGTATTTTTATTGTTTTATTAAAACCAGTATGGTTCGGGGAGCTTTTGCACTCTGAATTATGGTATATATGGCTGCTTTGCAGCAAGGCATTTAACAATCTCCATGTGGGATCAGAGCATCTGGTTAAGGAGCCCACTTAACCGTTTGTGTTGACATCCTTTCAGGAGCACTGTTTATGGTGGTGTACGTTATCACTTTTCACCGCAAGAGAGAAGATATGTGGATGTTTTGTAAATGAGCAGTTTTTTACTTTATTTATGCCCCGTACACATGATCGGACTATCGGCGGGTTTGTCCGCCGGACTAGAGTCCGGCGGACAATCCGACCGTGTGTGGGCTCCGGCGGACTTTTTCTTCCCAAAAGTCCGGCGGACTTGGCAAGAAGTTTTGACTCAAAATTATCCGCCGGACTTGGCAGTCCGGCGGACAATCCAGCCATCTGTGTGCTAGTCCGCGGGACTTTTAAAATGAACGGACTTGCCGACACACGGAGTAAAGTCCGTTCATTTATAACGTGACTCCAGGTGGACGGGACTAGCGAAGGAAGTCAATGTCGCCGCCTCGATCGCCGAGATGGACACCTTGCTAGCCCCGTCACCTGGTATGTATTTAAAGGGGAATCCCTACGCCGAAAAAACGGCATCCTCCGGGACTGTGACATCATGAGGCGGCGGGGTCACCATGTGACATGAGCCGGTGACCCCGCCCCTTGTCCCTATATAACTGGCCGTGCAACAGGTCTCGGCCATTAGAAGAGGAGACAGCGTCATGTGGACATCGGATGAAGAAAGAAGAAGCAGAAGCAGAAGGAGGCGGCGACAGCGACGGGGACAGAAGAACCGAAGAGCGGCACAAGACCCCCTAAGTTGGAACAAGACCCCCGGACGGCAACGGCGACGAAGAACAAAGCCGGGCTCCTCCACTAGTAAAAGAGCTAGCAGAAGATAGCGGAGGATTTTGGTGAGAAGACCCCCGGAGCTGTGTAATAAAGTATTTTAAAAACTTGTGTTGTGCGCTGCATGATCGGATAAGGGTCTGATATGGATTTGGGGGGACCCCCACGCCGTTTTTTCGGCATAGGGATTCCCCTTTAAATCCATACCAGGTGACGGGGCTAGCGAGGTGTCAATCTTGCCGATCGAGGTGGCGGCATTGACTTCCTTCGCTAGTCCCGTCTACCTGGAGCCACATTCCAAATGAACAGACTTTACTCTGTGTAAAAGTCCGGTGGACCTCCGCCAAAACTCCGGCAAATTGTCCGCCGGAAAAGTCCGGGCGTGTGTGGGTAAGTCCGCACGTTCGGAAAGTAAGTCCACCGGATAGTTCGGCCGAAAAGTCAGATCGTCTGTTCGTGGCATTAGTATATTTTGCACAGCAATTTTAGCTAATTTTTTTGCAAATTAATTTATGGACTTTATATTTTATATATATATTTATTATGATGTAAGTTGAATATATGTTCAATGCACTTTGTGTTAATCATGAGTTATATTGATTCACACTCCATTAATTGTATATAGACAGCATACTTTCAGAATATATTTTGGTTCAGTTTATTACATATCCTACCCGGATAGGTGTTTTGATGCAGCAGTCTTTTTTGTTAAATTTGACTTTGAGGCTGGGTTCACACTTTTTGCAGAGCGGCTCGCAGCAGGGGGTCCTGTGCGTCCCTGTTCTCCGTTTCAAGTCCGAATTAGGTCAGAATTTTTGCCTAAATTCCGACTTGAAACGGAACCAAAGAAGCAAAGGACCCTTCTGCTGTGCACTCTGTGGCCGCCATAAAACCATAAAAATTTGAAAAACGAGGTACAAATTATTATATAAATGTGTAAATAAAGTGAGTGCAACATTCAGGTCTACAAAGTCATCTCTGCAGGTGTGGAATCAATTAGGCTTGTGTTTGGAGATTATATAGAGAAGACATGAGGAGGTTATATAGAGAAGACATGAGGAGGTTATATAGAGAAGACATGAGGAGGTTATATAGAGAAGACATGAGGAGGTTATATAGAGAGACATGGGGAGGTTGAGACCCAAAAGACAGAGAAGAGGCAAGGAAGAAGATGTGTTAAAAGGAGCCCGTCACTACTTTAGAGCAAGGTACAGGTTCTGCTCTTGTATTAACAGCTGCCTTTCATTGATATTCACTTTTATCACATTTCCTCACTGAGCCATTTGTCAGTTGAAACGTTAGGAAAAAAGCCATACTTCTGGGCATTAGGGAGCATCTGACCTTTCCTCTTCCTCCCAGGATGCATTGTGTAGACCTGTGTACCCAGCCACTGGGCCTGAACACTGTCAACTGGGGGAAGAAGTCCATCTTTTTCAGGGTTTCCAACAGGTAAGTAACATGGTTGGTGGTGTAGTGCAGAGAGGGTATTTTTCAGTGTTTTGGGAGATGGGCTCTTAATAGAACCTGTCACTTTGCCATTTCAGTACTCATTTAGGGCTGATTCATTAAAGCATATCTAAAGACGGCCCTTTTTTTGTCTTGGATAGAGTAGGGAAAGGTTAGAACTGCTGTCAGTTTTTTCTCATCAGGGAGATTTCCCTTCACTTCCTGTGGTGTAGACTCACTATAAAATGAGAGGATGTCTTCCCAATGTGAGTGAAATCCCCGCTTAGACAGTTGTCTCCATTCCTCTCTAATCGTGTTTTGGTGACAACTCAAAACTTTTGATTTACCTGCACTTTCATACCCAAAGACATTGGTGATGAGAACATTTAGGGAGAGTGAATCTCCATAATGGCAAGACAGACACCAATAAAAACCTGAAAATCTAAAAAAAATGTATCGTTAGCTACACTTTAAAGCGGTTGTGCACTGCTTTTTTTTGGGGGGGGGGGAATATGCCAAGGCCATATAGCTAAATTGGGGGACTCACCTGTTCCATCTTCCATCTCTTTTGCAGCCGGTTTTCCTCCGATAAAATTCTTTATATTCTTCTTTTCTGCTGGGGGCCATCTTGCCTTTGGGCATGTGAAACCCCACAGGCACTTTAGATGGCCCAGCATGCACCGCCGTTACTGCGCCGAGCTCGCGCGTGCGCAGTAACGGCAAAGTGCAGCTCACGTTCTCCGAAACCTGATGTGTCCGAAATCTCGCGAGATTTCGGAAGATGTGTCTGAAATCTCGCGAGATTTCGGAAGATGTGCCCGAAATCTCGCGAGATTTCGGAAGATGCCCGCACAGACTCCTGGGATCAATGACACCAGATCCCAGGAGACAGTGCGGCGTGACGAGGATCCCCACACAGACCCCGCCCACCCCGCAGAGACAGAAGACAGGAAGTCATCGATTACAAGGTAAGTGAAAAATAAAACACATTTCATTTAGTACTCTTTGCCTGATTTGGAAGGCAAAGAGATTTACTAAATGAAATGTGTGCACAACCGCTTTAAGCATGCGCACAGATAGATTTGTGCACCCTTCATACTGCATGTTACTGGGCAGTTGTTGTGCATCGACAGCTTAGAACAGTAATGGTAAACTTATGGCTTATAGGGGTCCTGAACTGTGGCCACTGAATTCATCAAGATTGAGCATATAATATTTAATGTTACAGAAGACAGGGTCTGAAATTCCTACAGGCTTGGTGAAGACTGAAGACATGCTGTGGGAGACAGTCTGAGACTTGGGACATATAAGACTGCTAGAGATTTCTGCCATTACAGCCCGTTTACAAATCAGTACTCCCCCCAATGTGCCTGGGCACACCCTAATCACCCTTTGTAGTGCGGATTCCCCTTTGCTTTCTGGTGCCTCCTGTCTCCCCTTGCAGTGCTGCCAGCTTCCCAGCTCTCCTCTCCTGCCTGCTGCTGCAGGGGATGTTTTAGGATGGATGAATGAATGAGCAGAGTGAGTAATCTGTACCGATCGCTCTTGTGTTCATTCTTAACTGAAGCACAGTAAACTGTTTACTATGCTTCCGTTTGTGAATGAACAGGAAACCGCTCAGCACAGAGCACTTCCCATTAATTTACTGTCCAGTGCAGCTGAGGTTGCAGAGAAAGGAACTAGGGAAGCTGTGTCCTCAGTTCCTTTCTCTATGTTTAGACCCGTGATATTTCATCAAGGCCCCCCCAATGGGGCTCCTAAAAAAAATTAAAAAATAAATAAAAATAATATTGTAAAAAAATAATAAAATTGTAAAAATAAATAAAAAAATAAAACTACTGACACCGCCCACTGCTCTACTGACACCAATCTTTGCTCTACTGACACCGCCCACTGCTCTACTGACACCAATCTTTGCTCTACTGACACCGTCCACTGCTCTGCTGATACACAAGCATGTGTGTTTGTGCTCTTGGAAGCCTAGCTAATGAAGTGTGGTCAGGACTAGACATGAGCATTTGTTTTCGTCCGAATGCATTTTCGTGCGAATTTCAGGTATTTTCGTTATCGTTTTAACAAACGATAAGGAAAGTGCAGAATCTGAAAAACGAAAGATCCGACATAAACAAATGCTTTATTTTCATTTTCATTGTGACAACAGTTCGATATAGATAGGAGATTCGACATGACGCTGACAATAACAATCTGTGTCCATCGAACCTGTGGTCGAATGTGCCTAACCTTAGCTCTATTAGCCCAAGATTATTTGACGTAGAGAGAAAAGATTTGACGTAGAGAGAAAAGATTCAACGTAGAGAGAAAAGATCGCTGCTGGAATTGGGTGGGGGAAAGTAAAATAAAAATAATGATGATGATGAATGTTATTGGCTGATTGTAACCAAAGAGGAGGAGCTAGAACTAAGTACACACGTACAGCCAACTTACTTTCACTTACGATTGCTAGCAGAGAGAGACAGAAGACAGTCAATCCTAGCTGGTCCGTTTGTCAGAGAACCTGAATTATTTAGAAATTAAGCATAAGCACAGCAGCAGAACAATAGTGAAGCAAGCTACAGTTCAACCTAACGTTTTCATAATAATCTGCTGCTATTGTGTTAGTGTTGTGAACTTGATAGTGATACTAGTGTTGCTAGTGTTGTGATAGCCTCAGAGGCTGCCCGTGTTGGGGGGGGGTTTATTATTATAACTTCTATATTATAGATTGAGATTCTATATAGATTCTATATACCCTATCTTGTTAGCTGTCTGATTAGTGATCACTATCACCAGTCCATTTTCTGTTTGAACTATATACATTCAACATGAACGACAAAGATTCGACAAAGCATCGAAAAACATACAAACGTCGAATCTTTGGCTTATGGTGTCTGTCAAAAGCTCTAAGAAGATTTGACGGAGCAGCTAAACTATACAAAGTCATACAGTTTAGCTGCTCCGTTGAATCTTCTTTGAACATTCAACAGACACCATAAGCCTTCAATAACAGGTTCGACCTTAATTCATTTGGATTTTCTGACTAATGCAATTTTTAACGAAAAACGAAATAAATAAAAACGAATTTCGGGAGTAACTATATAAATGTATTTTTCGGACGAAAACGAAATTCCGAAAATTAAATATTTCAGTGTGCACATGTCTAGTCAGGACAAATTCACCTGAGCCCCAATTACAGCATCAAGACCCCGTTTAGGTGTGCTACAACAAATTCCGTCAAAGCCGTTCATTGTGTATTCATGTTGACGTTCTTCAAAACTCTTCCTCCAGTCTTCCTGTAAAAAATGTATAGATAGGTCCAATAAAAATGTTTTTTCCCCATATTTTTGTCCACGTTTTCTAAACTCCTATCACTTAATGTATATGATCAACATGAAAGGCCTCTGCAGTTATTGCATCTGCAAATCTTGAAAACTGCTGCAGGTATGAAGGGGAGTAAACAAACTAAAAGAGAAAACATCCCACCACACTACACACAACTTTGTCTCAGCATGACATTTTCCTTTCCTATGTGTACTGAGAAGTTCTTTGCCTTGGTACGAGGGAATAGCAGCATGACTTAGGCACCAACTTAAACCTTCTGAAGAAAGTGTCACTGTGAAAATGTTGAAATGGAAAGAAACTTTATCAGAAGTAATTTCGGAAAGTGACACTATCTTTTGGCAACTTCCCCACTTCGCTGCGGATGAGCAATGAAAAGAAACTGAAGTATCTGACAAAGAGATGTGATTGTGCATTTAATCTGTAATACAGACTGACATTTTTTTTTTAATTTAAGTGACATGTAATAGCGGACTGTCACAATACTCATTCGCAATGAATTATTTATTAGGACAGTAGAATGACTACTGCAGAGGTTAACAGAAACTAAAAAAGAGACTTCAATTATTTAATGATTACAGGTAGATTTGTATCCATTACAAAAACTTTGCTACTGATATATTTTTACAATCTCGCTGTAAATGACTAGGCTATGGGCATTCTGTTATTTACATATTTTGAACAAAGAAAAAAAGGATCTTTAAAACGAGTCATCAATGACCTCTGTAGCTATATGTACTGTGGAGAAATTTATCCTTAAAGCGGAGTCGGCCACAGATATTTTTTTTTTTTTAGGCACCCTATCTTAATGCTTTAATTACACAAACATAAAGTTTAAAAAATGGTCATTGAAGGAAAAAAGGGTTTGAGACTTTACATGAGGCTAACACCAAAGGGATGCCAGCCTCCATCCCTAATCATGTGTAATAGGAAAGAGCAAGGGTGGGACTTTAAATGAAGCACACATCAGTAAATAGCAAGGTCAACTGACTATAATATTTATTTTATTTTATGTAGTCCATGATAAGCTAAAAAACATTTTGGGCATCAACCTCTAAAAATGCTCTGGGCATACCGCCTCCATACAATCAATCATGGACCAATAATGCACAATAGTTTACAGTCAAATAAAGTATATAGATGTTTGCTAGTGGGTCTGAATTATGGTCGCAGCGCAGATTGTTTAGAAAGTTGGCAAAACAATGGGCGGCGATGGAGGAAGGTCCCGCCCCGTTATGGCAACCGTCTTAAATCATGTAATTTCCCGTTGGGAAATAACGCGATTTTTGCTCACAGTACTGCCCACTGACTCCTGAGAAATGAGGACTCACTTCCCAGGAGCACAGGCGAGGGAGGAAGTGACGAGGAGCTCCACGGACCAGTAAGTGGCAGGTTAGGAGCCACTGCATAGCACCAGGGCATTTCTGGTAAGTAAAAAAATTCCCTCCAAATGTTTAATAATACTATTAAAGGTCTGTGAATTTGCAAAAAAAAAAAATCAGGGTGGAACTCCGCTTTAACCGCTTCAGCCCTGGAAGATTTTAGCCCCCTTCCTGACCAGAGAACTTTTTGCGATTCGGCACTGCGTTGTTTAAAATGACAATTGCAATTGGCTGCTGCTGCTGTCAATCAAAGTCAGCTAGCCAATCAAGAGAGAGAGGGGGCAGAGCCGGGTCAGGGCTTCATGTCTGAATGGACACAGGGAGCAGGGCTTTATGTCTGAATGGACACAGGGAGCTGTGACTCGGCTCGGGTGCCCCCATAGCAAGCTGCTTGTTGTGGAGGCACTGAACAGGAGGGAGTGGCCAGGATTACAGAAGAGGGACCTGAGAAGAGGAGGAAACGGCTTCTCTGTGCAAATCCACTGCACAGAGCAGATACTGTAAGTATAACATGTTTGTAAAGTTTTTTTCCTATAAAAATAGCAATCACTTTAAAGGAGGTTAAGCTATATATGCACATCACATGTTGAACATAAAGTAGTTCTTATTTTCATCTGACATGACATCATCCATTTGCCCTGGTTTCTGATTGATGACACACAACTGTCACTCAATTACTAATAGCAGGATCACAATGCACATACCGTCAAGATTTAGGTCCTAGTTTATTCATCCCACTTAAACTTCATGGCCTGTCTTACAAACAGGGTGCTCAGCATATAGTGGTACCATGCATGTTTACTAGAGTTGAATGTATACTGGAGATCCATAAGACCATAATACGTAGGTCAATGTTTCTCTGCTCCCTTTAAAGAGATTGACTATTTCACCCCACTAAAGAAGATAGGATTTGTCACTTATTTCACCCCACTAAAGAAGATAGGATTTGTCATCCATTCATTGCATGCCGCCGCGCTAGCCCCGTTATGGATTTAAAAAAAACCTGTAAGCCTTAGGACAAGGGCCTCTTCCTGACAACCCTGGCCGTTGTCGGGGTCTGCGTGCGGGGGGCTTATTGGAATCCGGTGGCCGGGTCTTCTTTGGCTTTGAAGGACTCCAAAACTACCCACCTGACAAGAGAGATTTTTCTATTACAATTGAGGCTCCTGTGATTTAACTCTTTGGTTCTTTACTGGTGTTATCCCACTTTTTTGGCCAAATAATAATTTTACAGTACTTCTTTAATATGACATTTTCTCATGTGGTCTACGTTAATGCTTAGTATAGCCCTATATGAACTTTCGTTTTGGAAATGTAAATATAGACATTGCAAATAACCCCACTATATAGTGGCATTTGTGCCATAATGTATATGTGTGTTGCATGTACACATATTTATATATTTGCCTACATATACTAAATGGTTTCAACTTTGTGTTTATCGGGCCTCATAATGCATTTGTAAAAACTTATTGTTCATAGAATCAACAGCGCTAACTTTAGATCAGCATCACCCCAACCTCTACCAAGATTAATACATCTACCATGTTGACTTTACTTAATGCTCTAGAAACCTCTACCAGACTTCATAGCTGGGTAGATTACCTCACTTTTCTATATTGCAGCTTAGTCACTAGCTAATCCCAGGCTGCTGATTGGACAGTAAGAACAACACAATGTTGAAGTCATTCTGCTTTTCCCCCCTGCAAGCATGCTCAGGAAGAGAGAATGACAGCAACCTTTGATCTGAAATAAATGGTGTTTTTATACCTGCCTGAAGTCACTGTACTGTTATTACAGTTCTCTGTTAATTGAAACCCCTTCCCCCAGAGAACCCAATCCATAGGACATATACTTTTGCTCAGTCTTCTGAGATCTTTGATGGGCAGCCCACATCTGCTACTGTAGAATTCCCCTAGCCTGGCTCTTCTGCACACTCATAAAAAAAACATCTATTATTCATCACAACAGTGCTCTGGTACCATGTTACCATATTGGTAACATGTCACTGCTGAAATATAATGGTACCAATCTAATTTTTGATAACATAGCATTACTCCAAGAGCTTGGCACTGCACTGGAAACTTGGTTCTGTTTTGGTACTATGGCACAACATTTGTTAAATGGCATTGCTTAGATAACATGTCACTCACTGTAACAACATAAAATTAAACCATGATGGCACAAGTCTGTTAACATAGTATTAAGCTGGTAATGTGTAACAGCTCTGGTAACCTTCTACTGCTCTGGTACAACCCTGGTTAATCACATTGCTTCGATTCCACTGCCGCTGACCAGCAACGTGGTGCTGAATTTCCTTATTTGTTACATTTATGTAATGCATTAGTGCCTTCCATAAAGTATTTAGGAATAGGGGCTACTGTGTTTTAGTCCATTTTTGTTTATAACCAGCTCTAGATGTACAACTGGAAATTACATATGGTAAAGTAGAACTTTATTGTATGTGTGTGGAGGGATTTTAACAGAATTTGCTCTAATAAGCAAGTATTCATTGCATACTTGCAAATTACAGTAGACTTACCTCTGTGTTTGCCCTCCTCCAGCAATACAACACCGAGGTTCAGTTACCACCATTGCCATATTGTTCTGCTCTTCTGCTCCACCTAAAGTGGCCATTTTGTGGCAACTGCTTATTTAAATGCATACTTGAGTTACATTGACCCTACATTTAGCTCTTGGGTGTCCTTTTATTAAAGTGCGGTAAAATACCGCTATTCATTTCTCAGGCATTCTCAGAGGAGATCGCTCTCCCCTGAGTGCCTGTTTATGATTGTCTGTAGATCGCTTCTCATGTTGAGTTGAGAAGCGATCTACAAACGCCGGGAACTCCTCAGAAATTCTCCTCACACTGTAATCTCGCGAGATGTAGCGGGATTACAGTCTGAGGCGATTTAAAATACAAAAGTTAAACACTAATTAACACATTATTCCCCTACATATTAATAAAATAATAAAGTTAAATTCCCCCTACACAATATACATTAACCTAATTATTATAAAACATTGTTTTTTATCAATATTTAAATGTCACACATGTGCCTATTTGAATGTGAATGGTGTATAGTAAATTAATGTAATCCACATATGTAATGCAGCTATACACCATTCATATAAATGTAAAATACATTTATAATCATTAAAAAATAATTTTAATAAAGTATACAAGTATAAATATTTATTAATAAATTAAAATAAAATATATTTCATAATTGATAAATCCCTGTATAAGACCCCTTTCACACTGGGGCGGGAGTGGCGTCGGCGGTAAAGCAGCGCTTTATTTAGCGCTGCTTTACTGTCGTTTTAGCGGCGGTTTTCGGCCGCTAGCAGTGCAGTTTTAACCCCCGCTAACGGCAGAAAAAGGGGTAAAACCGCCCGCAAAGCGCTGCTGCAGCGGCGCTTTGCCGGCGGTATTGCCGCGCTGTCCCATTGATTTCAATTTGAATTATGAATACACTGCTCCTTCACCGCTCCAAAGATGCTGCTAGCAGGACTTTTTTGACCGTCCTGCTAGCGCACCGCTCCAGTGTGAAAGCAGAGTGAAAGGGGCCGGATTTTTTCAGGCGCTATTTTTAGCGCTGTAGCGCCTGGAAAAGGCCCAGTGTGAAAGGGGCCTTACTGTAAGGCCCCTTTCACACTGAGGCGCTTTGCAGGCACTAAGGCCCCTTTCACACTGGGGCGGGAGCCGCCGTGACGGTAAAGCAGCGCTATATTTACCGTTGTTTTGCCCGCGAGATTCAGCCGCTCGTGGTGCGGTTTTACCCCCCACAAACGGCCAAAAAAGGGTTAAAATCCCCCGCAGAGCGACGCTGTAGCGGCGCTTTGCGGCGGTATTGCCGCGGTATTACCGCGGTGTCCCATTCAAATCAATGGGAAGGAGCGGTATAGGAGCGGTGAATACACCGCTCCTATCCCGCTCCAAAGATGCTGCTAGCAGGACTTTTTTTTGCCGTCCTGCTAGCGCACCGCTCCAGTGTGAAAGCCCGCCAGCTTTCACACTGGAGTGAATGGGGCCGGTTTTTTCAGGTGGTGTACAGGCGCTATTTTTAGCGCTGTACCGCCTGAAAACTGCCCCAGTGTGAGGCTGATACACTGAGCCTGCAAAGCGCCTTCAAACAGCCGCGGGCTTTCACACTGGAGCGCTTGCAGGATGCTGAAAAATGTCCAAAAATGTGCAAGCCGCATCTTTGGAGCGCTGTAGGAGCTGTGTATTTACCGCTCCTAAAGCGCCTCTTCCCATTGAAAACAATGGGGCAGCGCTCCAAACCCCCCCTGCAAAGCGCCGCTGCAGTGGCGCTTTGCGGGCGGTTTTAACCCTATTTCAGTCATTAGCGGGGTAAAACTGCCCCGCTAGCGTTCGAAAAGCGCCGCTATAACGACGGTAAAGTGCCGCTAAATATAGCGCCGCTTTACCGCCAGCACGCCCAGCGCCTCAGTGTGAAAGTAGCCTAATGGAACATGCCATGGGTAAAACCATATTTCAGGGTTTACAAAATTTTATTTACTAATAAATTAAAAATGATATAAAAATGACATTAATAATAGCATTTAAATGCAGGTAGAATAATATATATATATATATATATATATATATATATATATATATATATATATATATATATATATTTATATCTGTCTATATATATATATATATATATATATATCATAGCATATAGCATATATATATATATGTGTGTGTGTGTGTGTGTGTGTGTTTATTTCAATGTGTATGTGTATATCTATCTATATATATATAGATAGATAGATAGATAGATAGATAGATAGATAGATAGATAGATAGATAGATATAGAAATATAGATATTTATCTATCTATCTATCTATCTATCTATCTATCTATATATATATATATATATATATATATATATATATATATATATATATATATATATATATATATATATATATATATATATATATATATATATACATATATATACACTTTAGATTGCTAACCTGCTTGTTTTGGGGTGTGTAATGGTGGGGAAGATGTTCTCTCACTGTATGGCTGCTCCTGAGTGAAAGAAGGAAGTCAAAAGACTTCCTGCTTTCTCCAGAATACTGAGGCAGCTTCCCGCTTCTCTCTCTGATTCTCCACCTCTGAGATGGTGAATCAGAAAGTGAGAATCCTGTCACAGATCGCCAGTGAGGTGCTGAGATCGCACCTTCATACACTGGCCGTTTCTGTGACAGTCAGTTACAGATTCTCACTGTGCTGAGGTAATCAGTGGAGAACCTGTTCTCATCTGATTACCTCAGTTTCATACACAGGTAAAGACCTGAGATCAGCTGTGAGACTTGGGATCGCAGCTGATCTCAGTTTCATAAAAGGACACCTTACTGCTGCCGTAAGGGTGACAGACTTGTTCCATCCACTTCTGCAGCAGTAAATTGTGGCTCCTGGACCTTGACTGGTCCTCATGCCAAAGTTAATATCAAAGAAAACAGGTGGACAGTTTATAGACACATACCTTCAGACAATAATATGAAAACCTTAAATGTTATAAAGAAGAACCGCGCCAACCACTCTGGTATTATTAAACAACCACGTGTTACTTCCTATTCTTATGGGCAAACTACAATGGGCAATATACGCCTCATAAAGTGCTACGTGCTCAATGTGCAAAAAATACCTTTCACAAAAATATATATTGCTGTGACAATAGATTAATACCCATAAAAATTTGTACCCATTATATAAATGCATCAAAAATATATACCATGCATCAAATATAGATATACAAAAGAAATGTGCAAAAAATATATATGCAAAAATTATATGGAAATGTCCAATATGTGACACCACTGTGGAAAAAATCTTCTATATCCTGATGCTTTACAAACACCCTAGATGTGAATCCACTACCTCCTATGTAATGGCCACTCACCAGAACCAGGTGAGTTTAAGCCTTTGGTTTATTGCCTGGATAACCACTCCTGAATCTGTTCGTTTTAGTCTCCTATTCCATAGGTTCAGTTTGGGTAGTTTCCACTCTCAAAAAGAATAGATTGCTCCCATAGTGTAGTATATTAAAGTTATGTATTCAAAACAGTAAAAAAACGTATATTTCACTCACATTTGTGTGTGCCTTAGGTCGGCACTGAGCTTTTCCAGCCCTGTATATGGCATCCTCCCAGTTAAGCGTGTGTTTCCTCTCCACGCCGGAAGTCGCGTCACAAATCTTCCAGCAGCCTCTACGCGTTTCGCAAGCAATAGTTGCGTCATCGGGAAGCTGTTTGTACAGCATCAGGATATAGAAGATTTTTTCCACAGTGGTGTCACATATTGGACATTTCCATATAATTTTTGCATATATACTTTTTGCACATTTGTTTTTTGCACATTTGTTTTGTATATCTATATTTGATGCATGGTATATATTTTTAATGCATGATTTATGTAATGGGTACTAATTTTTATGGGTATTAATCTATTGTCACAGCAATATATATTTTTGTGAAAGGTATTTTTTGCACATTGAGCACATAGCACTTTATGAGGCGTATATTGCCCATTGTAGTTTGCACATAAGAATAGGAAGTAACACGTGGTTGTTTAATAATACCAGAGTGGTTGGCGCGGTTCTTCTTTATAACATTTATATTCACAGTCACCCAAATTAGGGAAACTGTTTTTTTTTACTGCAGCACACCGCATTAGTAAACGCATTAGTGAATACTATATTGTAATATATTTAAATAATTGGCGCCGGTACCCTAACACATACAATATGAAAACCTTGACCAGTCTTGGTCAAGATTTTCATATGGATGTCTATTTGTGCTGTTGACTATAAACCTTCAATTTGAGTAGATAATTAATGAGGACCTGTTTTCTTTTATATTTTCTCCTGATCCTACTTTTAGCATGTTACAGATGGGTAAAAGAGTTTATTTGTTAGAAGGGGCATACAAAGACTCTTCTACCAAAAAACTCTAAAGCAGTATTTTTAAAATGTTTGCTTTAAATATGAGTTTTTGCTACTATTCTGTTGAAAACATCCTATAAGTTCTTTATTTTCATAAATCTCTCTAGCAGAAAGTGTACTGGTTTGAGCTCTTAGAACTCAGCAGTTAATGTACATTATCTCTGTTTGTCAAATTGCTAGCTAGTATTACAGCATCGCTGTGAAAGGAATGCAGATGAGATTACAACGACCCCAGAGAACGTGATTCCCCGCTGAATACTAATTGGCTAAAAGAGAACGCGGGAAAGGTCACATTTTGGATATTGATAAGAGGGGTTATTAACATACTGCGTATGTATTAACAGCACCCACCAAATTACAAGTAAATTATCCTGGGGTGGATTTAAATGTTATGATTGCAGATTTTGAGACATTAAAAAGGTTTGCTTCTTTACACCCTCATTACCGAACAAGGCATGAAATTGAAGTATTATAGGGCTAATGTTGTGTTGGATTATCATTTGTTTACATTCTGACCTTTTCAAGCCTTTAAATCAAATGGACTGACCACTGACCATAACACTCTCAAACAAGATAATGAGCCTTCAATTAGGGCACTCGCAGGCAATGCAATCTGAATACACATTATTGATTAAACCCTTGAATAATAATGTTGTACTAAATGTTAACAGAATAGAAAAAGCAGATAATGGAGTTGTATTTAGAAGTTATCTGTTTTAAAACTAAATTGCTGTTCCTAACAAATAAAAGGCTTTCCATTTGAAACAGGGATGCCTCTTCTAGATCTTACCACTGCACCATGTACAGAGAGGGTACTCTTCTCCAACCAGTTTCACCAAAAAACGAAAAAAGGCGCAATGAAAGGAAAACGATCATTAGGAACTAATTAAGCACCAAATTAGTTAAGATTATATGTATGTGGATAGAGGCGTTTATAGTTTGTCCTCCAGCCCTCTGCAGATACTACTAGTTAGCAATCTCACTATTCCTACATAAAAACACACAGTTACTTTGCCCTTTTATAGCCACAGAAACAGTATCTGCTAATAGCCCCCCTTAACCAGGAAAATATGCTAATCCATCATGCCTTTTCAATGCCTAACTGCCGTAGGAGTCCACCCTGAGTAAGCTTTGGTGTCTGATACAGTTGAAGGTTACTTTATTTTTAAGTGGGGAGGGCGTTAGGGAGAAGGGTGTAAGTGGTTAAAAAAAATAAGATTAAGAAGATTTCCTGAATATGATATTGAACATAAACTACCCCTTAACATACTGTAAATACACTGTTTCTTACACACCCTATTGGGCAGTGTGGCGATTATAGTTGTTATAGGGCAGTGGTGGCGAACCTCGGCACCCCAGATGTTTTGCAACTACAATTCTCATGATGCTCATGCACTCTGCAGTATAGTTGAGCATCATGGGAAATGTAGTTCCAAAACATCTGGGGTGCCAAGGTTCGCCCATCACTGTTATAGGATGTTAAGCTGGCTATAAATGATTTGTTGAATGAAACAACAGATTCCTCCATACACACAAACAAGGCGGATAGAGGACTCCAACCCCCCACCCCCACCGCCAGAACATTGTATGCTGACAGCGGGGCTCTGAGTCTCTGAGTCCGGTCGAAAAATCCGGTCGTCTGTGTGCTAGTCCGACGGACGAAAACCGCCGCTAGGGCAGCTATTGGCTACTGGCTATGAACTTCCTTATTCTAGTCTGGTCGTACGTCATCACGTTCAAATCCGTCAGACTTTTGGAGTGATCGTGTGTCGCCAAGTCCGTTCGTTTGAAAGTCCGCCTTTCCTCCGCTGCAAAGTCCGTCGGAAAGACTGTCGGACCAAGTCTGCCGGAAAGTCCAATCGTGTGTACGCGGCATTAGGTAAACATTACAATAATGACTAGTGGCAGCTGGCGGCTTTTTCTTTTGGAGGGGCGGCAAACAACCATGGCGGCATGGCACTAGCACCTCCCCCAGCCAGGGCGGCCGGCAGTCTGGCACTTACCCGATTTAGGTGGCAGGGTGCGGGCAGCGGCTCTGGTATCTGCTCCTCCACCAGCTTCATCCACTATGTTTAATTTGCTATAATTACACAACTGGGTGGGCTCGGAGTGCAGTGCTCTGCCCCCCGAGCCCACCCTTTTTGAAGCCTATTAGAGCCTCTGGCTCTAATTACATGCTTAAAAAAAACACCCACCTCGCATTGGAATACATAGTCCGACAGCCTGATATGCAGATCAGTGGGCCAGACGCATCGCCAGGGAGGGCGGCGCCCGTGCACCCTCTATGGACGGGCCGCCACTGATAATGACCCAAAAATGTAAACTTACGGCAAATACAATATAGATCCCCTTATAATGTGTATAGTACATTGTGGTAGTTGTAATATATACCCATTGACTGAATTCTCCTTTTAGATTTTTCCAGCGGTTCTAAATGTGGACTAAATAAAGTCTTTTTCCACTTGGCTGGAGTTTTTCTCAGTTACTATGCTACTGTAGTTGTCAACTGTGCAGCTATCTGCATATCTTGTCCTGAGACACTGTATACTGTGATTTTACCATATATATATATATATAAGAAGAGGGATTTAGAAAGTCATTTGAAAGGGTATTTGTGTACCATTTGTGCTAGAACTTGAAATAAATGTTGTTTGGTTATTGCATACTGTGACTTTTTGATAGCAATTGTGATCTGTCTTTAATACAATTATGTCACTTAGCCTGTCACATTAACAAGAAGCCTGCTTCTAGGTCTTGCTGTGCGGGAGCTGAAAACATACATTTTTTTTTCTTTCATCTTGCTTAACAATTTGAGCAAGTGATGTCCTGTTGTGTATCTTCATATTAGCACTGCAGGTGCAGGCTTTTCTTGCACGTATTAACCATCCTCAGATTCTAATTTCTCCATAACCCATGAACTATGGGCACAGCATTTTTATAGAAAGAAATCTGTCAACTTCCATTATCCAGTAGAGTTTTTGAAAAAGATGAAGGAATAATTTCTGCCCTTAAAGTGAAATTCTTGTTCTGTTGAGAAAAAACAAAAAACAAACACCCTTTAGCAAAACTACTGTATATACTTTGCAAACATTACAGCAGCTCCAAAAAATACTAAAGAAATTGAAAGAAACCTTCCCGTGCCCTCATACAAACTGATGCCCTTATTATCGCCACATGATCAGTGGTATAATAAGGAAAACAGCATAATCTGCATCTCTTTAGCCTTAGAAAAGTCTTAGAAAGTATCTCAGCAAAAATGAAACAACTGTTATGGGAGATGCATATAGTGGGACTTTCCAACTTTGTGCATACTCCTAGGAAAAAGCAGTAAACCAAACACACAAGTAGGGAAATGATAGCTCTGTTATGTATGGCATATAAATGTAGCCGGGTGCTTAGCGGGCCAGAAGGAAGCAACAACAGAGGCACAGTGCTGCAGCTGTTTCATATTCTCACATAGTATTCCTATGTTGATATAGCCAGTGCCATACTGCCTCCACACACTAGGGGAGCCAGAGGGACATGAAGCACTAGAAAGACTTTGATGCAGACCACTCTGGATTATAGCAGATGTAGTTTGAAAAGAGGACTTGGCTGTGGAGCAGGGAAGAGACATGTAATGGGAAAGGATAGAGCAATTTTTCTGAGCTGTACAAGAAAGTATTTCCTCTCTGTGTGCTGGAGGATCAGAGGATGCACATCTTCGCTTACTGTGTGTAGCTAACAGAAGCACCTCATCTTTGAGCTGCAAATGGTATCTTCAGAAGCTGGAGGCCAAAGACACAGAGAAGAGATTCATACTTCCAGGCCAGAGGAGTTCTTTGTTACCAAGCAAGCAGGCCGGAGTCTGTTGAATGCACAGGACTGGTGAGTATCTGTTCTTGGATTCACATTACAACTGCTCCGAGAATGAGGCTAACATTTACTAAGGAGCATTAACCACTGTGTGCAGAATCTTAAAGGGACAATAATTAAGTGCACCATCGTGCAAACTGGGCCCCACCAAATGGCTGTCAGAAGATTGTGAGCAAAGAGTGAATTAAAGCATTTGTTACAACAGCATTTCATATTCCTGATATATGCCAGCTGTACCATGTACTCATATGAAGAAGTCTCCTTGTCTCTTTGTATTGCTTCCTTTGTGTGAAATCCCTGGTGTTCCTGTCAGTCCCTCTGCTTTCCTATTAATAACTGACCACACTTTTCTTGTTAAAAAAAATAACCGACCACACTAAACAGAAGAATAAACCGTGGTCAGTTCCCTATGTTTTGACCTGCTCTCCTCCAATGATCAGACTTGTCCTAACACACCTCCTCTACACAGCCATTCACTGGGAAGCTCAATGTGACGCTGCTTCTCCTCCCCCAGCCCTTATGCAGCTGAGAACAGAGGAAATGTGATCACTTATTAAAAAAAATTGTATTTATAATGTTTTTTTTCTATCTATACACAAATGTTTCGCCTTCCATTTAAATTTTAATCTGAATTTGTTGTTTTACAAGGTGATCATTTACAATCACTTTAAGTACTGACTGCTTCATGGTGATCACTCACTAAGTTTTCCCATAGTCAGGGACACCCCTTACATGTTACCTACCAAGGGCACTTTGAGATGTCCAATGGTAACTGTCTGATAAGAACCACAGCTTTGCTATAGGTTACTATACTGGAAACTATTATTGCTGATGTTATTCTATGTTTGATGTATTCTGAGATATGAGTGTTAAGTGTGAGTAACCATATCCTAATGCCTATAACTGCTAACCAGTTTAGAGTGATACATCTTTCTGTCACCAACTGATGCATTCTTGCACAGTTGCTTACTCCTAATTTCTGACAATATACTCTGCTTGCAGTTAACCAGTCTGGTGCCAATTTTCTGGTGTTTCTTTTTCTAGATGTGTGCAGGTTATGTATACTTGCACATGTATAGGTGTTTGCAGAAATTCTCTAACCAGACAGAAGTATCAGAAGGGACACAGCTGTTTGAAGAGTTGTGACACAATAGCAGAGAACCTGATTCATCCAGCAGTTCCTCCAAAGGTAAGCGTTGCATACACATTGTACAAAACTCCCCCATATAACAAGGAGGCAACTTTCAATATTTGGCCAATTTTTTTAAATCATAAGGGTATGCAGACTGAAATGGAAAGGTGAGGTTTATAGCAATTACATTATAATATTACATGCTGACGGAGAAGCAGCATGGTCACCCTAGGACAAGACTACAGTACATTCCTCATCATTCATCTCCATAATGT
The DNA here is from genome assembly GCA_028564925.1 of Lithobates sylvaticus. NCBI lineage: Eukaryota > Metazoa > Chordata > Amphibia > Anura > Ranidae > Lithobates > Lithobates sylvaticus. The sequence continues at coordinate 576,443,332 of CM053027.1, forward strand.
AGTGAGAGATGTTCCATAGATTACAAAGGTAAACTAGGCAGGGCTGACAACACTGCTTGAGATTTCAGTGTAATAAAAGGAGAGTGCACAGAAAGTTACAAGTTCACAGGATTAACAGTTATTTCTCTGTTTCCGATAGAGACATTGCAGAGAAGAGTCCATGTTTATGCAGCTTTCAGAATCATTATTTTGCACACAATTATTAGGCAAAGGACTGCCACTTGCTACACCCTCAGCCATGTGAATCATGAAGAATTCATACATACAACATTTTTATTTATGGGTCAAATATACCCACTGCTGTTTATTATTAATACTTTTCTTTGTGTTTGTTTTCGAAATTACCAATTAACCACTTTCAGACCAGACCAATTTGCAGCCAAAGGACCAGGCCCCTTTTTGCGATTCGGCACTGCGTCGCTTTAACTGACAATTGCGCGGTCGTGCGACGTGGCTCCCAAACAAAATTGACGTCCTTTTTTTCCCACAAATAGCGCTTTCCTTTGGTGGTATTTGATCGCCCCTGCGTTTTTTATTTTTTGCGCTATGAACCAAAAAGAGCGACAATTTTGAAAAAAACACATTATTTTTTACTTTTTGCTATAATAAATATCCCCCAAAAATATATAAAAAAACTTTTTTTTTTTCCTCAGTTTAGGCCGATACATATTCTTCTACATATTTTTGGTAAAAAAATCGCAATAAGCGATTATTGATTGGTTTGCGCAGAAGTTATAGCGTTTACAAGATAGGGGATCGTTTTATAGCATTTTTATTAATAATTTTTTTTTTATTAGTAATGGCGGCGATCAGCGATTTTTATTGTGACTGCGACATTATGGCGGACACATCGGACATTTTTGACACATTTTTGGGACCATTGTCATTCATACAGCAATCAATGCTATTTAAATGCATTGATTCCTGTGTAAATGACACTGGCAGTGAAGGGGTTAACCACTAGGTGGCAGTGTAGGGGTTAAGTGTGCCTAGAGGTGTGTTTCTTACTGGGGGGGGGGGGCGTGGCTGTCAGCTAGTGAATGCTGATCTCTGCTCCAATCACAGTGAGCAGAGATCGGCGTCACTAGTTGCTAGGCAGGACGGGGAGATGCTGTTTATTTCCGCATCTCCCCGTTCAGCCTTCCCGTGAGACGATCGCGGGTGTCCCCGCGGGACCCGCGACCGGCCTCACGGGGGTCCCGACTGGCACGAGCGCACGCCGTGACACGGCGGCATCTTAAAGGGGACGTATATGTATGCCCTTATGCCTGTCCGTGCCATTCTGTTGACGTATATCGTCGTGCGCTGGCTAAACAATTTAGGCATTAGAAGAACAGTTCAGTATACTATAAAAATGGTTAGTAATTAAATATCCCTTACTATATACAAGTCTCTACATCAAAACTAAGGGGCTGTGGCTTAGAAGGAAAGCAAGACAGTAGGGTTTGGCTCGAAAAGAGGGATATCTGGAAGAACTGCCCCACATCTAATCACCATCCAAATCATACCACCTTCACCTCTGTAAGTTCTCCAGAATTTGCCTGTTATTATCCAATGACACCACAAAGCTATTAACTTCCTCCCTTATGATCTCTCAACTTGACTACTGCAACTACCTTCTCATTGGCCTACCTCTACATGGATTATTCCCCCTTCAAACTATCACACTACCTTCATACTACACTGAAGAAATGACACTTTGCTACAATGTAAAGTAGTGAGTGTACAGCTTGTATAACAGTGCAAATTAGCTGTCCCCTCAAAATAACTCAACACACAGCCATCAATAAACTAAATCGCTGGCAACGAAAGGGAGTACACCCCTAAGTGAAAATGTCCAAATTGGGCCCAATTAGCCATTTTCCCTCCCCGGTGTCATGTGACTCATTAGTGTTACAAGGTCTCAGGTGTGAATGGCGAGCAGGTGTGTTAAATTTGGTGTTATCACTCTCACTCTCTCATACTGGTCACTGGAAGTTCAACATGGCACCTCATGACAAAGAACTTTCTGAGGATCTGAAAAAAAGAATTGTTGCTCTACATAAAGATGGCCTAGGCTATAAGAAGATTACCAAGACCCTGAAACTGAGCTGCAGCATGGTGGCCAAGACCATACAGCAGTTTAACAGGACAGGTTCCACTCAGAACAGGCCTCGCCATGGTCGACCAAAGAAGTTGAGTGCACATGCTCAGCGTCATATCCAGGGGTTGTCTTTGGCAAATAGACGTATGAATGCTGCCAGCATTGCTACAGAGGTTGAAGGGGTGGGGGGTCAGCATGTCAGTGCTCAGACCATACGCCCCACACTGCATCAAATTGGTCTGCATGGCTGTCATCCCAGAAGGAAGCCTCTTCTAAAGATGTTGCACAAAAAAGCCCGCAAACAGTTTGCTAAAGACAAGCTGACCACAGGATCCTGGAACCACGTCCTGTGGTCTGATGAGACCAAGATAAACTTTTTTGGTTCACATGGTGTCAAGCGTGTGTGGCGGCAACCAGGTGAGGAGTACAAATTAGAAGAAAAGAGGCTTAACCTTAAACTGCTTAGAGGGTTCTTTACTGTAAGAGCGGCAAAAATGTGGAATTCCCTTTCCACAGGCAGTGGTTTCAGCGGGGAGCATCAATAGTTTCAAAAAACTATTAGATAAGCACCTGAACGACCACAACATACAGGGATATACAATGTGATACTGACATACATTCACACACATAGGTTGGACTGGATGGACTCGTGTCTATTTTTGACCTCGCCTACTATGTAACTATGTAACTATATGTGTCTTGCCTACAGTCAAGCATGGTGGTGGGAGTGTCATGGTCTGGGGCTGCATGAGTTCTGCCGGCACTGGGGAGCTACAGTTTATTTAGTGAACCATGAATGCCAACATGTACTGTGACATACTGAAGCAGAGCATGATCCCCTTCCTTCGGAGACTGGGCCACAGGGCAGTATTCCAACATGATAACGACCCCTAAATGCACCTCCAAGATGACCACTGCTTTGATAAAGAAGCTGAGGGTAAAGGTGATGGACTGGCCAAGCATGTCTCCAGACCTAAACACTATTGAGCATCTGTGGGGCATCCTCAAATGGAAGGTGGAGGAGCACAAGGTCTCTAACATCCACCAGCTCCGTGATGTCGTCATGGTGGAAGAGGACTCCAGTGGCATCTGTGAAGCTCTGGTGAACTCCATGCCCAAGAGGGTTAAGGCAGTGCTGGAAAATAATGGTGGCCACACAAAATATTGACATTTTGGGCCCAATTTGGACATTTTCACTTTTTTGTTGCCAGTGGTTTAGACATTAATGGCTGTGTGTTGAGTTATTTTGAGTGGACAGCAAATTTACACTGTTATACAGTGGCGGTGCGTCCATAAAGTGCTCAGGAGGCCGCCCCCTCTCTCCTGGCACCGCTCTATCACCATAGATAGATTCATGCATTGCATGAATTTATCTATCTATGGTCGCCGCTGACACCCCCTATTCAGGTGTCCAGACCCTTTTTGGTGCCAGGCACTTGAATTACAGCGGTGGGGGAGTTTTTTGGAAGCACCTGATTAGAGTCGTATAGGTGCCCAAAAAGGTGAACAGCGGGCGCAATGCTGTGCATTCGCTGTTCATTTAGCTGTGTGTTAGCAAAGCAAAGGAATTCACTTTGGTAACACTGAACCGCCTCTCAGCCAATCAGGTGCTCTGGTCTTTTATCTGTCACCTGATTGGCTGAAACATCAAGCGCTGTGATTGGATACCTGATAGAGAGGATGGAAGAAGACATTGTGGAGCATGAAGGACACTGCCGCTGACCCGCTGCGAGACAGGTAAGTGCCAGGCGATGCACACTGGGGGCATAGTAGCGGCAATTGATGGGCACACTGGCAGCATTTGATGAGCCACAGTAGTGGCAATTGATGGGCACACTGGCAGCATTTGATGGGGCACAGTAGCGGCAATTTATAGGCATACTGGCAGCAATTGATAGGCACAGTGGCAGCAATTGATGGGTACAGTAGCTGCATTTGATGGCACAGTGGCTGCGTTTGATGGGCACAGTGGCTGCGTTTGATGGCACAGTGGCTGCGTTTGATGGCACAGTGGCTGTGTTTGATGGGCACAGTGGCAGCATTTGATGGGCACAGTGGCTGCGTTTGATGGCACAATGGCTGCATTTGATGGCACAGTGGCAGCATTTAATGGGCACAGTGGCTGCATTTGATGGGCACAGTGGCTGCGTTTGATGGTACAATGGCAGCGTTTGATGGCACAGTGGTCGCGTTTGATGGCACAGTGGCAGCATTTGATGGGCACAGTGGCAGCATTTGATGGCACAATGGCTGCCTTTGATGGCACAGTGGCTGCATTTAATGGGCACAGTGGCTGCATTTGATGGGCACAGTGGCTGCATATGATGGCACAATGGCAGCGTTTGATAGCACAGTGGTTGCGTTTGATGGCACAGTGGCAGCATTTGATGGCACAGTGGCAGCATTGGATGGGCACAGTGGCTGCAATTGATGGGTTTTTTTTCACTTAAATTGCCCCCCCCAAAAAATGTGAGCACCAGCCGCCACTGCTGTTATACAAGCTGTACACTCACTACTTTACATTGTAGCAAAGTGTAATTTCTTCAGTGTTGTCACATGAAAAGATATAATAAAATATTTTCAAAAAGGTGAGGGGTGTACTCATTTTTGTGAGATAAAATACAGTGTACATACATCAAATGATCTCAGCCTGGTGCAGATTCATACTGCTATTTTGGAACAGAAGTGAAAAAAATAATTTTCCAAACTCAGCGGCTGTCAGCTTTCACTGTACTGCAAACACCAGGCGTTTGCATTATCAGTAATTAGCTGGAAATGTTGTCTAAAGTTTAATGGCATGATCTGAGCTAATTGACTGAGTAGAGCATGGGATATCACCAAGAGAGGTCTTACTGCTGTGTCAGGTGGTTGGAGAGATACATTGCATATACAGACCTGCATTCCAGAAAGAAATGTATATTGATAATAATAATAATAACCTTTAACATTAAAAACTTTAACCGACTATAACAGGTTATGCACTTTTATTACCAAAGCAACACGTGATTTAAAAAATAATAAGAATAAATTGCACAGCACTTGAAAAGTGGAAAATGCAGCATTTGACATTTATTTTTTATGAAGTCAGATTCCCACTCTCTATCCACTAACATGCTCCTTCTTCTCTTCCTTCTCACAGGGTCTTCTATCCTCAAATTATCCTTACTCTACTCCTCCTCTCTACCCTGCAGCATGCACATTTCACCCTCACTTCTACCCTCTCCCTACTACTGTACCCATTATCTCTTGCATTTGCTGCGCCCACATGCTGACATAAACACCAGGGCCATCTCCTTCTCCTAGTCTCGGGTGACATTTCTCCTAATCCTGGTCTGACATTTTCCAACTGCAAGCCACATATCTAATACTCCTCCTCCTCTGGCAACCACCGCAATCCGCTCAGTTTAATTTCTATCCCCCTGCTTCCTCAAAACAGCCCACCAATCACATGCGCCCTTTGTGAAGCTCCATCTGTGCATGACCTCTTCCTCTCTCATGGCTTTTACATACTCACCATAAAAGAAACCTGGCTTCAAAATTTTGACTCAGCTTCTCCTGTTGCCCTCTCCCATGGTGGCCTCCATTAGACTCACTCCTCCAGACCCAACAGACAGAAAGGAGGTGGAGTTGGATTCCTTCTATCCCCGCAAAGCACCTTCCAAGTTCTTCCTATCTCTCCCTCTCTATCCCTCTCTTCTTTAGAGATGCACTGTATTCATCTGTTTTCTCCCATTTCTCTGAGGATTGCAGCAATTTATCGGCCTCCTGGACCGGTATCGCTCTTTCTTGATGACTTTGCTGCCTGGCTACTCTACTTTCTCTCCTCTGAAATACTCACTATCATTCTTGGTGACTTCAACATTCCTGTCAATTTTAACAGCCCACCTACAGCTCAACTTCTCAATTTAACCTCATCTTTTGACCTAAACCAATGGACACATACTTCCACTCACTCCAATGGTAATACCATGGACCTTGTATTCTCCCATCTCTGCAATCCTGGCAACCTCACTCTTTCCTCTCTCTGATCACAACCTCATTAGTTTCACTGTATCCTTGCCTTCAACCACCCATCCCTCAAAGCAGCAAACAATTACTTGTAGGAACCTTCACCACATCTTCCCCACCCAACATACCTTGCTTAACAGCACATTCAACACTCTCCTCTTTTGAATTGGCTACTACTGAAGAGGTTACAAAACTTTTCTCAGATGGCCTCCTAACCGATTGTCCCATGGATCCTGCTCCCTCACAACTACTACGGTCACCCTCTTCTTCTATCTTATGCTCCCTCACTCACATCTTCAATCTCTCCCTCTCTAGTGGCACCTTCCCCTCCCCTCTAAAACATGCTCAGATCACTCCCATACTTTAAAAGCCCTCACTGGACCCTACCAACCTGAACAACTTAAGACCCATCTCATTGCTTCCATTCACCTCTAAACTTCTAGAATGCTTAGTCTACAACCGTCTTAGCTCCTACCTCAGTGAAAATAACCTTCTTGACCCCTTACAGTCTGGATTTCACTCCATACTCCTACTACTTGACCTCTCTGCGACCTTTGATACTGTTGACCACTCGCTCCTTCTCAATAAACTCCATTTCCTTGGCTTCTAAGATTCTGCTGTATTCTGGTTCTCTGCCTACCTATGACAGCGCTGCCTCAGTGTTACCTACAACTCTGTCTCCTCCTCTCTTTTCCCCCTTTCTGTGGGGGTCACCCAAGGCTCTGTTCTTGGACCCCTTCTCTTCTCTATCTACACCTCCTCCCTTGGTCACTTGATAACCGCCCATGGCTTCCAATACCACTTATACACAGATGAAACCCAAATCTATCTGTCTACTTCTCACCTCACTCCTTCAGTCTCCTCTCGTATTACTAACTTACTAACTGACATATCAGCATGGATGTAGCACCACTTCCTTAAACTAAATCTCTCTAAAACTGAGCTATTAATATTCCCCCTTGCCCGTGCCCCCCTTCATGACTTTTCCATCAAAATCAACAATGCAACCATCAGTCCCTCCCCTCACACCAGGGTACTAGGTATAATCCTAGACTCTAACTTGTCTTTTTAGCCTCAAATCCAATAGTTGTCAAACGTTTTTAGAATTCACCTCTGTAACAGCTGTAAAATTCACCCATTTTTAACAAATGAAACCACCAAGCTCCTCATTCATAACCTTGTTATCTCTCGCCTTGACTATTGCAACTCCCTTCTCATTGGCCTGCCTCTCCATATGCTATCCCCTCTTCAGTCTATCATGAATGCTGCTGCCAGACTTATCCACCATACCAACCGCTCAGTGTCTGCCAACTCTCTCCTCCAATCCCTACACTGGCTTCCAATCGCCCAGCGAATTAAATTCAAAATACTAACCACAACATAGAAAACCCATTCACAACTGTGCCCCGAGCTACATAACCAATCTTGTCTCCAAATATCACCCAACCCATCCTCTCCACTCTTCTCAAGACCTCCTACTCTCAAGCTCTCTCATCTCCTCCTCCCATGTTCGTCTCCGGGATTTCTCCAGAGCCTCTCCCATCCTCTGCAACTTGCTACCTCAACCTGTCCGGCTATCCCCTACTCTTGCTACCTTCAGGCGATCCTTGAAAACACATCTCTTCAGGGAAGCCTATCACGTCTCAAACTAATCTTTTACCACTTACATCAGCTCATTCCCCACAGTTACAACCTTTTGTACCACCTGCCCCACCCTATTAGATTGTAAGGTCTTCTTAACAGGGCCCTTTTAATCCTCTTGTATTTTATTGTATTATAACTGTATTGTCTCCCTTTTATATTGTAAAGTGCTGCATAAACTGTTGGTGCTATATAAAGGCTGTATAATAATAATGATTTGTAATACTCACCTTCCCCCCTGGCTCTGTTTGTTCAGTCTGGAATTATAACTCATGGTAAAAATTCTACTTTGCCACTAGACAGTGCCTCTTTTCTGGGTTGAAAGATGCCTGGCTTTATTCAACTTACTTCAGTGAGCCCAGGCTACCCATTGGGGGTGTAGCTGATTGCCCATTTACTCCCAATGCTCAGGTGCAGACACAAGTCCCTTTGACTCCATTTTCCACAACTCCCTGGGTTCCTGGCTATGCCCAAGGAATATAAATTCTTCACTCTCCCTCAGCAATTCAGAGAGACCACATCTGTTGATGCAGAGGTAGATGGGGAAGTGATCTGCGTCAGGTGAAAGGCTGAGCACTGTCAGAAATGGCAAGCGGGCAGCTAGGCTGAAGCCTAATAGCATACAGTTTCTTCAGAAGACCCAATTACTATGCTACCAGAGCACTCTAGTTCCAGTGGGGTTGTCTTTTGTCCTTAAGCCTCCAGCTGTTCACTGTGAGGAATGCTGCTTATGGTGATAATCACAATTAGCTGTCTTCTGAACTTTTTTGTGAAATTGTAGTTCTCAGCTATACTCTGTGGTGCTATAGAGTAGCCTTTTTCAACCACGGTTCCATGTAACCCTAAGGTTCCTCCAGAAGTTGTTAGGGGTTCCTTGAGAAAATAGGAATTTCTGTCTCTCAGATAAGTAACCACTGACACCAGTGCTCTTTTAGCTATCTATACTAGAAGAATTTTTCCCATTGGCCACCAACGTGCTGAACATTCCTTCCACTGGCCACCAATTTAAGGAACATTCTTTCTCCTAACTGCCAATGTACACCACGTTCTTTTCCTTAACTAGCAATGATAGTAGCAGTCTTCCCACTGACCACCGGAGTAATGGGACCCTTCTCCCAGTTGATACTAATTTAGGGGGAACCTTCTCCAACTGACTACCAATCTAATGGAGTTTGTCACCACTGAACTTTTATGTAAGGGAAAATTTTACTGACTGCTGATGTAAGGGGGCACAACTCAACTTAGTTGAGGTCTGGAGACTGTTCTGTGCTGTGATCTGTGACTGCAGAGAGCCGAGAATAGTTGACAGGGCGCAGAAAGCTTGAGGAAATGGTATGCGAATGCACAGATCAAATTACCAAAAGGGAGACTGTGAAGGGGTGCCATAGTTCCCGGGCCGCAGCCCTGGTGCAGATGGGATGCCAAATTTAAACTTGTATATATACTGCTCTCTGCTGTTTTGCTGCAATTGAAAAAGTCATAGTCTGTACTCTGAATTGAAGCAGAGTTCCATGAAAAATTGTAACTCAGTTTGAAACAAAAGAACACCCCCCTACCCCTCGTTTTTGGATACTTTTTTATTTTATTTTTCATACCTTTTTGGTATGTTTTCTTTGGGCATTCCGACTCATCTCACCGCGGCGAGGTACATCACTTCCACGGTTTTATCAGGCCCTCCTGCTCCCCCCCCCCCATTGCCTTATGGGACCTGTGTGGCCCAGAAGATGATGGGACCATTCAGAAAGCACTGCGTGACTCATGCATGTGCAGTAGGAAGGCTGCACTGCCCTTACTTGCAATGCCGGTGCCTGCGACCATAGCCAATGGACGGATCGGCTTGGGGTGCCGACATTGCAGGCTCCCTGGACAGGTAAGTGTCCTTATATTAAAAGTCAGTAGCTACTGTATTTGTAGCCGCTGACTTTTAAAAAAAAAAATTCTGAGGCTGGAACACCACTTTAAACACTGAAGGACTGGAGATCAACAGTACTCTGGACACCAGGGCAGAGCATAAACCCATGCTTACCTAAATCCAAGGACAAACACCACCTCAGAAAAATGGTGGACTTAAAGGGGCAAGATCCCATCCAGATCGTTGCTCTATGGGTTATCTCACCCCACTATGGGGTCTTTAACGACATCCACCACCAGATGCACCATGGCCCAGGACTAGTATAGCACCATGAGCTAATTCAATAGAATGCAAGTCATGCCAAGGGGAGAGCGAAAAGCAGAATTTAGAGCGTTAAAAACATAATTCTGTGTCTGAAGCAACATTATAGGTATTTCTTCCTATGCGTTCAAGGCTATGGTCCCCAAAAGCGACAGAGGAATCAACTGATCCAGAAAGCTGCTGAGAGGCACTGCAGTGGCAATGTAGCAGGTAGGAGGCTTGTTAGAAGAATGAGAGTAAGGAGCCTCTCTCTGAGGGAAATAACCATTGCCAAAGGACACTAGCAAAAAGAAGAAAAAAGAGTGCTGAGAATGATGGGAGTATGAGGGATTCTACTGGCTGACTAATAGGGCTGTCATTACAGCTTTGCTTTGCCAGTTTTCAATCACCTGAAGGTAGCTGCTGAACTAATTAGTGACTGAAAAACTTGTGATGTATGATGAAGAAAGTAGATTTTTTTTATTGCTACATTGAGATAAAATATATTAGACAAATGAGAGCAAAAATATGAGACATGGTTTTTGACAGAATGACGGCAGAGAAATTTTGTATGCACAAAAAAAATGTTTTATCCAAAGTATTTGGCGTCTGTAGTGATTTCTGGATCAGGAAATACACTGCTTTTTGTGCATTACTTAAAGTGATAATAAATACATTGTTTAATTTACATTATCTCTTCTCTTTTATATAAATGATGACAATGTATTTCTTTTTATTAAAAAAAAAAATTGTACCTTTTTGGCTAATAGATATTCAGCTGTCACATGACCCAGCTTATTCCCAGCCTGTCTGGAGGGAAACAGCGACAGGAGGAGCTACTAATCCTCTGATAATTGTCACATGTAAAAAAAAAAAGAAACGGCATTTGGAATACAAAGTAAAGATGAATAATTAATAACAATAAACAGTTTTAACCACTTAAGCCAAAGACCACAGCACTTTTTGCAATTCGGCACTGCGTCGCTTTAACTGACAATTGCACGGTCATGCAACGTGTCTCCCAAACAAATTTGACGTCTTTTTTTCCCCACAAATAGAGCTTTCTTTTGCCTCTGCGGTTTTTATTTTCTGCGCTATAAACAAAAAAAGAGCGACAATTTTGAAAAAAACGCATCATTTTTTGCTTTTGCTATAATAAATATCCCCCAAAAATATATAAAAACATTTTTTTTCCTCAGTTTAGGCGGATACGTATTCTTCTACATATTTTTGGTAAAAAAAAAATCGCAATAAGCGATTATTGATTGGTTTGCGCAAAAGTTATATCGTCTACATTATTAATAATGTCGTGACTGCAAAATTATTGCGAACACGTCAGATAATTTTGGCACGATTTTGGGACCATTCACATTTATACAGCTATCAGTGCGATTAAAATTGCACTGATTACTGTGTAAATGTGACTGTCAGTGAAGGGGTTAACACTAGGTGGCGCTGTAGGGGTTAAGTGTATCCTGGGGAGTGTTTCTAACTGTAGGGGGGGTGGGCTAGCTGTGACACATCACTGATCATAGCTCCCGATCACAGGGAGCTATGATCAGTGACACTGTCACTAGGCAGAACGGGGAGATGCTTGTTTACATTAGCATCTCCCCGTTCTTCCTCTCTGTGAGACAATAGCGGGTATCCACGCGGACATTGAGTCTGCACGACCCGACTCGTGGTGCTCCTGGCCGGCACGTGCATGCAATGGCATGGCATCAAATTCAAAGGGACATACAGGTACGCCCATTTGCGCTGCGGTGCCATTCTGCCGATGTACATCGATGTGCACCGGTCGGGAACTGGTTAAATTGTCATACAATTTATTTTTTGGCGATAGCATTGTGTTGGCGGATTTCTATCAGTCACAGGCTCCAACCTGTGTCTTACAATAAGAGGGAGGTGAACAGGGCTCGAGTCCAGGGGGAACGCGTGGGAACGGCGTCCCTGCACTTTTTTTACAGCAGGAACGCCGTTCCCTTTGCAGGACGAGATCCGCCAGAGCGGAATGAGATGCATGCAGAGTAGCGCAGGAAGCGTCTGTGTGTAATACGTTCTCTCTCATGTCAATCAGCGCTGCTCGCTCCCCGGCGGCCCCTCCTCTCTTCTCGTCTATCCCCATTGGCTTGAGACATCATCTGGGATAGACGAGAAGAGAGGAGAGGAGGGGCCGCCGGGGAGCGAGCAGCGTGACGAGAGAGAGAACGTATTACACACAGACGCTTCCTGCGCTACTCTGCATGCTGTCAAGTAAGATCCCCAGATGTGCCCTATAATGTGCCCCCTGATGTGCCCCGTGCCCTGATGCCCCAATGTGCCCCATAATGTGCCCCATAATGTGCCCTGATGTGCTATCTGCCCCATAATGTTCTATGTGCCCTATAATGTTCCCTGATGTGCCCCATAATGTGCCCAGATGTGCCCCGAGCCCTGATGTGCCATGTGCCCTGTGGCCTGATGTGCCCCGTGCCCTGATGTGCCCCATGCCCTGATGTGCTCCGTGCTCTGATGTGCCCCGTGCCCTGATGTGCCTCGTGCCCTGATGTGCCCCGTGCCCTGATGTGCCCCGTGTCCTGATGTACCTCGTGCCCTGATGTGCCTCGTGCCCTGATGTGCCTCGTGCCTTGATGTGCCCCGTGTCCTGATGTGCCCCGTGTCCTGATGTGCCCCGTGCCCTGATGTGCCCCGTGTCCTGATGTACCTCGTGTCCTGATGTACCTCCTGCCCTGATGTGCCTCGTGCCCTGATGTGCCCCGTGTCCTGATGTGCCCCGTGCCCTGATGTGCCTCGTGCCCTGATGTGCCTCGTGCCCTGATGTGCCCCGTGCCCTGATGTGCCTCTTGCCCTGATGTGCCCCGTGCCCTGAGGTGCCCCGTGCCCTGATGTGCCTCGTGCCCTGATGTGCCCCGTGCCCTGAGGTGCCCCGTGCCCTGAGGTGCTCCGTGCTCTGATGTGCCCGTGCCCTGATGTGCCCCGTGCCCTCATGTGCCCTGATGTGCCCCGTGCCCTGATGTGCCTCGTGCCCTGATGTGCCCCGTGCCCTGATGTGCCTCGTGCCCTGAGGTGCCCCGTGCTCTGAGGTGCCATGTGCCCCGATGTCCTATATTTTTTTTTTTTTGGTGGGGTAGAGATCTTGGGTGGGAGTTCCCACACTTTTTTCCCCAGGACTTGACCCCTGGAGGTGAAGCCTCCATCAATCAAGATGTAATATCCCAATATCCCACCCCCATTGTGTTTAGCTGGTTAGTGGGCATGGAGTAGAAGGGAGGGATCGGAATGTTGTTTACACCTGAGTATATGCCCACATGTGTGACTCTTTAGTCACATGGCTTGCTCAGATGCGATAGCGAGGAAATGCTCAGTTTAGAAAATACACTGAAAAGTGAGCATGTGCACTAGCTGCCGACACTGCTCTGCAAAATGGCCAATGCCAGACATGGCCAGAAGTTGGAGATAGAGAACAGCAGGATTAAACAGTTTTTTTTTTTTTTTTTTTCAGAAAACTGAAAATGAATCCCATAGTGGCGGAGTGAGTATGAACTACATGTAATACAGCAATGTACAATGATTACAATCTCTGGGTGCACACTTGGAAGCACACAGTTATATAGTAGTGATGCTAGAGCATCCCAAGCAAGTGCAAGATTGTCTAAAATTTTAAATCTCTGGGGATCTATTCATATCATGCAGGTGACCTTTCCTATGCTAACCAAATAAAAATTTGCATTGCTGAGCATAGGGTATACTCACGGAATATGACAGTTAACCAAGGCCTAATTCAAATGTATTAGCAGATATACTGTCTCTATTAAAAGAGGTGTCACCAAGGTCTTTGACTCCTCTTAATTTATATGCATTTCTTTATCATTGTGGTTCCAAAAAATTTAACGACTCATAAATCTCGTACTTTGCATTACAGAGGTATAATAATTCATAGAAAAGATGGGTTATGTAAAGAGCCTTCACAAAAGACTGCAAACATACCCTGAAAGCTTTGGGATAAGGAATTGGTAATAATGTTTGTTTCTCTGGGATAATATTGGTTATAATATCCATTTTTATTCTCACAGATAAATGAGTGCCACAATTGCCATAATTACATATTCATATCACATAATTCTGCATAGTGTTTTGGGTTTACAGTTTGGATACCAAACCTGAACCCCGTTAAAATCAAAGACAGTATAATCTGTCAAAATGAAAATGCCTATTTTAAAATGTTAATAGTGAAACATTAAAGCGGAGTTCCACCCAAAAATGGAACTTCCACTTTAAGTGAAGGTGACCCCCTGACATGCCACATTTGGCATGTCATTTTTTTTTGGCGGGGGGGGGAGCGGATACCCTATTTTGGCATGTCATTTTTTTTTTTTTGGGTGGGGAGCGGATCATTCTTTTTAGAGGGTTCCAGCTCCCACTTCCTCCTGGCGCACCACGGCACCGGAAGGGGGGATCACCTCTCCCCCCTCCCTCTCAGCAATCATCTGGGACATGTCACAGGTCCCAGATGATTGCCCGGCCAGTCACGGCACGCCGCGCGGCTCGCGCATGCGCAGTGCGTGCACCGGCTGTGAAGCCACAGCCGGGCGCCCACAGTGTCAATGCCGGCGCTACAGAGAGGAGGGGGAGACGAGCGGGGGCTTTGTTCCCCTGCATCGCTGGACCCTGAGACAGGTAAGTGTCCGATTATTAAAAGTCAGCAGCTGCAGTATTTGTAGCTGCTGACTTTTACTTTTTTTTTTTTTTAAGCGGAACTCTAGTTTAAACATGCCCAATTCCTTCAAATAACATGTCTTAAGCCTGCCTGTGAAGGGGCTCTTCTCTTTGATGTATAGAAAGTGCTTCAGCGCCAGTGATATTTACAAAGGAAGTGTTTAACATTTCTGTAAAATAACATGTCATTTAACAGTTTATAAACAAAAAAGCACACCCCTTCATATGTACCCCTGCTATATATGTGTGTATCAATTAGTAAACGCAATAACACGCAGTTATTGTGTTTACCAATTGATACACACTTGATTCATTTGGTTATTAGTAGTGGGAGTGTTATTTAGGTCTATTAGTCTTTATTTTAATTTATGTATACATGCTGTTTTTAACGCTATCCAAATAAAACATTTATATTTTTACCAAAGTTTAAGGTCATGCCTATAAAGTCCATTCTTGCTTTGTAAATTGTAAATTCTATCCAATTAGGACGTTGGCACTAAGCTATCCGTGTGTCCTCCGTGCCACCATGTGGTGACACACTATATTCGGAAATTTCTCGGATTCAGGCGCTGGATCAATGCCGACTTTACAGCCCGGATCCACCCAGCAGCCTGGACCGGTAGATGGCACAGGCTCTCAGCAAGATGCTGGGAGACTAAGCCAGCCCCTGCCACCCCCTGTACAGCTCAGTGCTTCAGTGAGCACTGGAGAAGGACAGAGCAGAGAACAGATGACTGACAGTCATGGCTCTCTGCTCAGAGCAGAGGGGAGAACTGAGCAATCAGCGGTATTTGATCTCTCAGTACTCAGTGTAGCGGTGGCAGGGGACAGATGCAGCATTGGATCGATGCTGCACCCACCTAGGTGAGTATAAATGTAGTTTTTTGGGAAATCCATACTTCTCTTTTAATAAGTGGTGCTGTATTTATGGAAACCGTGTAGAACCTAAACCTTTATTTCTACTGCATGGTGCAAATTAGTAATTTAGTAATTTAAAAGGGCAGGGATTCCTGAAGTTACGGTACTATATTTTGATGAAGCTGTAAGTTTAAGCTTTTAAGCTCACTGTGCTGCAACTCTTTTATTTTATATATATATATATATATATATATATATATATATATATATATTCATATATATATTCATAGATATAGATATACAGTATCTCACAAAAGTGAGTACACCCCTCACATTTTTGTAAATATTTTATATCTTTTCATGTGACAACACTGAAGAAATTACACTTTGCTACAATGTAAATTAGTGAGTGTACAGCTTGTATAACAGTGTAAATTTGCTGTCCCCTCAAAATAACTCAACACACAGCCATTAATGTCTAAACCGCTGGCAACAAAAGTGAGTACACCCCTAAGTGAAAATGTCCAATTTGGGCCCAAAGTGTCAATATCTTGTGTGGCCACCATTATTTTACAGCACTGCCTTAACCCTCTTGGGCATGCATTTTACCAGAGCTTCACAGGTGTCCACTGGAGTCCTCTTCCACTCCTCCATGACGACATCACAGAGCTAGTGGATGTTAGAGACCTTGCGCTCCTCCACCTTCCGTTTGAGGATGCCCCACAGATGCTTAATAGGGTTTAGGTCTGGAGACATGTCATGGATCTGCAGTAATGTTTGTCTGTCAGCTTACCTCTCCATTTGTTCAGCTTAAGAGACCAGCCGCTCTTCACCTGGCTGCTTAAGTAATCTCTCCTCAAAGCATGGCTCCACCCCAGCCCCTATCAGGAAACTCTATATTAACCTGGGCACTGCAAGCCAGCCCTGTTAATCAATATTGTGTGTTTGGCTTCTGTGTGCTCCTTGCTGTGTGTTCTACGTCTGATTCTAGTTACCGATCTTGGCTTGTTCTTGACTGTGAATTAAGTATGGGTGATTCCACGCAAGGAATAAGTACCAGAAAGAAAAAATTATATATAAACTAAAATTGAAAGGAAAAAGAATCAAGAGAACTGCTGCCTGCTACTAATTACTACCACCTAAGTGGAGTAGAAGGATTAAGGAAAGGTGAAGTAGATGTGGCGCTGTTCTGTTGATTCATACAGAACTAGCCTACAAAACTAGCCTGCTAGGTGCTTGGTGCTGGTGAAATTAGCACTGGTCTAATCCGCTTTTCAGAAGGTGATCACAGCATGCGTGTCTTATCCGTGCTCCTATTATGGCTGCACTCACCAGAATTTCCTTCCCCTCCTGGGGTGTAAAGCATTCACAGTATTGGCCACTGTGTAGCACTTTAAAGGCTAGCCGATCCACGGTATTTTGGTGGTGCTCCAATCATATACCATATACCATGTAAAGGAGAGAGGGATTCCAATAGTGTAATACTATTTAAAACTTTTTATTTCATTTAAAAATGTGGAAAGGTACTCACATTTAATATAAAACAGTAAAGCATGTATTGCTGACACTAGCGCCGACAACCGGAAGTGATGCAAGAACGTTTGTTGACTCCGCTCTACACGTTTTGTCACTCTGACATCATCTGGAGCGTACATCCATGCTTGCTACACCTCCTTTTTATAATGCACCGTGACTTGCGTAATTATGGCGGACATTTTTGGTGCAATATTATACACCGAAGACCACATATGGCTGTTCTACATACAATATGGGTAGCACCTAATGTGGTGGACCCACCCACTAAGAAGTTTTCCTTCTTTCAACAATTATCATGCTATCACCAATGTCGCCGGTGTCAAATTTGCACATTAAACAAGGGCAAACAGAGAAAGACACTATCATTTGTGTCCACTAGTACCTCTAGGGAACACAAAATTGAACCCTTTATCACTTGCAGTTCAAAGGGGGTAGTGTATTTGTTGCAATGCCCATGCGGGCTCCAGTATATTGGCAGAACGAAGCGAGCTATGCAGGTACGCTTGGGCGAGCATATTACAAACATAAAAAGTGGATACAGATTTCACTCGGTGTCTAAACATTATGCTCAGCACCATGACCGTAACCCTTCAGGTACACTGTTTTTAGGAATAGACAAATTTAGCGCTCACTGGAGAGGTAGTCCACTAGTGAGGGATTTGTCTAGATCTGAAATGTCGTGGATCCATAAAGTGCGCTGTTATATTCCTTATGGCATTGATGTGGATCTAAACGCCTTCATTGACAATAGCTAACAGCAATATATTGTGAACCAACTCTGAGCTCCCGGGGGCTAAAGGGTGGGCATATATTGTAGGCCGTTAGATTTAATAAAAGATTTAGAAATCATTTTTTTTATTTTTTAGATTTTCTGAGAGAGGAATCTTTTAAGTATATCATTTTTGTTAACCTAATGGATGTGTGAACCATATACATTGATAATAATTTTCATTTAACATTTTTTCCTGTCCGGTATTAACCCATCTCTTAGGGGTGGGCTGGGAGAATTATGTAATTTAAGTAGTATTAAATATCCTGTTTATTTTGAATGAGTAAATGGGCCTAAGGGATGTACTGTTCGCTACTGTACACCATTAATAGATCACCATCACCTTCAATTTTCAAACAAATTTATTTTTCCTCTTTTTGTGAGAAATTAAATAATCCTTCATTTTTAGAAGAAATGTTTTTTTTGGAAGAATCAAATTTTTTTGAAAAATCATTTTTATGCTATTTTGGAAATAAAAGGGTGATGACGCACTGACACTCATTTTTGTATAAGGTATTGTTGTCACAGGGATATCTCTGAAGGATATAGTTCACCTATAACCCCTGGTGGAAGATTTAAGTAGAAGAAGAGAAACATATTATGTGTTCTCTATAAGAACTCTCGGATTTTTATATCCGATGAATTTTTGGAAATTCTCCTGTGTTCGTTCCATATTCCATAAAGTTACCTGAGAATTATTAATGGTAGATATTGCCAGGTATAGTTCCCGGGAAGTTATGGGTTAACACACTCGTGGATGACAACATGTCTAAATCCTTACATTTATTATTATTTTTATTCTATTTTTATATGTAACACTGGCCCGTTCAAAAGGGATCCACTGTTATTTTTTAATTCAGATTTTATCTTCATTATTTTTACTTTTTGGTGGGTCAAAACTGTGAGAGTTTGAATGAAGGGAATAATCTAATAGTGTGGGCATTCTGCCCTGCTTATGAGTGGATGACTGATGCGGAGGGACGGAGTGCAGAGGACTGGATGTCTCTGATTTAGCTCCGCTTGTCCCATACACAGTCGCACGCTGAGTGGGGATCTATGGATCTGCCCACACATTTGGATTAGACCTATTATTATGGTTAAGGGCATATGCCCTACCTAAATATGGCGGTCACATACACAGCTTGATAGATAGACCGCCTATATTCCCAGTAAGCCAATCAATGTGAGGAAGGGCATTTGCCCTATTAAAATATGGCGGACCGGGAGCTCAGAAGATGGCGCGTCTACGAGTGTAGTGTGCATAATAGGCGGTGAGTCAGCACGCCACCCGTGCCCCAGGAAGAAGTCATCTTTTGACGAAACGACGTAGGGTGAGCGGCATGCTGACGTCACCTCCATTCCCCGTCCATCCAGGAAGCGACGGGCAGCGAGAAAGAGAGAGCCGGCCGGCTCGATAATTTGCTTTTACACACATGCCTATTGATTGCATCTGAAATGTAAGTGTGATACATATCAGCTTTTTTTTTATGAATAAAGGATCAAAACAGTATTGTGCTATGGATATCTATTTTTCTTCTATGTAAACAATTTGGAGGAGAGTAAGGAGGATCCAGGCAGGATTTACATGTATGTCTGCACTCTGTGAGTGCTACGTGGAGGATTCTGGATAGAGACCCTGGCAGGGGGATAAGCCACAGGCCCTTTTGATCTCTCTGACACAGAGATCAGACCAGCTGGTAAGCGGCAATATTTTTAGTTGGTGGAGGACCCTTCTCTCCTTTGACTATCCAATCACTTTTTCCGAGGGTGTCAAGTGTAAGAGCACTACGGAAATAGCAACAACAGAACCCCAACACCCATTGTGGACTTTTTGCATGCTTCAATTATTTATAAAAGACGTTTTCTTTTGGCTTTCAGTCCTTTATGGTGATATCACATTGAGCTTGGATTCATGGTCACACACTTATAAAAATTGTATTTTATATTAATTATACACTATTTGGGTTGCATAATTCCGAATTCAGATTGATTATTGGGCCAATGATTGCATCCAGTGGTTGCCCATTATATTTCTGTTCATGTATAATACCACTAGTTCAAAGTTGAATTTATTTTCACGATTGATTTTCACGTTTATTAATTTTCTGCGCAGCTATCTTTTTACATTACTATATACAACTACGGCGGCCATTTTTAGTGAGATTGTTGAGACCGAAGTCCATTAAGGTTCTAGCCGCGCCACCATGTTTGATAAGATTTTCGAGAACGAAGACCAAATATACCACAGGTTATTATCTAAATGTATTTATTTACCATAGGATCGAAGAGGATAAATAACCAAATGCATGAAAAACCCAACCTGGGACTTAAACAAATGTGGCATACGTGAAACAGTCACTCCATTAATCCCAAATTGAATCTTTAATATTCACGCTGCACTATATGAATGCTATGAAATACAACAGAAATAAAGGTAAAAATACATATATATCAAAAACATATATATCAAAATATACATATATATTAATTTTATTTAGTTTAGTCTTATCCTTAGAATAATTTTTTTTTTTTATAAAAATCTTCAACTTACTTTCAGACCCTTATTTAAATTCAGACCCACAGAAATGTTAAATTTTTAATGTACGATAAAAAAATCACTCATTATAGTGAACAAACCCACTCTAAGTAATCATAAAGGCCTGGGTTATAATCCTTATCATATAAGATTAGATCTGGCAGGTTAAGTAAATGAATATACCTTAGAAAAATGTATATAAAAACATATATAAATATATGTAATTAATACATTGAAGAGAACATTAAACATTATCTTATGAGAATGTAAATATGAGATCATGAGAGAAATAAAATAAAATATGTATATGGGATAAAAACCTGAAAAACGGGGGGATAAAGAAATTTGTATATAACAAAAAGATATTCAATATATCTAAAATATATAATTAAGCTAATTAAATATGGACTGGGGGTATAATCCTCTATTGGTAGAATAATTGAATATGAGTACAAAAAGATATTTGATATATATAACAAAAATTTTAATTAGAATTTATTTTGATATTATAGCTCAATGAATGCGAATATAGGAAATCAGTAGCTGAGGAACTTCATACATAATGTTTAAAAGTTTGTTAAAAAACTATTTTAGTTTACCTCAATGTTTAATCCTGTAGGTTGGAGAGTATCTAATTGAAAAATCCATTTGGTTTTGTTCTGGGAAATCTTCATTTTCTTATTCTCTCCTCTCCAGTGTCCTTTAATTTTGTCTATGTCATAAAAAAAAACATACATGATGGATCTCTGTTGTGGTAATCCCTAAAATGCCTCGAAACACTATGTTTATTAAACCCATTTTTTATATTATTTATATGTTCTCTCTATGTAATTCTCTTGTTGTCCTGCCCACATATTGCTTGTGGCAAGGGCACTCTATCACATACGTGACATGAGTGCTATTACATGTGATAAGTTCCCTTATGTTATAGTTGTTTCCATTTGCCAGGGAAGTGAAATTACTCTTATTCTTGCTAGTTTTTCTAGTAACCCTACACGGAAGGCATTTTCCACATTTAAAGAAACCTTTGAGATGTTTGAATATTTTAAATTGCTTTGGTGGGTCTAAGGCATTGTGTACCAATCTATTTCTGAGATTTGGTGCCTTTCTGTAAATGAAAGTAGGTCTTGATGGACATGTACACCCCTAAGTGAAAATGTCCAAATTGGGCCCAATTAGCCATTTTCCTTCCCCGGTGTCATGTGACTCGTTAGTGTTACAAGGTCTCAGGTGTGAATGGGGAGCAGGTGTGTTAAATTTGGTGTTATCGCTCTCACTCTCTTATTGGTCA
Organism: Lithobates sylvaticus; assembly: GCA_028564925.1. NCBI lineage: Eukaryota > Metazoa > Chordata > Amphibia > Anura > Ranidae > Lithobates > Lithobates sylvaticus. The sequence goes on from CM053027.1 coordinate 576,464,922, forward strand.
CTGAAAGTTCAACATGGCACCTCGTGGCAAAGAACTCTGAGGATCTGAAAAAAAGAATTGTTGCTCTACATAAAGATGGCCTAGACTATAAGAAGATTACCAAGACCCTGAAACTGAGCTGCAGCATGGTGGCCAAGACCATACAGCGGTTTAACATGACAGGTTCCACTCGGAACAGGCCTTGCAATGGTTGACCCAAGAAGTTGAGTGCACGTGCTCAGCGTCATATCCAGAGGTTGTTTAAGGGAAATATTTGTATGAGTGCTGCCAGCATTGCTGCAGAGGTTGAAGGGGTGGGGGGGTCAGCCTGTCAGTGCTAAGACCATACGCCGCACACTGCATCAAATTGGTCTGCATGGCCGTCGTCCCAGAGAGAAGCCTCTTCTAAAGATGATGCACAACAAAGCCTGTAAACAGTTTGCTAAAGACAAGCAGACTAAGTATATGGATTACTGGAACTATGTCCTGTGGTCTGATGAGACCAAGATAAACTTATTTGGTTCAGATGGTGTGAAGCATGTGTGGCGGCAACCAGGTGAGGAGTACAAAGACAAGTGTGTCTTGCCTACAGTCAAGCATGGTGGTCGGAGTGTCATGGTCTGGGGCTGCATGAGTGCAGCAGGCACTGGGGAGCTACAGTTCATTGGGGGGACCATGAATGCCAACATGTACTGTGACCTACTGAAGCAGAGCATGACCCCCCTCCCTTCGGAGACTGGGCTGCAGGGCAGTATTCCAACATAATAACGACCCCAAACACACCACCAAGACGACCACTACCTTGCTAAAGAAGCTGAGGGTAAAGGTGATGGACTGGCTAAGCATGTCTCCAGACCTAAACCCTATTGAGCATCTGTGGGGCATCCTCAAATGGAAGGTGGAGGAGCGCAAGATCTCTAACATCCACCATCTCTGTGATGTCGTCATGGAGTAGTGGAAAAGGACTCCAGTGGCAACCTATGAAGCTCTGGTGAACTCCATGCCCAAGAGGCTTAAGACAGTGCTGAAAAATGGTTGCCAAACAAAATATTGACATTTTGGGCCCAATTTGGACATTTTCACTTAGGGGTGTACTCACTTTTGTGGCCAGTAGTTTAGACATTAATGGCTGTGTGTTAAGTTATTTTGAGGGGACACCAAATTTACACTGTTATACAAGCTGTATAAACATTGTAGCAAAGTAAAGTTTTTTGGGGGATCTGGTCCCCAAACCAGAACCTCCAACGGGAGGGAGCTGTCGGACTATCATGGTACAGTATAGCAAAATGGCAAAATAATTTTATAAATCAATATATATAAGAATACAAGTTTTTTTATTTATACAAAAACTAATTTTTAGACATAAAAGCAGATGCATACGTGGGGTATTTCAACTAGTTTCGCTACAAATATATAGCTTCTTCAGGAAATACAATGTTTAAATCTGCAAAAGAAAATTATTATATAACCATGTATACATAATTCAGATGGCTGCATCAACATTCAGCAGCCAGTTGTTTAAACATGGTATAAAGGGGGAAATATATAAAGGTGTACAGTCTCTTACCCCACTCGGATGCCTCATAGGCGCATGGACACCTAGCGGAGCCTCCCTGTTCTTTTCCTTTATCTTCCCGTCTTTTATCCCTTCTTCCCTCACTCATCACGTTTAGTTCCTCTCACCTCACTCATTCACCTGTACTGCACGATATCTTCCTCCATCCCCTTCCCCCCCCTTGCTCCCCCTCTTTTCCTCCCCTCTTTTCTTTTCCCCTTCATCCCCTTCCCGTTATCTCTCCTTGTGTCTGATGTACACACTGCCCCATTTCTCCCCCCCCTCCCCTGGTTCCCCCTCCCTTTCTCCTCCCCTGTCCTATCCAATTTTCCCTCCTCTTACCGCTCCATATTATCTAATGCTTCACTGTATCCAAATCCGGTCAACTTCCCACTTCCCCATTCCTTTTTCCCTCCCCCCCCCACTCTTTTTCTTCTCCCATGTCAGAATCCTTGTCCCGCACGTATCTCTTTCTCTCACTCCCCTCCCCCCGCTTCCTCCCTGTTTATCCTTCCTTTCCCCTTTCCCCCTTTCTTCCCCCCCCCCCCCCCCATCCGATTGTACCACACATGTCAACCCATCATTTTTTCCATACTCTGTTCACGCTCATCTTCCCCTGTCTTCACTTTTCATTTCTATCCCCATATATTGGGATCTTTTCCCACATTTTTTCTTTGGGCCTTAATCACTTGGTTCACGATTTAGTTTTAGCACATTCCCACAGGTTTTCCTTCACTTTTTTCTTCACCTTATAATTCAACTAGGTGGTGGTATCACTACGCACTGTATTATTTCCCCATACCATCACTTCCATAGATGGTACTGTGGTAATTAATCACCTTTTCATCATATTCTTAAATCTCTGGCGACGATGCGGTCCCCGACACTGGTGATCTAGAAATCTGGTGGCACTTTGTATTTATCGCAGTCCCCTAGTATAGTCTAATACAGTTAATATAATCTTGTTATCAATTCTTTACGCTTAGACTGACCTGTTGCCCCTCCGCTAGGTGTCCACGTGCCTATGAGGCATCTGCGTGGGGTAAGAGTGGGGTAAGAGACTGTACACCTTCATATATTTTCCCCTTTATACCATGTTTAAAAAACTGGCTGTTGAATGTTGATGCAGCCATCTGAATTATGTATACACGGTTATAAAATAATTTTTTAATTTTCTTTTGCAGATTTAAACATTGTATTTCCTGAAGAAGCTATATATTTGTAGCGAAACTAGTTGAAATACCCCACGTATGCATCTGCTTTTATGTCTGAAAACTTGTTTTTGTATAAATAAAAAACCTTGTATTTTTATATATATTGATTTATAAAATTATTTTGCCATTTTGCTATACTGTACTGTGATAGTCCGACAGCTCCGTCCCCTTGGAGGTTCTGGTTTGGGGACCAGATCCCCCAAAAAACTTTACTTCATATTACACGGATGATGGTACACACATTCTATCAATATATATCTGAGAATTATCTAGAAAGTTAGGCCCTAACAATTTCTATTGTAGCAAAGTGTCATTTCTTCAGTGTTGTCACATAAAAATATATATAATAAAAGGGGTGTACTCACTTTTGTGAGATACTGTATGTGGATGCAGGCTGCCTCAAATCCTTCTGTCTCTTCATGTAATCCCAGACAGACTCAATGATGTTTAGATCAGGGCTCTGTGGGGGGCAAACCATCAATTCCAGGACTCCTTGTTCTTCTTTACGCTAAAGATAGTTCTTAATGACATTGGCTGTATGTTTGGGTAGTTGTCCTGCTGCAGAATACATTTGGGGCCAACCACACGTCTCCCAAAGAAGCATGATGTTTCTTTCATCTGCTGCATTAAGTTTCCTTGGTTGACCACTGCGTCTACAGTCTTCAAGATTGCTCATTTCTTTGTGCTTTTCCAAAAGAGCTTAAACAGCACATCTTGAAACCATAGTCTGCTCTGAAATCTTTGCCTAGGAGAGCCTGTTCTAATACAGTATAACTATCTTATTTTGCCATGGAGTATGACCTGTGACATGAAACCCCATCTTAGTAGCAGAGTTTGGCTGTTCCACGTCCAGTTTTAAGCCTCCTACACAGCTGTTTCAGTTAGACCCCTTTCACACTAGAACGTGTAGCCGCTAGCCCTAAAGCACTGCTCGTTTTTGCAGGCACTTTAGCATTGTTTTAACGTCGATTTTCTGTGCTTTTCAGACGCTACTGGGGGGCTTTTTACCTAAAAGAATAAGGTAAAAAGTCCAATCTTTGCATCGCTTTCAAATTGCTTTTAAGCCGCTTTGGAAGCCCTGCCAATTCAGTGCAATGGGCAGGGGTGTTTTGGAAGCGCTAAATACAGCGCTCTCAAGCCACCCCAAAGATGCTGCTTGCATGACTTTTAATAATGCCCCGCAAGCGCACCGCCGAGTGTGAAAGCACTCGTTCCCCAGAATGTGAGGCAGTTTTCAGGCACTTTTTAGAGGCTGTTTCAAGCGCTAAAACGCCTGAAGGGGTCTTAACGACTGTGTTTCAACGTATATAGGAAATTAATGATCATTAGCACCTGCTTGGTATAATTGGATAATCATACACCTAACTCTAATCCTACAAAATGCCTGACTTTGTGCAGGTATTCAAGCTGATTTGAAGCTGAAGGGTAGTCGCACCACATGTTGATTTGATTTAGAGTTTACTTCTGTTTGCTCACTTTGTATTTTGTAAATTGATAAAAATAAACAATTCAAATATATATTTTTTAAATGTAATGTAAAAAGTATTCTTTCCTGAAGCTTTGAAGACACACATGTTAAAATTGACTTTAAAATGGAGATCTCTTTATAATGTAAGCAAATAATCTCTCAATGTATAGAAATGCAAATTGTCATAGAAGAGGATTGCATTTAGAAAGAGGAATCAATAGAGTTGGCAAATGATGCTCAATTTCCTATTCTTCTCTACTAATTGAACATAGATAAGCTGACAACAGGCTTAACTATCCTAGGGACCTCTTCTGGCATGTACACAACGACCTTTTGGAAAGAGTTTCCTTATGTGCTGCCAGCTTACTAAACAACATTTCATAATGTTAATACATTACCAAATGTATTTAGAAACTCAAAGAGCAATGTGCGCTGACCTCCAGCAACCAATCAGCAATTATCTTTCATTGTTCTAAATGAATAAAAGGTGTAAACTGAATTATAGTTGTCTAATAAGCATTTGTAGTTTGCTAATTGGCAGGACTTTGCTGGAGACATTCTAAGCTGATGTACAATCATGTAATGATATACAGTATATTTTATTCACTCTACTGTATGATTTTTTAACAGGATGTATAATAAACATTATTATTTTTAACAAGATATAAAAGAGTCTTCATATTTGCAGTACCACAAAGTCCCATTACAGTGATTTTTTTTATTAAAGCTGAACTTCAGTTATTCAGCCACTTTCTAAAATGTGCAGGATTACTACGGGTAAAGTCCAACAAAGTGCATGCCGCCTCATGGACTTAGCTCTTTTATTTACAATTATTGAGCGCCAGGAGCCTACCTATCATTATACGCCCTATGCTCTAGCACTGGACCTTCTCATCTTAGCTTCTGCAGCTGTAGAGTTGTATGTAGCCACTGTGCCCATCCCTCCACCCCCCTACCCAATAACAGAGCCCCTTGTATTATGTGAACCCATTCACAAAAAACAAAGCCTTCTGTTAATGGGCAGCAGAGGGTTGGGCAGAGCTGCCCCTCTCCTGCTTAAGTCCACAAGTTGGCATGCACCTTGTTGGACTTAAGCCATAGTAAACCAGCATATTTTATAAATTGGTTGAGTTCCTGGAGTTCAGCTTTACATTTTTATTGCTATATGTGTTTTTGTTAGAGAGATTCATCCCTCTATTTGTACTAGTGACCATTATCACCCAAGAATTAAAAAAATACCCAGAACCTAGAAGAGGTAAAGGGAAATATTCCAACAGGGACACTTGATCTGGAGACAGCTGTCTAATGCCGCGTACACACGATCGGACTGGCTCAAACTTGTCTTGCATACATACAGTCACACAAATGTTGGCCAACAATTACGAATTGGGAACGCGGCGACGTACAAGACGTACGACGAGCCGAGAAAAATGAAGTTCAGTAGCCACTGCGGCTGCTTCTGATTGATTCTGAGCAACAAACTTTTGTGCAACGGACTTGTGTACACACGATCGGACTTTCCGACAACAACGTTTTGTTGGCGGAAAATTTGAGAACCTGCTAGCAAACATTTGTTCGCGGAAAGTCCGACAGCAAATGTTCGATGGAGCGTACACACGGTCGGACTTTCCGACAACAAGCTCACATCTAACATTTCCCATCGGAAAATCCGACTGCATAAGAGACAAAACCCCTCACTTTGGTAGTTTTTCTGTAACTTCCTGTTGTGTCTCTGAGACTGGAAGTGAAGAGAAATTTCCACAGAACAAAAAGAAAATAACCTTCCATAGCTTTTAACCCTTTCCTACTCTATACAAAAATGTATAAAATGTTTTGTCTATACATACACTATGACATTTATTAAAATAACTTTTGATCAAGGGAGTATCCAATTGTCTTAGAGGATCAAAGAAGGATTCTTCCTCTATTGTTGTAAATTGGATCCTGCTGTAGGCGGAGTTTTTGCCTTTCTCTGAATCATTTGTGGGTCTGGGAATCAAAGAATACACGTTTTTAAAATGTATGTGTAGCGCACTCCCTAAGGAGCCGCAGATGAACTGGGATCCTCCGCCCCGCAAAGCCAGGCACACCGAATTTTCACAGTCACTTCAGAGTCAGGAAACAGCCCAGTACTTTTTTAAAAAAAAATTATTGAGGGGATATAACTTGGATAGGGATTGGGAAAAATATGGGATGCCCACTTGACTTCAAACAACTTCAGAGACAACTTTTCCTATACACAATCTATATACACTCCTCACTTCCTCCAGAACACTTGCTTGCAGGACTTCATCTGGCACACTGTAGATCTGACAAAGTACGAAGTCAGATTTAGAGCAAAAGCCTGTTATAGGCAGGAACCCGAGGCCCCTTTAAGTGTGTAGCAAAATTGCAGTGTCCAGCTTAATCACTGCTCTTGCTACTGATCCCAGCAGCACCACTTCAGGAACTGCCAGGCCACCTGGCTGCAGCTGCCCCTTTCACTAGCCCTCCTAGCTACTTCTCCACAGTCTTTCCAGACTACGCTCTCTCTCTCCACAGTCCTCCCAGACTGACCACTCACCAGCCTACCTGGCTGACTTCTCAGGAGAACTTCTGTACGTGCTGACCTGCACCCGCTGTCCTCTCCTTGCTCCCATGCCTCCATGAAGGATTCCTCCATGTGTTGTAGAGGATCTCTCCAGCACCGAAGCCCCATGCCCAAGGTCACCCTCCCTGAGTTTGGGGGCACCCATAAGGGCCACGACAGCCTCCTCAGCACTCCTTCTTCATCTTCCACCCAACTGCCCCTGCTAGTATGACTAATGCCTATTTATGAAGTGGCCTGCCTCCTGCCAGCCCACTTGGCTGGGGTCCTCATAAATATGCCAAGCAGCTCCTCCTGGCTTCTGCCCACTACCTCTGGAAGCTTCTCCAAAGTTTCAGAAGGCAGGGGGAGGCACCAGAGAAACTGCTTGCTGAGTCATCCAGCTTGCCTGAGTCAACCCTGACCCAGATTCAACCCAGGCCTGGCTCTCAGCCACACCAAATTTTCCTACACTACAAACATATGTACATCTAGCACACTAGAGGATGTTACAGTACATATGTAAAGGAAAAAGGTTTTTTATTTAGGCTTGAGTAGAATGGGGAAGTTTTGGACCTCCTGTCAAGAAGTCCTAGCTGCTGTTGTTCCTCTTGGGGAGATCCACCTCTCTATTTGTTTTGGTGACATTTGTCACTAAGACAAAAAGTGAAAGGGAAAACCAAAAGTTTAGAGTTGTCATTAGAGCAAGAGTAAATGTAAAATGACCAATGGGGAGATCTGTTTCTGTGACAGCTGTCTAAGATGGAATTTGCCCTCATTTCCTCTCACTGAGATTTCCTATTGCCGCAGGAAGTAAAAAACAGAAATCTCTGCATGGACACAGCAATAAATAATTTCATAAGGATTAACTCTTCCCTATTCTACATAAAAAAATAAATAAATTGTGTCTAATTCCAACCTGAATAATTTAATAAATATGTAGGTCCTATGTAGTAAATAAATAAAAAAAAAAAACAACAATGTATGTGAGCAAACATAACTAATGATTTTGTATAGAATGCAATGTGAGCACACATCTACTGTAAAACTCTGCGCCTCTGGTAGTGACACTCTAGCCCTTCGCAATCATTGCTGCTCTTCATGCTGCCATATTGTATACATCTGTTGGTGTCTTGGATTTCAAGCCAAGAAACAGTTCAGGAAAAGGTTTTCAATTCTGTAGAATTGACACTGAGTTGCAGCTGGCAAAATGAGGCAATTACATCAGCAGACTGACAGCTGTGTAGAAAAGGGATCCATTATTAAAGCACCATGACACATCTAAAACACTGATTTGCAGATAGTATAACGTGAAAGAATGAGGGATATCGGCAAGTTGACTATTACTGCTACATACCGAATTTCTGATTTTGCTGCGTTTCCCTATATGTGATGCAGTTCCACAGCAGAGTAAACTGGCCAGTGGGGTAAGCAACACTTATTATGACAGCAGGTACTTTGTTCATCCCTCGGAAATAGCCAGCCCCCTGATGTAAATTATAATGCCCCATTGAGAATGGATTATACTAGTCAATGTCACTGATTGCAAGCAGTTGGAGCGTTTTCTACTTGGCTTTCATCACCTCTATCATTCTATACTCAGTTGTGTGGTAGTTCAGACTAATAATAACTAAAAAAGCATTTTGTGTCATTTAAGTTCACTGAAAAGCTTAATAGCAATATTAGACAGTACTACTATACACTATACAATGCTTAGGTGGCACAGTTACTGTCTGGGAGTAAAGTTTGCAGTAAGCTTAGACTTAAGGTCAGGAGCAGATATTGCCTAATTTCCTCTTTATGCAGCTGACCCGACCAATTACAGTGGACTCCCAGTGGAATGAGAGCATCCGGTGATGGTGGCTGACATTGTCAAGAGGGTGTCCCCTTCGGAGCAATGTAAAAGGGATCAGGCGGCTGTAAAGTCGCTTGGATCACTTTTACAGTAAAGCCAATTGCAGACTGAAAAAAATTATACCAGGATCATGGCTGCCTGGTATATCTGCTTGCTGCCCAGGCTGTATATATACGGCTTCTGGGCAGCAAGTTGTTAACCCCTTAATGACTGAATGTAAAACAAATCTAAAGCTGAACATAGTTTTGCAACTTTTGCATGTGTTAGTAAAACTGTACATAACATCACAACTACTTAGTGTATCCAGGTGGATTATACTTTGTTTTTTGTTTTTCCAGGAAAAATTGGGCCTTTATTTGGTGATAAATGGTAATTGATACCCTGTTTTTTTTATTATCAAGGGAAAACTGGCCCAAAATAGTAGCCTATTATCTAGTAGCCTAGCATCTAAAACACAATAATACTAATAATAGAAACCACTAAGCAACTTATTCACTCCCTTGTTGACTCTTGGTTCGACTATTGTAGCTCCGTCCTCATTGGCCTACCTCTCTGCAAGCTATCCCCTCTTCAGTCTATCATGAATGCCACTGCCAAACTTATCCATCTTATCAACCGTTCAGTGTCCACCACCCCTCTCTGGCAATCCTTCCACTGGCTTCCCATTGCCCAGCGAATTAAATTAATAATATTAACAACAACATACAAAGCCATTTACAACTCTCCCCCGAGCTACATCACCAATCGTATCTCCAAATATCACCCAAACGTCCGCATTTCCCAAGACCTTCTACTCTCTGGCTCCCTTATCTCCTCTTCCCATGCTCATCTCCAGGACTTCTCCAGAGCCTCTCCCTCCTCTGGAACTCACTACCCCAATATGTCCAGTTATCTTTCACTCTGTCCACTTTTAGGCGATCCCTGAAAACTCATATCTTCAGGGAGACCTATCCTGCCTTCAGCTAACAACCAAATCTTCTACTTCCCTCATCTGTTTATCCTTCACAGTTACTACCTTTTTTTTCACCAGCCCTTCCTATTAGAGTGTAAGCTCGCAGGAACAGGGCCCCCTTAACCCTCTTGTATTGAATTGTATTGTTGCTGTATTGTCTCCCTTTATTGTAAAGTGCTGCACAAACTGTTGGCGCTAAATAAATCCTGTATATATGTAGCACCCTCTACTTAGGTAGGTGCTAGAATAGGATTTTTTTGTGTGTAAGTAGGCAAATTTAGGCAGGGGCCCCTTCCACCAGGAACTCCGAAGTTCCAAATGTGTCCAGCGTTCTGCTATTACTGGATGCCTACCCTTGGATTACAAATTTGTAGATGATTCATGGGGTATTTACTTCCAGATGAAAGAAAACAAAAATGCCCATGAAGACTGCTGGCTTCTGGGATGTATGACATAATTTAAACTTAAGCCAGTAACCAGGAAGCAACTAAAGAAATGTAAAAAAAAAAAAGTTTAAAAGTAAATATAATATACATCCCTATCTATCCACTAATGCAAACAGCATAAGGATTGAAATAGTTCTGACTAAAAGCAGAGTTCCACCCAAAAGTGGAACTCTCGCTTATATGCCCCCCCCCTTCCCGTGCCACATTTGGCACCTTTCAGGGGGGAGGGGGGAACTGTTTTTGACAGGTCCCCTTCCCCCATTCCGGTGACGGGCCTCGGCCTGATCTCCCGGAAGTTCTGCCCCCTTTCTCCTTCCCCCCAATTAGAAAGTGCAGCGCACTTCACACATGCGCAGTAGGGAACCCGCTGTGAAGCAGAAGAGGCTTCACTACCGTGTTCCCTTACCAGGAATGGTGGCGGCAGCACCCGGGAGTCAATCTGAAGATCGGCTCGGGTGCCAACATTGCGGGCTCCCTGGACAAGTAAGTGCCCTAATATTAAAATTCAGCAGCCACAGTATTTGTAGCTGCTGACTTTTAAATGTTTTCACCCAGGCTGGAACTCCGCTTTAAAATGATCACAACAGGTGTGCAGGGCCAGAAACTCAAGGCCTGATAGGTGGTTTATATTGACTTTATCTCCTTGGGATCAGTTTAGATGTAACTATGGGGGAGATTTGCTAAAACTGGAGTACTCGGAATCTTATGCAGCTGTGCATGGTAGCCAATCAGCTTGTTCAATTGAGCTTTGACAATAAAACCTGGAAGCTAATTGGTTTCTATGCAGAGCTGCATCAGATTTTGCGCCCACACCGGTTTTAGTCAATTCCCCCAGTGTAACAACAAATAGAAAATGGAAAATGTGAAAAAGGAGTGGATACAATTTAGGATAAAGGAATTACCCAATTTTTTATGTAATTTTACCAATTTTTTGTTGAATATAAATGTATGAAATGGAGGTTTTTATATTTGGAGTTTTTCTTTAGTAACCTAACCACAGGTTGCTATGAGAAATGATTTTACCCAACCAGCAGGATTCTATTTTTTCCATTTTCTCTGTAAGGTTTCATCCTGTCTCTGATCGTACTCTTTCCTATCTAGAATGTTCTAATTTTAGTCAGATAATCATAAAAGGCCAGAGAGAGAATTGCAAATTTCACATGACTAGTCCAGCTGTAGGGAATGACAGTTTAAAAAGGGACGTTGGAAAATCAGTATGTCAGCTGTTAATGATATGCGGACCATCAAAAGAATGTGTTATTTAATTAAAACTGAATGTTTTAATCTTGCAACATTTGAAGCAAGATTTAAAGTGCAGACTACATGTATCTGACTCACTACATTTAATGCACATGGAAGAAATATGCAAAACAAGTGTATCCTCGTGATATTCATTTCACATTAACGATGAGAACATATATGTTTGCACAGACTACAATGTAAATGTGGAGAAGTTACTAAGAAGTGTGTTTTGAGTGTGCATTCGAATAAACTCCAACTAAGGCTGGGTTCACACGTATGCAAATTGGATGAGGGTTTCCCCGCATCCAATTCGCACGACCGGAAAAACGGATCACACATCTCTGGTGCGGCCGCGGAGAGCACAGCAGAAGGGTCCTGTGCATCTTTGGCTCCGTTTCAGGTCCAAATTCAGGCAAACATTTGGACCTCATTCGCCCCTGAAATGGAGAACAGGGATGCACCGGTCCCCCTGCTGCGAGCCGCTCCGCACATAGTGTGAACCCAGCCTAAGTGGTGGCATACTTGAATAAAAAAATTAGATTTTTCGAATGTTTTGGGAATTATTTAAGGGTTAATTAGCCTTTTCAGAAAAACTGAAAACGTGAACTAACACAGTACAGCCCACCCCCAGTCCCCTCCAGACTTTCAAATCCCTGACACTACACCGGCTGCGTAGACACTAACAGCACATTACCCATGGATGGTGAGTACAGTAGGGACAGGAAGATAGGGAGGGTGTAGGATGCTAGTTCATCTTTTCTGAAAAAGTAAACTAAAACTTTAACATGTTAACAAATTTCACACCCACATGTTGTGACAGTGTTGTTCCCTACCACTGTATGAAAGGGGTTTTGTGTCCCCCAGTGTTCTCATCCTAGCAGGTTGAGGAGCTCTGGGAGGCTTGTTTCATAAAAAGGAAACTGAATTCTCATTTTTTTTCAGAGATTGGTAAAATCTGGGTAGGGACCTGAAGTCCAGAGACTTCACAGAGCCTTGAGAGGGATAGGTTCAGGGTTTGCAGACAACCACCGCACTGACTGTGCAGGAGCAGGTTCCTTTAACTCTATTTCCCACTGTTCCTGTTCCTGGACACACTCAGGGAAAATAAGTTCTTCTGGGCAAGTGATTTGCAGCCAGGTGACAGGCCCTCCACCACCAGAACCAGTGGGGGGTGGGGGGGGGGGTAACTGGGCAAAAACTATATAAATGTAAATGTTTTGATGTGGCGCAATACAAGGAAAACAAGAAAAAATATATAAATATATGAACCAAATGGTGTACTAAAATATTTAATAAAATATAACAGAATAATATTTCTACACTGACAACCAATGTAAGGGGGTATCCTACACTAGGGTTGCCACCTGTACGGGATTCACCCGGACAGTCCGGGTTCTGAATCATCTGCCCGGTTTTCAGACTCTCTGAAACCCGGACAGACCATTCAGATAGGGGGAGCTCCTCTAGCATTTTTGTCACTGTGGAGACAGCAGCAGTGTCACTGCTTCTCCATAAATACACTGTGCTGGTGTGTTTGTTATATATACAATCATTGCTGCCCCCCCCCCCCTCCAGGCTCCTGTAGGGTCTCTTATCAGTGACTTAACTCTCTCCCCCCTCTGATCACTAGTGTGGTGTGCCGGGAGGCGGAGCTGAGGAGGAGATCATGTCAGGAGGAGGAGATGATGTCGGGCTGGCGCTGATCACACTACATGCAGGGAAGAGGTGAGCTGAGAGTTTTTCTCTGAGTCTCCTGGGGTGGAAAGCTGACAGAACTTGTTTTGCAGTAGTTGCTGTGAAGGGTTAAGGTGACAGGAGGATCGTTCTGAAGTGTGTCTGATGATATCTTCTAAGCCATGTCTGTACAAACATCCCCCATCCTCTGTCCAGATAATGTGCAGTAATTTATGACCATTCATTAACCCTGTGTGTGTGGAGAGTGTAAACTTCTGATTGTACAGAGCTTGGACAACACAGGGATCTATGAATGGTCATACCTTACATTCACATCATCTGTATATACAGAGTGCTGGGAGCCGGCAGTTTTCATTGTTGTAAATATTAGTGGATGAGTACAATAGCTTTTGTTTTTATATACATCACTATTTCTCAGCCCCCAACTCCCCCTAGACCACTTTATATATCCAGCGGGCATCATTCCCTCCGCACTCCTCTCCTACTGCCCCACCATCCCCTCCGCACTCCTCTCCTACTGCCCCCACCATCCCCTCCGCACTCCTCTCCTACTGCCCACACCATCCCCTCCGCACTCCTCTCCTACTGCCCACACCATCCCCTCCGCACTCCTCTCCTACTGCCCACACCATCCCCTCCGCACACCTCTCCTACTGCCCCCACCATCCCCTCCGCACTCCTCTCCTACTTCCCACACCATCCCCTCCGCACTCCTCTCCTACTGCCCACACTATCTTCTCCGCACTCCTCTCCTACTGCCCCCACCATCCCCTCCGCACTCCTCTCCTACTGCCCCCACCATCCCCTCCGCACTCCTCTCCTACTGCCCACACCATCCCCTCCACACTCCTCTCCTACTGCCCACACCATCCCCTCCGCACTCCTCTCCTACTGCCCACACCATCCCCTCCGCACTCCTCATCTACTGCCCACACCATCCCCTCCGCACTCCTCTGCTACTGCCCACACCATCCCCTCCGCACTCCTCTCCTACTGCCCACACCATCCCCTCCGCACTCCTCTCCTACTGCCCACACCATCCCCTCCGCACACCTCTCCTACTGCCCACACCATCCCCTCCGCACTCCTCTCCTACTGCCCACACCATCCCCTCCGCACTCCTCTCCTACTGCCCACACCATCCCCTCCGCACTCCTCTCCTACTGCCCACACCATCCCCTCCGCACTCCTCTCCTACTGCCCACACCATCCCCTCCGCACTCCTCTCCTACTTCCCACACCATCCCCTCCGCACTCCTCTCCTACTGCCCACACTATCTTCTCCGCACTCCTCTCCTACTGCCCACACCATCCCCTCCGCACTCCTCTCCTACTGCCCACACCATCCCCTCCGCACTCCTCTCCTACTGCCCACACCATCCCCTCCGCACTCCTCTCCTACTGCCCCCACCATCCCCTCCGCACTCCTCTCCTACTGCCCACACCATCCCCTCCGAACTCCTCTCCTACTGCCCACACCATCCCATCCGCACTCCTCTCCTATACATACTGCCCCCATCATCCCCTCCACACCCCTCTCCTATACATACTGCCCCCACCATCCCCTCCGCACTCCTCTCCTACTGCCCACACCATCCCCTCCGCACTCCTCTCCTACTGCCCACACCATCTTCTCCGCACTCCTCTCCTACTGCCCACACCATCCCCTCCGCACTCCTCTCCTACTGCCCACACCATCTTCTCCGCACTCCTCTCCTACTGCCCACACCATCCCCTCCACACTCCTCTCCTACTGCCCACACCATCCCCTCCGCACTCCTCTCCTACTGCCCCCACCATCCCCTCCGCACTCCTCTCCTACTGCCCACACCATCCCCTCCGCACTCCTCTCCTACTGCCCACACCATCCCATCCGCACTCCTCTCCTACTGCCCACACCATCCCCTCCGAACTCCTCTCCTACTGCCCACACCATCCCATCCGCACTCCTCTCCTATACATACTGCCCCCATCATCCCCTCCACACCCCTCTCCTATACATACTGCCCCCACCATCCCCTCCGCACTCCTCTCCTACTGCCCACACCATCCCCTCCGCACTCCTCTCCTACTGCCCACACCATCTTCTCCGCACTCCTCTCCTACTGCCCACACCATCCCCTCCGCACTCCTCTCCTACTGCCCACACCATCTTCTCCGCACTCCTCTCCTACTGCCCACACCATCCCCTCCACACTCCTCTCCTACTGCCCACACCATCCCCTCCGCACTCCTCTCCTACTGCCCACACCATCCCCTCCGCACTCCTCTCCTACTGCCCACACCATCCCATCCGCACTCCTCTCCTATACATACTGCCCCCATCATCCCCTCCGCACCCCTCTCCTATACATACTGCCCCCACCATCCCCTCCGCACTCCTCTCCTATTGCCCCCACCATCCCCTCCGCACTCCTCTCCTATACATACTACCCCCACCATCCCCTCCGCACTCTTCTCCTATACATACTACCCCCACCATCCCCTCCACACTCCTCTCCTATACATACTGCCCCCACCATCCCCTCCGCACTCTTCTCCTATACATACTACCCCCACAATCCCCTCCTCACTCCTCTCCTATACATACTACCCCCACCATCCCCTCCGCACTCTTCTCCTATACATCATACCCCCACAATCCCCTCCTCACTCCTCTCCTATACATACTACCCCCACCATCCCCTCCACACTCCTTCTGCCACTCTGCATGTTGCAGAGCTTGGTGCCTCTATGCATTGGCCTGCCACAATAATGTTGGCTTCCATGAGACAGCCATCTTTAAACCTGGGGAACCCATGATCTTCAATTGCCCGGAGGCCCCATGAGTTTTCACTCTGCCCCTGGCCCAGACTGCTCACTGCAATTGTAAGCCAAGAGTATCAACTTTGTTGACTCTGAGGTAAAGGGGGACTCTTGTGATTAACTCCATATGATTAGAAATGTTATTTAATCACAAAATATATGTATAGTGTATACTACATAAATAGATAAAAATTGCCTTGCATTGTACAGAGGTAATGAATTTAATGTACTAAAAAAAAAAAAAATTGCCATGCGCTGCTAATGTGTTAGGGTTTGGCTTGAAGAAAAGGTGGCAACCCTATCCTACACTAACCTCCAATGTAACTGGCACATTTATACTGACCTCAACACAACAGGAGTATTTACATCAACCATCAATGTAATTGAGACATTTACACTGACCAGCGATGTAACAGGTATATTTACAGTAACCCCCATCTCTCTACTAATCTCTGCATTCTTACCTCCCTCTTATTACAACTCTGCCCCTCTAACTCATCATCTGTTAACCTCTGCACTCCAACCCCCCCTTTCCATTCAATTCTGCACCTAAAACACCTCCTCTGCTCACCTCTGCACCTCAAACTCCCCTCTTTGATTACATCTACATTTCCCCTATGCTTACCTTTGATCACAAACCCCTCTCTTTGCTTATCTTTGTACCCATGGTGATCCCTTCACTGTGTACCTCTTCACCCTACCTGTTCTCCTTTGCTTCCCAAGCAATAACCCCATACTTGCCAACAGTCCAGATTTTCCAGGGACAATCCCGATTTTGGGACCCTCGTCCCGATCGTAGCTCATGCCGATTAAATTCCTGTGATTTTGCCTTTGTCCCGGGAAAATCGGTAACGTTTTAGGCAAAAACAGCCGGCGGGCTACAAAAGGATGGCAACCGCCGCGAGAACTAATCCCTGTGTGTTCAGTGGAGAGGGGAGGGGCAGCCAATCGGCTTTTCTCTTCAGTGTACAAGTAGACAATTCTCTTGTACACTGAAGCCATTTGTTTGCACGGCTCGGAGGCCCCTCCCCTTTCTACTGAGCACATGAGAAATCCGGGAACTGTGTAGTGGCCGCTGCTGGGGACAGATGCATGAAGGAGGGCTCTGCTGCTGGGGACACGGATGTAAGGAGGCCGGTTCCGCTGCTGGGGACATTGATGTGAGGAGGGCTCCGCTGCCACGTACACAGATGTAAGGAGGGCTCCACTGATGGGGACACTGATGTGAGGAGGGCTCCACTGATGGGGACACTGATGTAAGGAGGGCTCCACTGATGGGGACACAGATGTAAGGAGGGCTCCGCTGATGGGGACACAGAGGTAAGGAGGGCTCCACTGATGGGGACACAGATGTAAGGAGGGCTCCACTGATGTAAAGAGGGGCTCCACTGATGGGGATTTTTTTACAATGCTGGCAACTATGTAACAACTTCCCTCAACTCACCTCTGCTGCAGGGCTGAACCCACTCTGCAAGTGCAGTATGTGGTGGGAGGCTCAATGGGAGTAAAAGTGTCTGTTTACATCCTCTAGGAGGGCTCCACTTTGCATAGGGCGTTATTTGGGGCGTTATTTGCATATGAATTGCGTCAGTTTGCCGACCTCATTTACATATAACTGCTGCACGATTTACATATAAATAGTGGGCAATTTCCATGTGAATGCCGAAACTGTGGGGGTTAATTACAGAACAATACTTTGTGTTGTTCTCCCTCTAGCAGCTGAAGGTGGGGGAGAAACAGGCTTTCAGCTGGTGCAAAGAGCTGCACAGTGCATTGTTCTGCCGCTGCAACGATCCCCCTATCAGCGGCCCTGCTGGTCAATATTCACTCGATAAGACGCACAGACATTTCCCCCCATTTTTTTGGAGGGAAAAAGTGTGTCGTATGGACTGAAAAATACGGTATCCTAAATATACATTCATATAAGTGAAATGTCTAAATAATACAATTCAGTGAAGAAAATCCTCCACAGGGGCGTGGCTTGCGCGCGGACTTGAATGGACGCTTGAGCGGTGAGCTCCGCCATCCAGACCGGCCGGGAAGCGATGAACGGGCCACACAGCGACATCACCTGGCTCCACACACTCACCGGAGATCCCCCGCAACCCGCTGACAACAATGTCCCGCAAGCAGAACCAGGAGAAGGGGCTGAAGCGGCTGGAATCCTTCTCCTTCCAGCCGCGCCATCCACACAGCAAGGCCCAAGATGGCGCCGACCACGGAACAGCGTTCCAGGCCCTGAGATACCAGGATGGAACCGGGCACCATCCGCTCCTAATACACCCTGAGATGGGTCCATCTGCATCCCCTGCCCTGTCTCCTACAACCCCTGAAGTACACAGCCCAGCGAAATCCAGGATGAAGCTGGATATGCAGCACCAGGCCTCAGGCGCAGTGAGTACAGCACTAACTGACATGTCTACCATCACATCTTTGCAGTCATCCATTGCACAGTTCCCTACCACGGGCCAACCAGTATTAGACACCACCATGAAGGACATGCTCCTGTCCCTGCAATCCTCCCTCATGTCTAACTTTACTACCCTGATTAACCAATTCTCTCTGGAACTGAAACACGTCGATAACAGGGTAATGTTTATGGAACACAAAATGGAGGATTGCACAGATACCATTAATGATCTGGTTGATGCCTACACTGAACAAAAAGAAGACTCTCTCTCTGGGTCAAGGCAAAGCTTGCAGACCTCGAGGACCGCTCCAGGCGCAATAATATAAAAATTAGGGGTGTCCCTGAGTCTGTACAACCCAAAGAGCTCCACGAATATGCCAGCACCATGTTCTCCAGCATGCTCCCTGACTTATCCCCAATCAAGCTTACCATCGATAGGATTCACCACTTACCCAAACCCCGCCATCTAGAAGCAGATATACCCAGAGATGTACTTCTGAGGGTACACTTTTACCAGGCCAAGGAGCAAATCCTTCAAAAAGCCAGAGAAATATCACTGTTACCCCCGCCTTACTCAGATATTCAACTATACGCTGACTTATCCCAGTACACCCTCCAAATGCGGAGGCAACTTAAAACAATCACCAAATCTCTCAACAACCACAAAATTGTGTACAAGTGGCGTCATCCAGCTACAATCCTGGTCACCTATAACGGAATCCCTCATTCCATCTCGACATTGGAGGGTGGAATGAAGCTGCTGCACTCCTGGGGTATTATTCCCGAACCCCCTCACAACCTACAGCAACCTCATGACAAGCCGAACCCCTTCTCCTTTGGATCGGAACAAGCTAAAACCAAAAACAAAATGCACTGACTCACCTGCCCGCAAACAACGGCAGGCCTCTAACCCGGTCCGGTCTGGGCTTGGTCACCGTCACCTGCTTACCGAACTTTTCCCCATACCTTGGTCAGTCGCCCAATTGGGACACACCATACTGATCTGCTTAGCTGTCAGTGACTGCTAACTGACATCGAATTTCAATTTTTTTTATTTTTCTTCTCTTTTTTTTTCTCTTCCCCCTTTTTCCCCATCTCCCCTCCTGTTCAGTTCTTATATTTTGAGGCTATTTGTTTCGATTCCACGATAGTGGACAAATACATCGCAATTACTAACTGTCATTGTTGCACTAACTTGTATTTTATCCTAGCAGAACACAACTGCTCCACTTGAGCTGAACTTTTCATCACTACACCAACCTTCTCGTCCAGCATCACCGAAGAGTTTGTCGCCACGACCCACTTATCCACCACCCATACAACTATCCTCAACCCAGCGGATCTCCTCAGCTATCTCCACTCGCCTTCCCATTCAGCATCGCCAAGTTATCTGACTCCCGATCGTAGACCGACGAACTGTAAATGAATTCTACACCTGCACCCACCACCATTACTTCCAATATGGGCATCACAATTCTCTCTCTTAACGCAAAGGGTCTCAACCACCCAGCTAAGCGAGCATCTCTTTGGAAAACAGCACTCTCTCAGGACTGCGATGTCCTCTGCGTACAAGAAACCCACTTTGCAGCTGATGCCACTCCAAGATGTCTAAACAGACACTTTCCTCTTGTTTACCATTCCTCTTACCATAAAAAGCAAAGAGGGGTTATGATCGCTCTTAAGGATACTGTGTCCTTTCAACTTCACCACAGTGTACTAGACCCTGAAGGTCGCTTCATCATTTTGATTTGTTCTATGAACAACGTTCAATACACCTTAGTCTCCATATACGCTCCAAACATGGGTCAAATGCCCTTTCTCAGGAAGACGCTCCGTGTAGCACGCAAACTGCAAAAAGGTAATTTACTAATATGTGGAGACTTCAACCTGGTACCAAATTACTCTCTAGACTCTACTGCTTGCAATAAACGCCATGTGTCCCCTTTGGACAAATTTATTACTAACAACGAATTGTATGATGTTTGGAGGTGTTGTCATGCGAGAGAGACTTTACCTTCCTCTCGCCGCGTCACAACACCTACTCACGAATAGATCTCTTTTTAACAGATAAAAGGTTACTGCACTCTGTTTCACAATCCACTATCCACACCAACACCTGGTCAGACCACGCCCCTGTCAGCATCACAATATCCGTGGAAATTCCCCAATCGGCCACGTATATTTGGAGAGTGAACAACTACCTCCTCAACACCCCATGCTATCGAACCCCCATCACACAAAACTTAGAGGACTTCTTTTCTCTCAACCAGGACTCAGTGTCTGACCCGCTGGTGGTGTGGAACGCCCATAAGGCAGTAATACGAGGTATTTTTTTACAAATGGGTGCCAGAGAAAAGAAAAATAGATCCCAGAAACTAGACGACCTGACAACCGACATAGCCACGACCGAATCCCTAAATAAGTCCCATCCTTCCCCTGAACTTCAGGCCAAAATCTTTACCCTACACCACGAACTGAGATCCCTCCTCCTAGAAAAATATGAAAAAACATACAAGATACTAAAAGCTACATCATACACCACAGGCAATAAAGCCGGCAAAGCCATGTCCCTGAGAGTCAAAGGATTCAGAACCAAAACCAAAATCCCCTTCATTCATCATCCACACTCCAATGAAAAGCTCCTCAAACCACAACAAATTGCCAACGCATTTAGCACATATTACGCTGACTTGTACAACCACAAAAACTACCCAAATACCGCACAACCCTCAAACGATGCAATCCTAGCCTTCTTGGACCAACAGAAACTCCCATCCATATCACAAGCTCAACTTACCTCCCTAAACAATCCCTTCACCATAGAAGAAGTATACGCAGTGATTAACAAACTACCCAGCCTCAAATCCCCGGGCCCTGATGGCTTTACAGGGGAATATTACAAACTGTTTCAAAAACAGCTCGCCCCTACCCTTTGCCAAGTTTTTAACTCAGCGACTTCATCCGCCACATTCCCGAAAGAAATGCTCAACGCCATGATTGGAACATTACCTAAACCAGGCAAAGAACCTACATCCCCCAAGAACTTCCGCCCCATATCACTCCTCAACACCGATATAAAAATCTACGACCAGAATTATCGCCAATAGACTCGAAAATATACTGCCTACCCTTATAGCCCCCGACCAATCAGGTTTCACCAAAGGTCGCCAAGCGTCAGACGCCACTAGACGCATGATCAACATTATTCACCACCTTGACTCCTCCAAAACCCCCTCTCTTCTCCTATCCTTAGACGCCGAAAAGGCATTCGATAGGGTCCATTGGGGTTACCTATCTGCAGTTCTTCACAAATTTGGCATCATAGGACCAATCCATAACGCAATTATGGCCTTATACTCCAACCCCACCGCTCAAGTCTACTCCGCAGATACCCTTTCCACCCCGTTTCTCATATCCAACGGCACACGACAAGGCTGTCCACTATCGCCACTAATTTTTAATATGGTCATGGAACCCCTAGCCGAATCCATTAGATCCAACTCACTGATCTCCGGCATCTCATTAGGAGGTATGGAACATAAAATTTGCTTATTTGCGGATGACGTGATACTAATGATAACTCAACCGGAACAGTCTTTACCTGAAATCCAAAGAACTCTCACCTCTTTCAGCGACAAATCTTATTACAAGGTAAACGAAGCTAAATCGAATATCCTAGACATCAACATACACGACATCACTCTCAATCTCATCAAACAACACTTTCCCTATGCCTGGGCAGCTACCAGCATTACGTATCTAGGTATCCAACTAACAAGATCAACAAAAGAATTATTCTCAGCTAACTACCTCCCCCTTAAGCTCAAAATCAAACACCAATTGACCAGACTTGCATCTGTCGAATTCTCATGGTTAGGACGCCTAGCAGCTTTTAAAATGTTCCATCTACCACAAATACTTTATTTTTTTCGCACCGTACCCATTCCCTTACCGCTGCATTACTTCAGAGCGCTACAATCAACCTTATCCTCATACATATGGCAAGGTAAGAAATCCAGATGCAAACATCACCAGCTAACCAAACACAGGCGTGCAGGCGGCGTAGGTTATGTAGACTTCCAAGAATACTTAATTTCTTCAATACTGACACAAACTAAAGAATGGTTCCTCCCCCCCCCTCTACCCACGATCTGGGGTAAGGTCGAGTCAGCATCGGTCCAAGCGGGCAACCTCCCAGCTTGGCTGCATGCCGTCTCCCTAGGAGCAAAAATCCCACCTCACTTCTCCCCCACCTTGGTAGCGACATATAAAGCCTGGTCCAAAATTGCACAATCCCCATTTGAACACTCAATTCCCGCCACGATACAGATCCCGATAGAATCTCTCCAATACTTGATGGAGTTTACCTCTTTCAACTCTTGGAAGAGACGCGGTATCACCTATATCACAGATATCACCATAGGCAGTAGGATGAAAACCTTCCCGGAACTCCAAACCGAATTCCAACTACCTAACTCCGATATATTCCTTTACCTGCGCACTCGTCACTGTGTAGAATCCCTGAAATTCTGGACATGCTCACTTCCCCAAGAAGCGTGGATGTTCTACAGAGCACCCCTTCTCCACCGTAAGGGCATCTCAATGTTCTACAACCTTCTACATCATAAACACTCATTCACCAAAACAACTCCTCTACTCAAATGGGAGAGAGACCTGAACCACACATACTCGACAGACCAATGGGACCAATGGGAGGCAGCCTGTAAATCCATCTACAAAGCCACTTGCTGTTCCTCCTTATGCCCCAAACTCTATTCCTCCGTATGCCCCAAACTCAACTCTTTCTGGACACGAATATTCCATATCCTACACAAAGTAACCAATGTTTCCCTTCCTAGCAATCCATCACTGGCTCTACTATCCCTAGACATTGACCTATACCCTACTCACTTGAAACCCATTGTGACCCATATCCTGCTAGCAGCAAGACTATCCATTACTAGAAAATGGAAAAACTCAGAACCCCCCACAATTAATGAGGTCTTACACACAGTACAAACTCACTTTGTATACGAAACCACCCTGAAACTCAGAGGAAACCAAAAACGTATTTCACAGCACTGGAGCCCCTGGACTGACTGGACTAAAACTTCAAAATTTACTGATCACTTTGACATCTTTGACAGCCCACCCTAACGGGGTCTACAAAGCTCACTAGGACACTGCTATTTGACACTCTATATCGGTTCACTAATATCTGTTGACTCATTGATTGATTGAGGCCCTTGCCTCTAGTAAGGGGTGCCTCTACACGAGCACAGAACAGAACCCTATTAGGGGTGCTCGAGTAGCACGGCTCCCTAGTTAACTCACGTTACTACAGTTGAATAAGATGTATTTGCCATCCATCGCAAGTTTTGCCTCAATTTGTTTATATTTCCCTGTCTTCTGCCACATCTAAATGTATACGTTTATATTGTATCATATCACTGCATATTTGTTCTGTATTGTTTGAAAATCTTCAATAAAAATGTATTGAATAAAAAAAAAAAAAAAAAAATCCTCCACCAGTGTGCCATGAACTTCTCCACTCCTTTTCAATATAATCTGTGCAATGCATGCAACCACCCAGTGCTCCCTCTAAACGCTCGCCTTAACATGGCTTCAATGTATACAATTTTTATTGTTCAATTTCCTTTAGATTTACCTTCAACTATGTAGTGCAAGGGCCTACCTGATTGCATACTATCTGAAAGTGTTTAGATATGACCTCATATTATATGGTTTTGGTAAATCTAAAGGAAAATTGTAGAAGAACATTGTATAATGTGTAGGCAGCTTTATTCAATTGACCTCAATAACAAATTGAGGTCATATATGTGCTTGTTGCCCCTCTATGGGCTATTTGTATTTTACTCCTCTGTTGGCTAATGATCTCACCGGCAGATTGCATGTAAAGCAGAATAGGACCAATAGTGCTCTGTGTATAATACTCTTGTATTAGGAACTCATAAAACAAATTAAACACTCACATTAAAAAAGCACACAAAGTGCTATAAACCAGGCATATCATAAAACATTGGTACATATGCCTACTGGTGAAGCTTATGAATTGAGCATAAAGCCTAAGGAGCTGTGTGGTATCTTAGAGTTCTGGGATTTTGTGGTATGAAGGAGAAAGCTGGATGTACCCATGTTTTATGAAATGCTAGGATGCCCTTGGTCCTTGGATCCTTCCTGCTGTTTACCTGTGTTGCCCAAGCTAGCCTGGACTTCATTCTGAGGGACCCTGTTTGTATCAGGGGTGGATCCAGAGTCTAGTTCCGGGAGGGGCAATCCGCGCCGTCTTTAACCACTTAAGCCCCGGATCAATTTGCAGCCAAAGGACCAGGGCTCTTTTTGCGATTCGGCACGGCGTCGCTTTAACTGAAAATTGCGCGGTCGTGCGACGTGGCTCCCAAACAAAATTGGCGTCCTTTTTTTCCCACAAATAGAGCTTTCTTTGGTGGTATTTGATCGCCTATGCGTTTTTTTTTTTTTTTGCGCTATAAACAAAAATAGAGCAACAATTTTGAAAAAAATGCAATATTTTTCACTTTTTGCTATAATAAATATCCCCAAAAAATATATTAAAAAAAGAATTTTTTTCCTCAGTTTAGGCCGATACGTATTCTTCTACATATTTTTGGTTTGCGCAAAAGTTATAGCGTTTACAAAATTAGGGATAGTTTTATAGCATTGGTATTAATATTTTTTTTTTTACTAGCGGCGATCAGCGATTTTTATTGTGACTGCGACAATGGCGGACACATCGGACATCGGCCATAATGGCGGACACATCGGACATTTTTGACACATTTTTGGGACCATTGTCATTTATACAGCAATGCTATTTAAATGCACTGACAGACAAACTTTATAACTTGCGCCAGAAGGAATAAACTAATATCAAAATATGAGAACAACCGCTGCTGCTGCCTGCAAAGGTTAAAAAACCTTAAAAGATGAATAAAATATATAGGCTGCGCTAGCGGGTATAAATCACCACTGTGAAAATATATATAAATGTATATGGAACATAAGTGATAGTGAACAAAATATAAATTATATAAATTGCGCAGCAATTGCTACAATATGAAAATTGTGTGAATGGTGAACCAATAGCAGTCATTGAGATAATCAATATTGCATAATTAGTAGTGAAAAAAACAAATATACAGACTCAAAATATTGAATAATAAATTGAAAAAATGCAGGTTTTCTTTAGACGATAATCCCCTCTGAAACCCCACTCACCGGAAGTAATTGACCCATGGCTTTGCAGTCCTAGGGTCAGTGAAAGCGTTTTTTGGGGGGATTAGATGAATAATGTCAGGGATCCCATTGATAGTAGTTGTGATACTCCAAAAAGAACAACGAAGCCTTCAAATATGTTATATGCCGTAAAGGAAAAAACACAGAAAGAATATCATGTGTAGTATCGCCGTAATAAACCTGAAAACCACTGCGCAATAGTAACTCACTACAGGGAAGACAGGTGTCAGCGTGTTCCGGGTGCACGAAAATGGCGTGCGTTCCACAGGAACAGGAAGCAGCATCACTGGCTCTCAACAACGGAAGTTACGTCGACGCGTTTCGCCCCTCCTCCAGGGCGTCATCAAGGACATCATTGGGCTAAATACGCTGAACGGCTGGCGCCTCCCAGCTAACCAACCAATCAGCAAGTAAACTTGATTGAACTAGATTAAGTTTTGCTTCCAAGTTACATCATTTCCTGTTGTCAATTGCTCATTGGAAACTTTAATAGGATATGAACAACATGACGGAACATGATAGTAAGATACAAGATGACAAACAGATATAAAACTTATTGGAATACACTATATATCCAAAATTAAAAGCAATTGATAAGACTAAAATTACATAAGATAAAATAAAATAAAATAAAGAAAAAATAATACAAATAAAAATAGAAATAAAAATAGAAATAAAAAATAAATATAAAAATAAAAATTAAAAATGAAAATAAAAATGAAAATAAAAACATGTAAACAGAATAAGAAAATGCTTTAAACATCATAGCCTTTCTAACCACTTCAGACTCTTTTATAACCGCGATCCCAGAGGTTTGAGATTCTGTGGTATCGATAGGGTGGAGCAACATTGGCGGGGCTCCAACCCCCCCCCCCCATGGTCACGGAGCTCAGGACCGGGTCGCGACCGCGTGACCCACGGCTGGGCTCTTAAAGAGACATGCCCACAATAAATAGCAGCTAGACTTAAAAAATTTCTTGCCCCCCCATTCAATTTCACTCTCCACTTGCTATGAGACATACAATAAATAGCAGCTAGACTTAAAATCAGTTTACTGTATCAGATCAGGTAGCAATTGCGATTGGTTGCCAGCGGTTACAGCATATCATTACTGCTTACTGACTGGTTTCTAGAGGTTACAGCACACATTACGGCTCACTGATTAGTTGCCAGAGGTTACATCAAATTATTTCTGCTTGTTAATTAGTTGCTAGAGATTACTATACAGTAATACTGCTCACTGATTGATTGCTAGAGGTTACAGCACATCATCCCCTCACTGCAGGGGAGCATGATATACATATGAATGCTGACTTTATTTACATATCAATGCCACCGGACGCAGCTATTTGCTTAGTAATGCCGCCGCTATTTACATATGAATGCTGGTTATTTAAATGTAAACACAGGGTCTGCAGATGAGTCATCTGTACACAACAATAGAGCAGATCTGGGCAGCATTAGTACCAGCACTTCACACTGAGATATCAGGACACAGCACAGGACTAAAACTTCAGGGAACAAGGAATTTTAAACTGGGATAGTTGGCAAGTATGAGGCAGCTGCTTTGGGCCCCACAACAATGACAGTGCCCAGGGCAGCTGCCCCTTTTGTCCTGCCTTAAAGACAGCCCTGGGGTCAATGGCTGGTGTTGGAGCTTCAATCACAACGGCACCATGATTGATATGGTGTAAGGATGATTGAAGCGCAATATTTTTCTTATTACATTGTAATATAAAATTAAATAGTTCAACTCACCATAATGCAGAATCAGTGGGCGCCCTGAGTGTGTCACTTGCCACCGTCACCTGCCACTAAATCCTGTGTATCACTTGCCACCATCGTCTGCCATCAGATGCAGCTTGTCATTTGCCACGTCCCCTGTCAATAGATGTAGCGTGTCACTTGCCACCGTCGCCTGCCACCAGATGCAGCTTGTCCCTTGCCAGCGTTGTCTGCCACCAGATGCAGCTGTTCACTTGCCACTTGCCTCTAGCAAGAGCAAAGTTGCAGTGGTGAGTCTACAGCAAGAACTCTGCACGTCACAGTGCCCCCTGTGGTGGGATGACTATTGCACAACATAACTGAACCAGAACTTACAACAGACTTGGAGAATGTATGCAAAGAAAGTTAATCTGGAGTCATGCAATGACAACTTGCTGCAATTGTGTAACAAACTGAAGCCGGGCAAGTCTAGCAATAGCTTAGCAAGGCCTTTTCAAATTTGCAACTCAATTGCTTACTATCTGGGTTAGAGACAAAACTGTATTGCATGCCTTGAGGAATCAAGATATTGTGGCTCAATACACAGAAATGCTGTTCCATCTCAAATTTGAAATGTCAGCACAGGACAGGACTTTCACAAGTGTCGGCAATCTAAACAGAACCTTCAATAAACTGGCATCAACAGATAAGTTTCATAATTTAAATTTTAATTGTGAGATTGATTTTGCTGTCTGGCCCCGAGGTCACATATTAAAAACAAATTAAATACTGTATTCTCACTGTCAATGTGATCTTTGTAATTCATCTTTCTGTGACAGTCTGTGTTAAAGAACACAAGCACTTGGGAAAATGGATATAATTGGGTTGAAAAGCTGCTGAGTTAATGGAGAAATGGAGACCGTTGGGGGTTCACATAGTCAACTGTCATAGTAGGAAACTTAAGAGAAGCTGGAAGACTGAGACAAATTGAGACTTGTATATTTTCCTTAATTTCTTAAAATGGTGGCAATAGTTGACTATGCCTGTATAATGTATTAGAATAGCCACTCGTATTTTACATCAAGCTTGTGAGATAATGTGAAAATGCAGGAGCCCAATTGTTAGACAATGTCAGAGCATTGTCAACCTACAACATGAAGGGCTTGCAGAAAGACCTTCTTGACAGATCACCAGGTATCAAGTAAATGAAAGCTGCAGATTTTGAAAAAAAATATGGAAATGACTGCTAAAATGACAATAACATAGTAATGACAGGTGAATATCATTGCAGTTTTTTTGGCATTCATCAAGAGCACCTCTATGGGGTTATGGTGGGAAGGCGCCACTGACACCCAAAGACCAATTTTTCTGCAACTGTTTGACAGGTGCATATCATTGCAATTTTTTACAGCAAGGCCAATTCTTGCTTTCATCAAGATTACCTCTATAGGGTTACGGTGGGAAGGTGCCACCGACAACTAAAGACCAATTTTTATGCACTCGTTACTTTTATACAAAGTCAGTATGTAGTGACATCAGAATATATCCCAAAAATCTCTAATCTTGTTGCTAGTGCACTACATTGTGGCCTAATCATACACACTGGCTCCCCAGCTGTTGCCAAGCAAAATAAAGGCAGCTTGCAGGGGAAATTGAATTAATTTTTTGGCTTCATAAATGCAATTATTGCTGCAGCAGATTCTAGACATGGCACAGATCTGCCACTTTACAGGTAGACTAAGGGGACACCCAGGCACTATATTGGAAGGAATTTTTCATTTTTAGGCTTTCACTTTAAAAATAAAAATAAATCACTGCTCATTTAAAAATTACATTTTTCACAAACTATTTTTTTTATTGATACATGTCCCCCAGGGCAGGACCTGGACCCCTATAACCATTGTATGTCCAATTACTTGCATATAAGCCTTCAATTTCTGACGTTCTTCTCCCCTTGACTTTAATGGAGTTCGTTATTTGGGTCCAAACTTTTGCGGTGTTAGGAAGTTCTGTTGCGAACCGAACAGGGGTCCGTTCGGCCCATCCCTATCATGCACTACTACCTTTTGTTGGAAATTTCTGTATGAGATAGGAGCAGACCACATTTTAATTCAGCGCCACAGATCTATGGCTTATACCAGGGTTTCTCAAACTTTTTTCAGTCAAAGCAGTCAAAGCACCCTTTAAAAATGATGGACAGTCTCAAGGCACCCCATTCTAAAATGTAAAAACCTATTCTAATAGTTTTACATAATGCCGCAACATCCACACAAGCAGGACCTCCAACATTAGAGGTGATTTATTCTTCCAAAGCAATAATACTTTTGCTAACTGGTACCGATTAGTAATCCAATATTTCTCTTATCCTGCAGTTTTTCACCATTACTCAGCTAATGTGACCCCAATGCTGATGGAGGGGGGCAGGAGAGGGGAATACAAGGATGCTGTGCAGGTGACTGACATCCTCCATATTAACTGATGATGCCATTGGCCGTTAGGATGCCGACAGCATCCTAACAAAGGTTGTAATGTTGCACAATGAAAACCTGTGGCTTTGTATAACTAAAAGGCAGGCTTTATCCACACGCTGGCTTGTATAAAATTTTTGGCCAATTGTTAGGCATTTTGCCAAGGCACTCCTGAAGAAACCTCAGGGCACCAGTGGCGGCTGGTGCTCCAAATCTTTGGGGAGGCGCAAACAAACTGAAAAATTCTGAAAAAAACCCCATCAATTGCAGCCTCACTGTGCCCATCAAACACAGCCACTGTGCCATCAAACACAGCCACTGTGCCATCAAACGACGCCCCTGTGCAGATCAAACGCAACCACTGGGCCCATCAAACAATGCCACTGTGCCCATCAAATGCTGCCACTGTGCCATCAAATGCTGCCACTGTGCCCACCAAATGCTGCCACTGTGCCCACAAATGCTCCCACTGTGCCATCAAATGCTGCCACTGTTCCCACCAAATGCTGCCACTGTGCCCATCAAATGCTCCCACTGTGCCATCAAATGCTGCCACTGTGCCCATCAAATGCTCCCACTGTGCCCATCGAACACTGTCACTGGGCCTTACCCTGTCTCAGTGGGGCAGCGGGTGATGGCAGCGGGCGGTGTCCTCCATGCTCCTCCATTTCCTCAATGTCTTCTCCCATCCTCTCATATGATTGGACACCTGATAGGCATCCAATCACAGTGCCTTTCATTTCAGCCAATCAGGTGACGGGTAACAGACCCAAACACCTGATTGGCAGAGAGGCGGTTTAGTGTTAGGGAAGCAAATATTAATTTGCTTTTCTAACACAGCTGGGTGAACTGTGAGCACCAAGCTCGCTGTTTACCTTTTTTGATGCCTATTAAAGCCTATGGCTCCCAAATGCTCCCACTGTGCCCATCGAATGCTGCCACTGGGCCCTTACCCTGTCTCAGTGGGGCAGCGGGTGACGGCGACGGGTGGTGTCCTCCATGCTCCTCCATGTCCTCAATGTCTTCTCCCATCCTCTCATATGATTGGACGCCTGATCCAATTACAGCGCCTGTCATTTCAGACAATCAGGTGACGGGTAACAGACCCGAGCACCTGATTGGCGGAGAGGCGGTTCAGTGTTAGGAAAGCAAATATTCATTTGCTTTTCTAACACAGCTGGGTGAAATGCGAGCAACAAGCTCGCTGTTTACCTTTTTTGACCCTATTAGAGCCTATGGTTCTAATCAGGTGCCTCAAACCCCCCCCCCCATATTTATATATTAAATTACTTCTCACTAGTTTTATATATATATTATTATTATATATTAAATTACTATATATATTAAATTATAAAGTATATTATATTATAAAGTATATTATATTATAAACTTTATGGTCAGGCAGCCGTGTACCTGATTGGCGGCATCCCGGCCATTCCAGTATTCAAAATCTGCACCTCCTCCTCGTCTGTGATAGGCGGAACACTCAATTTCCCAGCATTCAGTGTTCCACCTATCACGGGCATCCGCTCATCTTCATAACACAGACGAGGATGAGAGGATGTCTGTGATAGGCTGAACACTGCCTGCTGTGAAATTGAGTGTTCCGCCTATCACAGACGAGGAGGCGCAGCTTTTGAACACTGCAATGTCTGCCGTCTGTCTGCATGACACGCTGATCAGGTAGGCAGACGGTGTCTTGCGGTTAGTGTGTTAGTGGTGGTTACGGTTAGGGGTAGTGTTAGTTAGTGGTGGTAGTGTTAGGGTGCCAACTTGCCAAGTCATTGCAAGTCATATAGCCCAAGTCAAAGTCAAGTCCAAAGTCAGTAGTGACAAGTCAAAGTCAAGTTGAGTCATTTATTGAAATCAGTCAAGCAAGTCGCAAGTCCTCAAACAGGTGACTCAAGTCTGACTTAAGTCAAGTCATGTGACTCAAGTCCCCCACCTTTGAATATAGTGTATTGTCTCTAAGAGGAATGGGCAGTCATGGTAAGATGAGCACGTATATCATTTTTTTTTTTTTTACGGTATAAAGTATCAAAACTTTTTATTCTGTGTGTGAGTGGTGTCACTTAAATCTGTGTGCTTATCCAAATAGACAATTCAAACTTATATGGCTATCTGACAGCATAGGCAGTTGGCAGGTACTTCATTCCAGTTTCTTTCCTCTGTGCTTTCTGGAGGCCTGGTAAGTATCGAGTGTCAGAAACTTAGATTTGCATAAGCAGTTTATGCTGTCAGCTATTACCAAGTGCTGTTATTTTAGTCCTTTTGATAAAATCACAGGTCTGCATTATGTCACCTCTCTGTTGGATGCCCCATTTACTAAATCATAGGAGACCGGATACTTTTATAAATGTGCAAGTGCAGCTCGCTTTCAGATGTATTTAGTCTGTATTTAGGATCAGCTTTAGATGGTTTTGCAATCATTCCCAGTTCCTTCAGAGGTATTTCTGATCTCATTCTGACCTGCTTCTTTCTCCATTAAAGCTGTTTCTTGTTGTCCTGAGCTGTTTTTTGTATTCCCATTTACTTGTGTAGCGCCGGCACACTTTTTCAATGTATGCGCTATGTATGTAAATTTAGTTTTTTGCCCAGAACTGTAGTTGAGTTTTGGGGTTAATTATTCTAGATTGTGCTTTGGCATCAGTTTGGCTGGATGGTATTAAAGTTCTGCCTGGTCATAGGTGAGGTGAGCACCTGTGACAGGCTTAGAACGCAGTCTGGTTGGACGCATTGGGTACCAATCTCTCCCCGGAGCCAATCAGTGGGTGCTTTTGTCCCGCTGTGTATTCCGAGGGGGAGTACTTAAGGTGCTGAGGTCACGTGGTTCATGTTTGCGCTCTGGCCTGGGCTTTGAGCCTGGTTATGTTCCGGGCCAGGGTCCGCCAGGGCCTGGGTTCTGTTACGGCCCAGGAGTGTCTACTGAATCCATGGTCCTGGTCCTCCTGACCAGCCCCAGAGGCCCTCATGGTCTGGGGAACCATCCGTTTCCGAGGCTCAGAACTGGCTAGTTCAAGGCGCAGTAACTGAAGGAGGATTCTGAAGTGTTCCGGTGCCGCCTCAGGATTGGAGAGGCCCAGCAACTCTACATGCGACCAGGAGAGGACTCTTCGGAGGAGGGCCACGCACGAGGCTGGCTGCTTGGTATGAGCCTGGAAGCTGAGCTTTATGGACACTAGTTGAATCCGCATTTCTTACGGTATTGCCGGACCGGCTGAGAGATACTGGTACTGTAAGAGAAGTTCCTAACCTATCCTTCAGTTGCAACTAAGTTCCTGAGAAAGACTTTTGTGTGTTCATTTAAAGAGAGACTTTGCTAAGCTGAAATCACTTGTTGGCTGCTAGATCTACAAACAAGGATTTATCCAACAGTTGAGTTATCCAGTTGCGAGTGGCTACTCCCTGGATCATATAAAGAGAGACATTTATTTAAGTGTTAGCAAGTGTTAGCAAGTTCCAACTGCCTGAGCTTCTAAACCCTTACCCTCTATTCCCAACTGAGAGACTGTGTTTTGTTCAATGTTTCATGCAAATAAAAATCCTAAACAGGATCCAAGTGTCAGTCACCACAGTTACTGGGTACTAACCCTGGGAACCCCTAGACAAGAACGACGAGCTACAAGACGGAGGAGGTAATCGGTAAGCCCAGAAAAACATAGCCGCCCCTAGGGGGTTATGGTGCTACACTTGTGTAGCGCTACCCCCAGTTAAGAGAGCCGCTGGTTTGTTTTGGGTCCCTGAGTACAGCTCCACCAACCCCCGGCAATTTGCTCTACCCGCTCTGGCACAGTTAGTCAAGGGGTATGAATCTATGCACATAAATTTATCTTATACTCTAAGCATAATGGGTATGAACTCACAAGCAGACTGCTGAGATAAGAATAACTGGCTTTACTTTGTCAGTAAGGAAAAGAAATAGTAACATGCATTTAAACATATGACTTACAATACTTTAGCAGGTCCCTGCAATATGCACTCTAACATGTACACACATATGTTTCAACTACCAATGGGGAAACGGAGCGCCAAGTGTGGCGACCGTCTGCTATGCACCCCTGAGGTGCAATAAATCTATCTGCGCCTACCTAACGGACCAGGCCTGATCCCTAGTAATAGAGCTCAGTCCTTGTACTAGTACAGTGTTCTTCACCGGCAATGAATCTGTAGAGGTGGTGCACATGTAGCTTTAAATGGTGTCTTTGTAATCCACAGAAAGTAACATTGCTGCTCTGAGGTAAATTGCGCCTAGGCAGTTCAATAGGCATAAAACGTGTGTATCAATGCAGGATGAGCCTTCCGGCTCTCTCACCAATCCTGGGGTACCGTCCTCCGCTCCGGTCCCTCTAATGGCGGCTCTGGTCTCCTCAGTCACAGCCCCTGCGCTCCGGTCCTCAGCTCCGACCGACCGTCTGTAGGGAAGAGTCTCCGCTCCGCTGCTGCTGACTCTGAGGTATGAGAGTCTCACTCCATCTGCTGCAAGGCCCAGGCTTCAGGCCTTCAGCTCCGGTCCGCACAGGTGTCTCCGCTGGCTGCAGTCTCCGCGTCACAAGCTCTGTCAGCAGAGGCAGGCCAGTCCTGTCAGGCCTCAGAAGAGGAAGTGTCCCAAGAGGAAGAGGCGGTCTCCGCTCTTCCTTTTTATAACCTCCCCCAGCAGCCTCTCGGGCGGAAACAAGCAGCCCGGGAGCCTGGGGGATTATGGGGGATGTAGTCTTTTCCAGTAAAAGGGGTACGACCCCGCTACACACTCCCCCCACTTTGAATCTTTGGTCCCCAAAGACAGTGTTCAAACTACAAGCGTCCTTGGTAACAACACATTCACATAATTTGGACAGGGGAGCCTCCCACCAATTGGCATAAGATGGGGAGCTGTCCTGTCTACAGGTCACTTCAGTGTGGGCGACCTGTTTAACTGTGCCAGAGAGTGAGCTGGGGTTGCCCTCCACCAAATGAGCAGTGGATGGGCCAGGGCTTTCAGCACTTCTCCTTGCTGTGGTAACAGAGTTCTCTGAACTTTCTCCCATCTTGGGATAAGTTAACTTCTTGGGAGGCTTCACAACTCTGCGAGCTCTCTGTTCTCTTGGAACTTCTTCAGGAACACATTCTGGCAACATCTCTGATTCTGGAACATCTACTTCTTCTTCTGAGTAGAGACCAGGAATATCTTCCCAGCACTCAGGCACAACACTGAATGGCACAAACTCTGTGGCTTCTGGGTTCAATGTGTTATCTTCCACATCTTCAGTAGGTGGAAGATCTATGGCATAATTTCCTGGAGTTGAGGAAGGCCATAACCATTCAAGTTCTCCTCTTTCTTCTTCTGGTTGGGGGTCCTGTCCACCCCTAACTTGGGATGTCTGAGACCTAGTATTAGGCCTGGGGGTATCCAGAATGGAAACAGATTCAGGTAAGTCTCTCGCTGGAGGCATTCTGACTGCTTCAGTGAGCGGGAGCAAATGATTCCTATGCCAGGTCTTCAAAGGCCCCACTCTCCCTTCTGGCTTCAACTTGTAGACAGGCAATCCTGGAAGCTTTCTACAAATGATATATGGCTCTGACCTCCATCTATCAGCAATCTTGTGTTTTCCAGGGATCCCTAGATTTCGTAACAGTACACGGTCCCCAGGCTGTAGGTCCTGTACTCTAACTTTCAGGTCAAAGTTCCTCTTATTTCGGGCCCCCCTCTGGTCAGAGGCCGCTTGAGCTTTCTCATAAGCTATCTTCAGACTGCGCCTCAGTCTGTCCACATATCCTTTGTGGGAGGCAGCAGAGGCATGGTCTAAAGAAATGCCGAAGGCCAAATCCACTGGCAATCTTGCTTCTCTCCCAAACATAAGTCGGTAAGGGGAGAAACCTGTCACATCACTTGTGGTGCAGTTGTAGGCATGCACCAGAGCTGATATGTGTTGACTCCAATGTTGCTTCTTCTCTGTTTCCAAAGTTCCCAACATGTTCAATAGGGTCCTGTTGAACCTTTCAGGCTGGGCATCACCTTGAGGGTGATACGGTGTGGTCCTAGTCTTCTCTACTCCCAGAGAATCTAGTAGCTTCCTGATCAGGCGACTCTCAAAGTCCCTTCCTTGGTCTGAATGGATTCTCTGTGGCAGTCCATAGTGAACAAAGTACTTCTCCAGAAGTACCTTGGCTACTGTAGAGGCCTTCTGGTCCTTGGTTGGGAAAGCCTGAGCATAACGAGTGAAATGGTCGGTTACCACCAGAACATTTCCCAATCCGCTCAAATCGGGTTCAAGGCAGAGAAAATCAATGCATACCAGATCCAATGGGCCTTGACTCTGTAGGTGGCCCATTGGGGCAGCTTGATGGGGTAAAGTCTTTCTCTGAATGCATCTTGCACAGGAATGGCAATACTCCTCCACTTCGGCCCTCATGCAGGGCCAATAAAACCGGTTTCTGACAAGTTGGAAGGTTCTCTCTGCTCCTAAGTGACCATGCTGGTCATGTAAGGCAATCAGCACAGTCTCTCGATGCTTTTCTGGGAGAAACAACTGCCACTTGTCTTCTGGGCCATCAGAGGGGCCCCTTCGGTAGACTACCCCCTGATGCACCTGTAACTTGTCCAACTCTCTCCTCAGTAGGCGAGCTTCTTTAGAAGGGTGAAGGCGAAGTCCCTCTGGACTCTTGTCTTCCAGGGCTTCCAGGACCAATCTCCCCATGGGATCTTCCAATTGGTCACACCTCAGCTCCTTCTTGGACAGCTTCGGTAGGCACTCTTCTGCTAGTTGAGTTACCCCACAGTAACACTTCGGGACTCCCACTGTGGTAACTCCTATCTCTTCAGCTCTGGATCCTCCTCTGGCTTGGAGTTCGGCCCCCTGACAAAGGGCTCGCACTCCATCTGGTGCCACTTGGGTCCAATCTTCCCAATCACTGTCCATGACATGGGATCTTCGGGACAGGGCATCTGCATCCCTATTTCCAGCCCCTGGTCTGTACTTGAGGCTGAAATTGAATCCAGACAACGCCGCCAACCATCTGTGTCCAGTTGCATCCAGCTTGGCGGTGGTGAATAGATAGGTCAAGGGGTTGTTATCTGTCTTTACAGTAAACTCGGCCCCATACAAATAGTCTCTCAATTTGTCAACAACTGCCCATTTGAGGGCTAAGAACTCCAACTTGTGGGTGGGATAGTTCTTCTCGGAGGGGGTCAGGCTCCGGCTCACATAAGCCACTGGTCGCAGCTGGTCTTCATGCTCCTGGTAGAGTACTCCACCTAGGCCCTCATGGCTGGCATCAACATGTAGCTCATAGGGTCTAGTGGGATCAGCGTAGGCCAAAACTGGGGCTGTGGTGAGACTTCTCTTCAAGGTTCTGAAAGCCTCTTCACACCTTGAATTCCACTGGTCCTGGACCGATTCACCGGGCCTCCTAGGCCCCAATCCATCTTCCTCTCCTTCTGTCTTGAGCAGCTCGTTGAGGGGTTTGGCAATGCGGGCAAACCCATCCACAAACCTGCGGTAGTAGGAGCAGAACCCCAAGAAAGACCGAAGTTCTGTAACTGTTGTGGGCCTTGGCCACGAAGTAACTGCCTCCAACTTCTCAGGGTCTGTAGCCACTCCTTTTTCAGACACTATGTGTCCCAGATAGTTCACAGAGGACTGATAGAACCGGCACTTCTCTGGAGAAAGTTTAAGTCCCTCTTCACTGAGCCTCTTCAGTACTTTCTCCAATCTGGCTTCATGTTCTTCCAAAGTCTTTCCAAAGACAATGACATCGTCCAGGTACACAAGGACTTCTATGAGGTTCATGTCTCCAACTGTCCTTTCCATTAGGCGTTGAAACGTAGCAGGAGCTCCAGATAGGCCCTGAGGCATCCTGTTGAACTCAAAGAATCCTACTGGGGTTATGAAGGCAGTCTTTTCTCTATCCTCTGGATGCATGGGGATTTGGTAATACCCACTTTTGAGGTCCATCACACTGAACCACTTAGCTCCAGATAAACTCTGCAAGGCATCTTCTATCCTTGGCGTGGTGTACTGGTCAGGAATGGTCCTCCTGTTGAGAGTTCTGTAGTCAATGCAGAGTCTCAATGACCCATTCTTCTTCCTGACCACCACAATTGGGGAGGCATAGGGGCTTCTGGACTCCCTAATCACTCCCGTCTTCTACAGTTCAGCAAGCTGCTCCCTCAGATCCTCCAGATCTGCTAGCGGGACTCGCCTGACTCTCTCTCGGAATGGCTTGTCCTCTTGCATGCGGATTCGATGGGTGGCACTCCTCGCACACCCCACATCAAACTCATCTTTAGAGAAAATCTTCTCCCATCTGGTCAGCTGGGCCTTGGCTCTCTCTTTCCAAGCTCCAGGTAGGTTAGGGTTTTCCATGGAGAGTTTCTTCCAAACATCTTCTCCTTCACCCGTCCCCTTCACTTCTGACCAGCCAACTGGGACAGCAGGACTCACCTGTCCCAGAAGCATCTTGGCAGGGATCTCCACGGGCTGCTCTGTGGGGTTCCTCACACTGACAGGAACTCTTCCTCTAGCCTTCTTCAGGTCCTTCAATGAGATTACTTCTGGTATCACCTCCAGACCTGAGTGACCCTCCATTGGGTCGGGTTCCAACATTACAAAGGGGCCAGGCTGCTCCCAAGTAAGTTTCACCGTGGCTCTCATGCAGGTCACCTCTCCGGGCTGTAACACTGCTCCTTCTTTTCCAAGCCTCCATACCCTTCCTATCCCCTCACTTGGGGTCTTCTGCTCTAGGACCAACCGCTGGTAGGCCGCCTTCAGCATGGGATGGATCTTGGGAGTTGAAAGATTCTCTTTCTTCACCAGGGGGGTCAGGAGTCTTCTGACTAGGTCCGTGTTCGTCCCTATAATCAGGGACGTCTTGCTGGTTCCTGGTGGGCGGGGACACACCACTGCTAAGGTGTCGAACACTTCAGACTTCCCAGCTACGGATGGGTCAAACGTCAGCCGTATGGGTAAGTATCCATCATAGGGGAAACTCTGAGTTCCCAATCCCCTTATCTCCAACTCTTCTATCTTCTGTATTGGCAGATGACTCAGGTATCTGTCATAGAAGTCCCTGTACAACAGGGTCACTTGTGCTCCAGTGTCCAGGAGGGCCTTCGTGTACACTCCTTCCACCTGGATAGGTACAGTAGGGGATGGACCAACTAGCTCTTCTGGGTAAGGCTGAGTTGATGCTGTCCTCTTCTTTGGACTCTTTTTCTTCTCACTGGATTTGCGCTTGATCCTTTCTTGAGCCTGGTATGCATTAATTTTCTCCCTCTTAGTGGGAGTGTGAACCCGTTGAGGGACATTGTTATCTCTCACTTTGAAGAGTTCTCGCTTGGGAGTACTGGGCCCCTTCTGAGGGGTTTGGTCTCCTCGCTTTCTCTTCCTGTTGTGCTTCTTGGAGCTCACTGAAGGTGATGGGCACCCGGTTGACTCCTTCACCGAGGCCCTTTGGCGTTTCCCGCCGGCTGGCGGCTTTCTGTTTTCTTCTTCTTGGGACTGGCACATACAGCTGCAATATGGCCAATTCCTCCACAATTAAAGCAAATCATCTCACCGTAGTCAGGTGGGGATGCTGGTGCTGGGACAGCTGGAAACAATTCCCTCCTGCTTGTTTCTTTCTTGGGACTGGGCGTCTCTTTCGCCACTAGAGACGTCAGTATCTCCATCATCTGGGACATCTGCAACTTCAGGGCATCTACCTCTGTGTCTCTTTCAGGGGTTAAGGCCGACCTGACCGTGGCCACTGGAAGCTTTGTAGACCCCATCACTTGCTTTTCCCTTTTCTCTTCCAACATGGCCTCTTCTTCTCTGACCATTCGGATGAGGTCAGGGTAGTCCAGGCTCTTCCCATCCTGCCGGGTGCGTAGAATTAGTGCGACAGGGTCCAGGGGTTGGGCTCCCCTCATCACCTGCTGGGCACGGGCTTCATCTACTTTCCCTGGATCTATCCCCTTCTTCAGGATAATCCTATGCAGGATCTTGTCTATGCGTCCCATGTACTCTGACAGCTTCTCCCCTGTCTTCTGGTAACAGTGTTCCAGCTGATAGGTAAGTTCTGTGACTTTTTCTGTCCCACCAAACACACCTTCCAGGATGTCTATGTAGTCCTGGGCAGTGCAATCCTTTTTGCTTGTCTTCAGATTGCGTATGGCCTCTAAAGCAGGTCCTTTTAGGCTTTCAACAATCCTTTGCTTCTTTCTGCCTTCTGAGACCTCCCATTCTTCTAGGGCCTGCGTGGCACCATCTAACCACTCTTCAAATCCCTCTTCTCCCGAGGGTACAGGTGTCCTCCCAGAGAACATCCGGAGTTTCCTGTATCCCGACATTGGGTAATCCCCGGGGTCTCTTCTGCACTGGGTCACAATCTCCCCTAGGACAGCACACAGTTCTGCACTAAGAGTAGTCTGTGCGGGACTTTCCGCGCCCTTCTGCTCTTCCTTCTTTGGGGATAGAATGGCTTTCATAGGAGAACCTTCTCCCTTGCGCGGCAGCGCATGCAGCACTTGATAGGCCTGACCATTCGGTGCCTGTATGCTCTGGCTCCTGAACTGCTCTGGAGTCTCTTCCTTCCATTCTATTAAGGCGTATGTGTACCCAGCATCATTTCTCATGTCCATTATCCATGACTTCTGGCATGGGGATAATGACATTATGAGCTGCTTGACTGCCTCTCTCTGCCATATCCCTGGCAGTTCAATAACTGCTGCTGCGGCTGGGTCAGCGGCCCATGTTGCGGACCACCGTCCCACTTCTATTGGGTCCATGCCGGTACCTTCTGGCGGCTTTTCCCGCTGACTCAGGATCCCGGACGAGCCCCCACGTGTAGCGCTACCCCCAGTTAAGAGAGCCGCTGGTTTGTTTTGGGTCCCTGAGTACAGCTCCACCAACCCCCGGCAATTTGCTCTACCCGCTCTGGCACAGTTAGTCAAGGGGTATGAATCTATGCACATAAATTTATCTTATACTCTAAGCATAATGGGTATGAACTCACAAGCAGACTGCTGAGATAAGAATAACTGGCTTTACTTTGTCAGTAAGGAAAAGAAATAGTAACATGCATTTAAACATATGACTTACAATACTTTAGCAGGTCCCTGCAATATGCACTCAAACATGTACACACATATGTATCAACTACCAATGGGGAAACGGAGCGCCAAGTGTGGCGACCGTCTGCTATGCACCCCTGAGGTGCAATAAATCTATCTGCGCCTACCTAACGGACCAGGCCTGATCCCTAGTAATAGAGCTCAGTCCTTGTACTAGTACAGTGTTCTTCACCGGCAATGAATCTGTAGAGGTGGTGCACATGTAGCTTTAAATGGTGTCTTTGTAATCCACAGAAAGTAACATTGCTGCTCTGAGGTAAATTGCGCCTAGGCAGTTCAATAGGCATAAAACGTGTGTATCAATGCAGGATGAGCCTTCCGGCTCTCTCACCAATCCTGGGGTACCGTCCTCCGCTCCGGTCCCTCTAATGGCGGCTCTGGTCTCCTCAGTCACAGCCCCTGCGCTCCGGTCCTCAGCTCCGACCGACCGTCTGTAGGGAAGAGTCTCCGCTCCGCTGCTGCTGACTCTGAGGTATGAGAGTCTCACTCCATCTGCTGCAAGGCCCAGGCTTCAGGCCTTCAGCTCCGGTCCGCACAGGTGTCTCCGCTGGCTGCAGTCTCCGCGTCACAAGCTCTGTCAGCAGAGGCAGGCCAGTCCTGTCAGGCCTCAGAAGAGGAAGTGTCCCAAGAGGAAGAGGCGGTCTCCGCTCTTCCTTTTTATAACCTCCCCCAGCAGCCTCTCGGGCGGAAACAAGCAGCCCGGGAGCCTGGGGGATTATGGGGGATGTAGTCTTTTCCAGTAAAAGGGGTACGACCCCGCTACACACTCCCCCCACTTTGAATCTTTGGTCCCCAAAGACAGTGTTCAAACTACAAGCGTCCTTGGTAACAACACATTCACATAATTTGGACAGGGGAGCCTCCCACCAATTGGCATAAGATGGGGAGCTGTCCTGTCTACAGGTCACTTCAGTGTGGGCGACCTG
This sequence comes from Lithobates sylvaticus, assembly GCA_028564925.1. Classification (NCBI taxonomy): domain Eukaryota; kingdom Metazoa; phylum Chordata; class Amphibia; order Anura; family Ranidae; genus Lithobates; species Lithobates sylvaticus. The sequence continues at coordinate 576,506,571 of CM053027.1, forward strand.
TTTAACTGTGCCAGAGAGTGAGCTGGGGTTGCCCTCCACCAGCCTCCACACTGCTGCTGATTACACATTTTTTTATTTACATCTCCTCCTGAACAAGTCATTCATGCAGCGGCACCACAGGCACAGTCATTTGAATAAAAGCCAAGGTCATTCTCTGTCTCCACACATCTGCTGATTACACATTGTTGTTGTTGTTTACATCCCCTTCTGAATGAGTCATTCATGCAGCAGCACCACAGGGACAGTCATTTGACTGAAGGCCAAGGTCATTCTCTGCCTCCCCACCGCCGCTGATTACACATTGTTATTATTTACATCTCCTCCTGAACAAGTCATTCATGCAGCGGCACCACAGGCACAGTCATTTCAATAAAAGCCAGGGTCATTCTCTGTCTCCACACATCTGCTGATTACACATTGTTGTTGTTTACATCTCTTCCTGAACAAGTCATTCATGCAGCGGCACCACAGGCACAGTCATTTGACTGAAGGCCAAGGTCATTCTCTGACTCCACACTGCTGCTGATTACACATTGATGTTGTTGTTTACATCCCATTCTGAACAAGTCTTTCGAGCAGCGGCACCACAGGCACAGTTATTTGACTGAAGGTCGAAATCATTCTCTGCCAGCACACTGCCGCTGATTACACACTGTTGTTGTTTACATCCCCTACTGAATGGGTAATTCATGCAGCGGCACCACAGGCACAGTCATCTGAATAAAGGCCAAGGTCTCTCTATGGCTCCACTGCCGCTGTTGATTACACATTGTTGTCGTTTACATCTCCCCCTGAATGAGTTATTCATGTGACAGTGGCACAGGCAAAGTCATTTGACTGAATGCCAAAGTCATTCTGCCTCTGCACCACTACTGCATGAATGGCCCTTTCAGGGGTAGATGTACTTCAACAATGTGCGATCATCAGCACAAACACAGAATGTACACATCCCAGCTCTTTGTCTGTATGAGTTCAGATGCAGCATGGACCACTTTTTAGGCAGGATTTACGCAAGTTTTAATCGAAAATTAGGTTTTCCTTTAAGTTAAAAAAATGTGACTAGAGTGTCCTTTTTTCATTTTTTCAGATTTTATCTTCTGAACAAATGAGCAATGCAAAATAGATAATGAAATGTTTCGTCTTCATGTTGAATTTTTCTAAGCAGTGTCTTATTTAATCTAAAAAAAACAAGATCTGCAACAAAAAAAAAAAGTAAACTGATCAACATTTTTGTATGAAATGATTAGATAGCATCACGCTATCTTTCAAAAATATCTAAATTCCATTGATTTTACTGGATTTAATTTATCATTGCAGAACATAATTCTGTATAAATGAACTTTTGCAGCTCCTGGTAAAGCTTGACATGCCGGTTGACAGAAAATCATTTAGCGGGAAGGAGGATGTTTAATATTGCCTTAGGGCCTTGCTAAGGTACTTACACTAATACATGCTTTAATGCCAGGGGTGATTGATAAAAGCTGATATAAAAGGCATTGAAACACAAATGAGGCTTCATTTAACCAAGATAAAGGAGAAAGTTTATGCTGGAGATGTTATTTCTGCTTTCTACAAAGTTTCAGGTGAAACAGCTTGAGACATAATTAATACCGCGGCTGAAATCCTCGTACATTCCCTGGAGACTTGGCATCAAGCGTAAATCAATACAGCGAATGTAAAAAACTAATACAATATACATATTTAGAAAAGATAAATATAAAGTGTTATTTACTAAGCCATGCAATTATTCTTTTTTCACTACTATCTGGAGATTTCCAATCTAAAAGATAAGCGCGACTGTGTAAAAACATCAGGCCTGGAAATAATTATTCTACGGCAATTCTGGCAGTATTGTTGGAGTGTTCAACTATATCTAGCTAGACCTAAAAATAAAAAGGTAATATATTGCAGCATGACCGTTCTTTGATTTGTACTAAGTTTCTTTTTCAGACTTTTTATCTTTATTTTTACCGGGTGATCCTGCAAATAACATACTTCCTGTCTTAGGGTGACACTGCTCACTTACTGTGCTGGATCTAAAGAGAGAAGCAGCATTTTCATCCTAGGACAGGAAGTGTGTTAGGGCCACAGAATACCTCCCCATATACTCTTCTACATACCATATGGGGGAAATGTTCTTTAGCCCTAAAACAATTCCCTATAACATTGTTTGATATAACACTTTAAAGCGGCGTTTCAGCTAAAAACAATTTTTTTTAAAAGTCAGCAGCTAAAAAAAAAGTAGCTGCTGACTTTTAATAAGTACACTTACCCTCCCAGGGCACCCATGTCAGTCGTGGAGGCGCTCCGGGAAACAGGCAGCGAAGACTACGGCTTCACTGCCCGTTTCCTACTGTGCTTTGTGAATGGGACGCGCTGTGTTAGGGAACACACAGTTCCCATAACACAGCGCACCCCATTACCCAGAAGACAACGCGGCGGAGGACAGAAGAACAAAGATCACCGCGGCGTAGGACGGAGGCAGATTAGGAAGACTGCCTAGCAACAGGGATTTCGGATCAGGTAAAAAAAATTTAGTTTTTTAATTTTTTTTTTTACATTTTTTTCCAGAATATTAATGCTTTTTTTTTTTTTTGGGTGTCCCCCCACTTTAAAGTGCACAGGACAGCATTGGATTTCTGGCAGGACCAACAGTCTTTTTGCACTTATGGAACAAAAAAAAATACCGTAAAATGTTTTCAAAGGTATATTTAATGGACCAAAAATAAACAAATAAGAGATGTTCATTGTTAGGGTTAGGATTTTACACTTTAACCTGCACTGGAGCTATTTGGTATTCACAACTGTATATTATACTTATTAAGGGAGAACTATATGGCAGAATGTTATGCTGATAAGGGCAACACAGAACCAATTGATTTGGAGACTCCTGAGTATCATACAAACATACATACTCATTGGAGCTGGCATCTTATTTACTCACTCAGCAGATGCGCTTCTGCTGAGCATTAAGCGAGCCAGACACCTTTCCTGATGTCTAGGGTGTTCATTTTTGCTGTATGTGAGGTCCCATGGTTACTACTATTTGGTTATGTATGATGACCTTTAGCACACGCAACTGTTTTTCTATTGCGTTTTAAAAATAAAAACTTTTTGTTACCTTTTAGACCCTTTACTTATGTGCCTCTAAAGTCTATTTTCTTTATAGTTAGCCCTTCTCACAATCGCTCTGGGACGTTGGCACATTACTACTGGTGTGGTCGCAGAGTCACCCTGCGACAACACACTTTTTTTTTAATTTTTTTTGTGCTATGCAAACAAAAAAAGAGCAGGAGATAAACAGTGCAATGTTTAAGATATGAAAAGTTTAAGTTGCCAAAAAGCCCCTTTTGTTTTTAAAAAAAAAACAATATTTTTCGACTTTTTGCTATAATAAATATCCCCAATGTTTAAAAAAAAAAAATTGATGTCATTTTTTTCCCACAAATAGATATTTGATCACCTCTGCGGTTTTTATTTTTTGTGCTATAAACAAAAAAAGAGCTACAATTTTGAAAAAAAAAAAACAATATTATTGACTTTTTGCTATAATAAATATCCCCAAATTAAAAAAAAAAAAAAAAATCAACAATAAGTAACAAAAAAAAAAAATCACAATAAGCGTATATTGATTGTTTTGCGCAAAAGTTATCGTGTCTATAAAATAGGGGATAGATTTGTGGCATTTTTATTAATACATATTTTTATTAGTAATGGCAGCAAACTCCGATTTTTATCATGACTGCGACATTGCGGCGGACAGGTCAGACACTTTTGACACTATTTTGGGACCATTGGCATTTATACAGAGATCAGTGCTATAAAAATACACCGATTACTGTGTAAATGTTACTGGCAAGGAAGGGGTTAACACTGGGGAGCGATCAAGGGGTTAAATGTGTTCTCTCATGTGTGTTTCTAACTGTGGGGGCAGTGAACTGACTGGAGGAGGAGACATATTGCTGTTCCTAATTACTAGGAACAGCAGATCTGTATCTCTTCTCCTGTCAGAATGGGGATTTGTGTGTTTACACACACAAATCCCCATTCTGGCTCTCGTGCACGAACATCGTGCCAGCCGGCCACGCGCATCGGGTCCCCTGCTTCTCTCTTAAAGGAGCCAACGTAGAGGTACAACGATTCACGCAGGGGAGCCAACCGGCCGCTCTGAATGTACGTGAGCCAGTCAGGAAGTGGTTAAAAGCCTCAGGCATTCCTAAAAGCACCTAGGATGAAAATATGGTTTTGATTAAAATATTTTTTTTTTTGTGGGTTGTCATGATGGACAAGTAAATTGGGACCATGATTTAGTTCCTTGGACAAATATTTTTTTTTAAATTTCCAAACCCCTGGTATATATGCTTGGCTATCATGCTTATCCTCTGGTCCCAATCCTGAGGTTTAACAGAATATGTAATCAAATAATATATGATGCCACGGGTAGTGCACCAATAAGGTCCCTTTCAACTGCCTTTTAGACAGTCACATTTTCAGAATAGGTAATCAACCTCAGACATGGAGTAACTGTAACCTTCCGTTTACTAAACAGGTGCAAAGTTAGAATTTTTTTTATAAAACAGGCTTAAGATGGCAAAAGCATGCATAGACTGAAGAACTATAAAAAACAGGTTGGTGGTGGCAAAAACATGCAGGCACTGCAGAGTCAGATTATTAAAACTGGACAAACATGAACTCTGCACAGCAATGTCTCTGTGACGTAATCAGGGTAACATGTGGCGTAGCATAGTCTACATTAACTGCTTGCAGACCAGCGGCTGCAGTTATAGGTGTACATTGGTTCCTGCACTAGCCTTTGCGGGCGCGTGCAGAGCCAGCCGGCCACCCGCGATCATTCCCCAAAGAGACAGAACAAGGATCTGCCAGAGTAAACAAGACAGATCTCCGTTCTGACAGGGGATGACACAGGATCTTGTCTTTCTGCTGTACAGGACACATCACAGTCAGACCGTCAACCATACAGTTAGTAAACACACCCAGGGAACACATTTAACCCCTTGATCATCCCTGATGTTAACCCTTTCCCTGCCAGTGTCATTAGTACAGTGATCAGTGCATATTTGTAGCACTAATCACTGTATAAATGTCACTGGTCCCAAAAAAGTATCAAACGTGTCTGATCTGTCCGCTGCAATGTCACAGTCCCACAAAAAAATTGCTAATCACTGCCATTACTAGTAAAAAAAAAAAAAAATAATAAAAATGTCATAAATCTATCCCCTATTTTGTACACACTATAACTTTAGCGCAAACCAATAAATATACGCTTATTGGAATTTTTTTATCAAAAATATGTAGCGGAATACATATTGGCCTAAATTGATGAATATTTTTTTATTTTTTTTATTTTTATTGGGTATTTTTTATAGCAGAAAGTAAAAAATATTGCTTTTTTTGTTCAAAATTGTCTGCCTTTTTTTGTTTATAGCGCAAAAAAATAAAAACCACAGAGGTGATCAAATACCACCAAAAGAAAGCTCTACTTGTGAGAAAAAAAGGACATCAATTTTATTTGGGTACAGCGTCACACGACCGTGCAATTGTCAGTTAAAGTAACGCAGTGCTGTATCACACAAAATGGCTGCCCGCATGCCAGTTCTGACAGTGAAGAGCCTCCTTCCTGAATGCAGTTCACTTGCCCACCTATGTCTGCTTCATCAGGTGTGGCCTGTCTGAGCTGTTGAATGAGGGAAGTGGAGAATTTTATCTTCAATGGACAACTTAAGGAATTGGGGGACTGGGGCCTGCACCTGCATCTGAGCATGGTGAGCAAATGAGCACTCCGCTACAGAGTCACTGACCCAGAGCAAGTAAGCAGACCAGGAATCCTGAATTTGATTTGATTTTTCTGAATGCATGCTTGTTCCAGGTCAGGGGTTTTATAACCAGACACACAGACAGATATCTAAGATTTTTAAAGGAGATCAGCACTGGAAGTCAACATATTTCTATCAGTTAAAGTAATACGTCTATATACGTTGCGGCTTAGCAGTTAGAAGTTATTAGCCATAACCCCAGTATTTTTTTTCTAGCTTACCGATTTTGCTGGCTCGGCTGAGAAATGCTCCAACGGTGCCCCTGGTTGGACCCAGAGGCGATCAAAGAATAGATCACCTTTGATTGCCTCTATGGCCTTGGAAGACCAGAGTGACACTATGACGTCACTTCTGGTCCAGGGTGGAAGCAAACAAATTTTTTTTTTTTTTTTTTAAGCAAAAGATCAAATTTTTTTTTTTCATCTTTTGCTTTTAGAGGTAAAGAAGATCTGGGGTCTGGAGATCACAGATCTCCATTATGCTTGCATAAAAAAAAGTAACCAACTAAAAAAAAGAAAAATTAAAGGGACAATGTAAAAATTAAGAATTAAAAGTAAAAGTAAGAAAAAAAAATTAAAGTGCTCCCATCCCTCCGTGCTTGCACGTACATGTAAACGGTATTCGCATCACACGTGTGAGGTATCGTCGCAAACATTAGAGCGAGAGCAATAATTTTAGCACTAGACCCCCTCTGTAACTCTAAAAAGGTAACCTGTAAAAAAATTTAAAGCGTTCTCTGTGGAGATTTTTAAGTACCGTAGTTTGTCCCCATTCCACAAAATGCACAAAATCTATCCATCTATCGCTGAATTCTAATTGCTACAATACGTTTCTTTAAGATGCAGACAAAAAAAAAAAACGAATTGAATGCCACACCTGAATCTATATCATTCTATATCCAAGCCACAAACTTACAAACTCAATGTTAGATCATGTTTTTTTTTCCAGCAATTTGTATTTTCCCATTGTCAAATGTTCTCTCCCTTAAGATATTTGTTTTACATTTTAAATTTGTTTTATGCTGTCCTTTCAAATATGTTTAGTTTCACATTAAAAGCTCTACATAACAGAAATAAGGTAAATGCAGGGCAGCCACAGGCAAAAAGTAGAATATTAAACAATTTTTCTTCTAAACACGAAGAAAAGACTGCTACAAATGCAAGTCTAGTTCGTTCTCAGATATGGCCCAGAAATGTTTTCCCTCATTATAGGGCATAATCATTTAAAAAAAAAAAAAATGCATGGCAATTCATCTAGTGAAAGTGCATTCACATTCTGATGCCCCGTACACACGGTCGGATTTTCCGACGGAAAATGTCCTATCAGACAATGTTGTTCGGAAATTCCGACCGTGTGTAGGCTCCATCGGACTTTTTTCCGTCGGATTTTCCGACGGACAAAGTTTTATCTCCTGCTCTCAAATTTTCCGACAACAAAGTCCTATCGGACTTTTTCCGATCGTGTGTAGCGAATTCCGACGGACAAAGTGCCACGCATGCTCAGATCACATTACAAGACCAAAGCTATTGGCTACTAGCCTCTACGTAGTCCCGTCGTAGGCAACAAACTTCACCACGTTCAGAATGATTGGATTTTCCAACAACTTTGTCCGACTGTGTGTATGCAACACCAGTGTCGGACAAAATCCGTCGGAAAAAATCCGACGGATTTTGTGGTCGGATTTTCCGACCATGTGTACGGGGCATAACTGTGCAAATGAGAAAAATAAGTGACATCTATTGGCATCTAGCCACTAGATGGCGCTAAGTAGTATCATAGGAATTTCCTATGATTCTTAGTACCTATGATACTACTATCTAGTGGCCAAAATCAGTATTTTCAATTTTAACTCAATGAAAGACATTTGACCAACACAAAAAATAACCTAATATGATGTGTTTTTTTGCTCCATTTAGACTGAACAATTGAACATGCACTTTAAATAAGCAAATGGCTATGCATTTTTTTTTAAGTAAAACCCCTATGCCTCTAAAAAAAAATCACAAGTTTTGAACTTTCTGAACTATGGTGCTACAGGTGGATCTTGAAAATCAGCTGGACAAAAAAGGCCACGGATGAGTCAGTGAAGCAAAACCATGCCTGTTGAAAAGAGAAAATGCCAACCCTTTGGCCATATCACAAGAGACTCAGCTGGAGAGGAGCTATGCAAGATTGTGAAAGAAAAGGAAATGGATAAAAATAATATGATGGATGGATGACATCCATGAAATGACAGTCAGTCATAACTAAGGCAGAACATTAACTTGCCAAAAGAAAAGGCCAAATAAAAAGTGATAATGGAAGCAAGATTTCATGTTTGAAGTTTTACAAAGATCGCAAGCAGTTAAGATAGTGGTAATGTTAATAGTCAACTGAAATTTCATTTGGGTTTTAATATGTCTTATTTAGAAAGAGTAGCCCTACATGTACTACGCGTTGCCCGTATTTCTATATATTACACCTGCAACCAATGGTTCTATGCTAATGTAGATTTTAAGGTAGCTATAAATGATATTTGTTATGTCTTTGGGTATCTTGCAATGTCCCGAGCTGTTCATTATTGGAAGAAAGAATAGGTGTTTGCAACTCTCTGTTTATTCCAAAATAAGCCTAGCAGCAGGGGTATCTGTGAAGTCACTGCTTAGTGCATGGACAAGAAGGCGTTTTCACATAGACTTGTCAATCCAGAGGAACTAAGAATGAATGCATAATTCAGCTTTCTAAGCTTATTTCTCATAGCTGTGTTATACTACTACCGTGTTTCCCCAAAAATAAGCTTGGGTCTTATATTATATTTGGGCACAAAAGACACAGTAGGGCTTATTTTCGGAGTAGGTCTTACCATGTAAGGTGTTGTCTTCTCTCCCCCTCTCCCTCCCTGCCTGTCAGGATCCCCAGTGTGAACCGAGTTAAAATGCTTGTAAAATCCTATAATCCACTCTACTACAGTAGTATATAATGTGTGTGTTTCTGTAATATAATTGTGCCAAATTCCTTTGTTACAGCACCGTTCAGCCGCTCCGTCAGCTGAGCACAGAGCGGTGCTCTAACAAAGGTATTTGGCACAATCATATTACAGAGACACACACATTGTACGTTATATAATACTGTAATAGAGTGGATTATAGGATTTTACAAGCATTTTAAACTAGGGCTTATTTTTGGGGTATGGCTTATAGTGCAGCCCTCCTGGAAAATAACAGTAGGTCTTATTTTTGGGGGAAACATGGTACCTAGTAGAGGTCTTGAATCCTATACCATGGTACTGTTATAATATGATAAATGGAGGAAAAGTATGGCCAAAGCTTTTTTGGCCCTGCATTCTGTGATCTGTTTTGAGCTGACAGCGGGCTACTCAGGTTACTTCACTCAGCAGGTCCAGATGCTGAATCAATCCCAACTTTACAGTCGGGATCCACCCAGCAACTTGTACCTCAGCCTGCTATTATCAGCATTTTTCACCCAGCGCGTTTTTCTAGCATTTTTTGAGATTATAAAAAAACGCTAGTGTGCATGGAGCCTATGAATTCTAAGAAATGTTTGGTCTGCTTCAAGGAAGGATCCAAGTTACCTCACCTCAGAGTGATCCCCGTGGTAGAGGTAATAGTATGAACACTGCTGCTACTAAACAAATCTTAGTGCACAGGAAGATTGCGGCTGTAATATTTACACTGCCTTAGGGGTTAAGTAAGTGCTGAGTGTAAACTTCTATTTAAAACGCCAAACATTAATATTAAAGCTCCTCAATTACCATACCGCCTGTAAAATAGCTAACTACTCCCTGCGCACCGTACATCACGCTAGCAGCCATATTTTGTGCAGTTAACAATGCATATTTATACCATTCAGACCTTTCAAGGCCTATAAATAGTTAATTGTATGATGAATCCTGAAACTGCCTCCAACTTTGGGAATTATTCATTTCAATCGTGTTTTGACAACAAGACCCTAGGATATTTGCAGAGCGAGGAGATATGAAGTTCAATGGATCATTTAAGAAACAATTTCACGTAGCTAGGCTTTTCCTCGGGTGTGTGTCTGCAAAATCCTTAGGAATGCAGTTCAGCAATTCCTCTAGAGAAAGCATGGGGCAAAAACAGCGTGTCAGCAGCGATCTATTCCCTCGGTTAGTTTGTAGGGGCAGCGATCGCCGCCACTAAATAAGCTAATTTTACTGCAAGCTGTGAAAATTGTATTCCTGTCCATAATCGAATAATGCCGTGTGTTTTATGTGTTTTTTAAAAACATCAGCCTTTGTGATCGCAGGTCTCCTGCCCCGGCAGCCGCTGGAGTGGATAATATTCCATGGTCGTTTCTTCATGATGAAGCACAAAATGGAAGCTGCACGCTCTGCAGAAATGTCTTCCTCGCCGTTACAATTATTAAACGCAGCATGCTTCAAACTTTGAGGAGTCACAAATGTCTAAACTGGGCTAGATTAACAGAATTCATTTTAAAACGGGATAAAGAATCCTTTAGGGCTTCCTTGTTATGAAGCATTTTTAGAAAGCACAGAATTGCCTTAATTAAAACAATTAAGAATTTCAGCACACGTTAACTAATAATAGTTATTTATCTATGGGAATGATTACTTTAGATCAGCTAATAATGGGAGCGACAATGTTCGAAGCATATTAGGTAGCGTGTTTGAACTAAGGCTGCTTACAGATTTAGAAATAAGCATTACAGTTGAACTCTAGGCAGATATAAAAGATTTAAATTAACACAGCTCTGTAATCTAGAAAATGAATGGAAGGCTATATATGGCGGCGTAGGGTCTGGTAGCAGACCCCAGCCTGGCTGAGGTGGTGGAGTTGAGGTGGTTGGACTTATGGGGTACCCCCCACATCTGTGTTCCATGAGTACCTAGTCTCAGGTCATTTGATGTCCCCCTGTCATCTATACATTACTGAGGAGTAGGGATGAGCCGAACACCCCCGGGTTCGGTTCGCACCAGAACCCGCGAACGGACCTAAAGTCTGTGTAAATTTAAGAACCCTATTAATTACAATGGACGCGAACGTTCGAAATTAAAAGTGCTAATTTTAAAGGCTAATATGCATGTTATTGTCATAAAAAGTGTTTGGGGACCTGGGTCCTGTCCATGTATCGATGCAAATTTTTTTTTTTTTAAAACGCCCGTTTTTTCAGGAGCAGTGATTTTAATAATGCTTAAAGTGAAACAATAAAAGTGTAATATTCCTTAAAATTTCGTACCTGGGGGGTGTCTATAGTATGCCTGTGAAGGGGCGCATGTTTCCCGTGCTTAGAACTGTCCCTGCACAAAGTGTCATTTTTGCAGGAAAAAAAGCTATTTAAAATCACTCGCGGCTAATGAATTGTCGGCTCCCGTAACACAGAGAACAGTCATTCATTGAAAGTCATTGATAAAAAAAAAGTCATTGATAAAAAATAAAAAAAACAAAAAATAAAAAGCGTGGGGGTCCCCCCAAATTCAATTACCAGGCCCTTCAGGTCTGCTATGGATATTAAGGGGAACCCCAGCCAAAAAAAAATAAAAATGGCGTGGGGTCCCCCTCAAAATCCATCCCAGACCCTTGAGGTCTGGGATGGATTTTAAGGGGAACCCCGGCCAAAAAAAAATGGCGTGGGGTCCCCCTCAAAATCCATACCAGACCCTTATCCGAGCACGCAACCTGGCAGGCCGCAGTAAAAGAGGGGGGACGAGAGCGGCCCCCCCTCCCTCCTGAACCGTACCAGGCCACATGCCCTCAACATTGGGAGGACACCAAAGCACCTTGTCCCCATGTTGATGAGGACAAGGGCCTCGTCCCCACAACCCTGGCCATTGGTTGTGGGGGTCTGCGGGCGGGGAGCTTATCAGAATCTGGAAGCCCCCTTTAACAAGGGGACCCCCAGATCCCCCCCCCCTGTGTGAAATGGTAAGGGGGTACCTACCATTTCACCAAAAAAGTGACAAAAATGGTAAAAATTACAGGAGACGGTCTTTGACAATTCCTTTATTAAAATATTCTTTCTTCTGGTCTTCCTTCTTCCTTTCTTCATCCTTCGGTTTCTTCATCTTCTCCTTCCGGCATCTTCTTCCATCTTCTTCTTCCGCCCTTCCGCTTCTTCTTGCTGTGGTCTTCTCGTCCGGCATCTTCTTCCATGGTGTCGGTGTCTCTTCTGGGCCGCTCCGTGCAATGGGAGGCTCCCGCTGTGTGAGGCTTCGCTGCATCTGACAGGTCTTTTATAACGAAGGGCGGGGCCACCTGGTGACCCCGCCCCCCTCTGACATCATGGGGAAAGCCATATGGAATTCCCCATGACGTCCCCGTGCGTCAGAGGGGGTGGGGTTACCAGGTGGCCCCTTACCATTTCACACAGGGGGGGCCGGGATCTGGGGGTCCCCTTGTTAAAGGGGGCTTCCAGATTCCGATAAGCCCCCCACCCGCAGACCCCCACAACCAATGGCCAGGGTTGTGGGGAAGAGGCCCTTGTCCTCATCAACATGGGGACAAGGTGCTTTGGGGGGATCTCTAAGCACCCTCCCAATGTTGAGGGCATGTGGCCTGGTACAGTTCAGGAGGGAGGGGGGCCTCTCTCGTCCCCCCCCTCTTTTCCTGCGGCCTGCCAGGTTGCATGCTCAGATCAGGGTCTGGTATGGATTTTGAGGGGGACCCCACGCCATTTTTTTTTTGCCCGGGGTTCCCCTTACAATCCATCCCAGACCTCAAGGGTCTGGTATGGATTTTGAGGGGGACCCCACGCCATTTTTTTTTGTTGGCCGGGGTTCCCCTTAATATCCATAGCAGACCTGAAGGGCCTGGTTATTGAATTTGGGGGGACCCCCACGCTTTATTTTTTTTGTTTTTTGTTTTTTTTATCAATGACTTTTTTTTTATCAATGACTTTCAATGAATTACTGTTCTCTGTGTTACAGGAGCCGTCAATTCATTAGCCGTGAGTGATTAAATTGCTTTTTTTCCTGCAAAAATGACACTTTGTGCAGGGACAGTTCTAAGCACAGGAAACATGCGCCCCTTCACAGGCATACTATACACACACCCCAGATGTGATACTGCAATGCTGTACTAACAGCACGCACACACTAATCCCCAGAATCACAGCAGATAATGTCAGCAGTCAGCAGCACTGCAGAATGGATCACAGCACATAATAACACTGACACTGGAAAACAATATACGAGGCCGCCGGCGCTGCGGCCTTTTATAATGTGGGGCGTGTACTAAACTTAGCGCAGTGCATTGCGGGCCGCTCGCATCACGCGAATTTGATGCGAGCGGCCCAAATAGTTCTGGGCTCGAACATGGGTTTGAATCGAACACCAGGCCCATCCCTACTGAGGAGAAATAGAAAAAGACATGTTTTGGTCAAGATTGATATAATATAGGTGAATGATACAACTGAACTGTGGCCACTTGCCCGATGTAATGTTGATGGGGGTTACGTCTCTAATTTGATTTCTCTGTGGCTGATTGCCAGCCCGGCATTAAATATACAGGGAGATGTCCCCCTGTTGAGCAGGGTTTGAAGTCTGTATTCACTGCGCATGCACTTTAAGTGATCCCTGTGTAACTTCTGCGGTGACACGATAGAGATGGGACAGACTTATGACGTGGCTATGCCTTTTGATTAAAGCGGAGGGATCCGCTGATACCTCTGATTGAAGGAAGGTGTCTGATTGATGTGTGAGGGCGGGTTTCCCACACTCCCACGTTTACATGGGACAGGCCTTTCCAGCACAGATGGATTCATTAGATGACCAGACGCCATTTTTTGGCGCCAAACACAGCTATTTAAGATCACTAATTTGTAATGAAACAATGGCGGCTGCTGGTATGCAGGAGGAGACAGTCTTGTAGGAAAGTCATAGGGATGGGCCGAATGGACCCCTGTTCGGTTCGCACCAGAACTTTTAAAAACTGCGAAAGTTCGGACCTGGATAATGAACCCCATTAAAGTCAATGGGACCCCAACGTCAATTTTGAAGGCTTATATGCAAGTAATTGGGCAAGCAATGGTAATAGGGGTCCGGGTCCTGCCCTGGGGGACATCTATCAATAAATTAAATGAGCAGTGATTTTTTTTTTTTTAAGTGAAAGCATAAAAATGAAAAATTCCTTCCAATATAGTGCCTGGGGGTCCCCTTAGACTACCTGTAAAGTGCCAGATCTGTACCATGTCTAGAATCTGCTGCAGCAATTATTGCATTTATAAAGCCAAAAAAATGAAATTTTCCCTGCAATCTGCCTTTATTTTGCACAGCAACAGCTGGGTAGCCAGTGTGTATGATGAGGCCACAAGGTAGTGCACTGGGAACAAGATTAGAGATTTTTTGGATACATTCTGGTGTCACTTTGACTTTGGATAGAAGTAACGGGTGCGTAAAAATTGGTCTTTGGGTGTCGTGGCGCCTTCCCACCATAACCCTATAGAGGTAATCTTGATGAAAGCAAGAATTGGCCTTGCTGTAAAAAATTGCAATGATATGCACCTGTCAAACAGATACAGAAAAAATGGTCTTCGGGTGTTAATTGTGCCCATGAAACCTATACATTCTTCCAGATGAAATGATTGAACACCCACAAAGCTAGGCGGTCTCGAACCCTGCAGAGATTCCACATCCCAAAAAAGACTTAATCAGTGACATTGGAATCAGTCGCTTCATAGCTGGTAATCCAGGACTGATTCATTTTCATAAAAGTCAAACTGTCCACGGAGTCTGTGGACAGACGCGTTCTATGATCAGTAACGAAACCTTCTGCAGCACTGAATGCCCGTTCTGAAAGCACGCTGGATGCAGGGCAGCCCAACAACTCAATAGCATACTGTGCAAGTTCTGGCTTGTGGTCTATTCTTATGACCCAGTAAGTCAGTGGATCATCAGCTGGAAAGCTCTCCATCTCTGTTTTGGCCCCGAGGTAATCGTCCACCATGTGATGCAGATGCTGCCGATGGGATGTGAAAGTTGACAGCTCTGGGCGGCAAGGACTAAAAAAAAATCTGAAATGTGTCACTTAGGAGGATGCCTTCTCCAACGCTCTTCTCTTGACCAACAGAAGACTCGAGTCCGCGGGACCCACGGGCACGCACCTGCTCCACCGGTGGCGTGCACGCAGCTGCTAGCCGCGGATGACTCAGCGACGTACAGGTACATTGTTTTGCACACCCGTGCCACTTTGCCGATGTATATAGGCGCAAGCCGGTCGCCAAGTGGTTAATAATCGTACCAATTACTATATTGCCAAATGCCGTCCCAATGATGTGTACATATATGTATTTATTAACTAATATTTATTCATTATTATCATGTGCTGCCAAAGTTGACATACATGTATCTATGTATACATAATGTTCATGTCTTATGTGCATGTGTATATATAAATATAAAATTACCATTGTCACGAATAAATAATGTTTACAAACCACTCTCCTCCAAGTCAAGAGCCTCATTTAAAGTTCCAAATTCCTTTCTTATCTAGTAACTAGACTTTAAGATATAGCTTTCTTTTGGTGATATTCAATAATCACTTTAAAATTGTGCACACCCTCAAGGCACCCCAGGCACCAAAAAAAAAAAGGTTTACATAATGCAACTATGATATAAATATATACCGCGCTATCACCAAGTGTAGCTGCCGGCACTAAAAGGTGTAACAGAGATGTATATAAACATGTGCAATGCTACTGAAATATAAAAGTGACACAGTGACAAATATAAATGTGACAAAGTGATTCACTATATACCAAAAATAACATATAATGACATAAATCATATAACAAAATGTGAATCCACAGAACAACAAAATGGGCTGGATAGAGTCCAAAGATGTAAAGTGTCCAATAAATAAAAGTGCAATCCAAATGATGAGTGGCTAATAAACATATAATTCCATGTGTGTCCAATCCAGCATGTGACAAACACCAACCACCACCAGCAGCACAGAATGCTTACCAGAATGGAATGACACACTCAAGCATACACTTGGTGGGTCAAAGCAAGCTTGATATTGTAATTCCGGGGATCCCAGATTGATAAGTGAGGATTAGACCTTTCCAAGGATAGTTCTCAAACCAAGGGATCAAAGTATGGCTAAGTCAAGGCTCATCATAAATGCCAAATGTAAAAGAGAAGGAGGAACATAGCATAATTCCGTATAAAAGATATTTATTTAAAAGTTATAGGAAATGCACTTACATGCTTCCAAAGTTTAAGCGCTTATAGGAACAAAACAGCAGTATTTGAGCAGGTCAGCAAGTGGTACCGGCGCGTTTCGCTTGAATAAGCATCATCACCCCCAGATGATGCTTATTCAAGCGAAAAGCTTGAATTTATTGGACACTTTACATCTTTGGACTCTATCCAGCCCATTTTGTTGTTCTGTGGATTCACACTGTGTTATATGATTTACTTCATATGTTATTTTTGGTATATAGTGAATCACTTTGTCACATTTATATTTGTCACTGTGTCACTTTTATATTTCAGTAGTGCTGCACTTGCTTTCTTTATTTACATAATGCAACAGCATCCACACATATATGACACCCAGCATTAGAAGTTATTTATTCTTCCAAAGCAAATACACCTTTGTACACTGGTACTGACTCCCTCACTCAGCCAATGTAACCAGTGGCATAGCGTGGGGGGTGCAGAGGGTGCCGTGGCCCAGGCTGCCTCCTCCTAATTTCAAGTTCCTGTGTCCCCCGCGCTCCGGCCACCATGTTAAGTGTCCAGCGCCCTGTGATTGGGCGTATTGGGGGTCATGCGAGGCGTAGGGCTGGCTTGTCCACAATCCTGAAGTCCCGCCTCCGCACATGACCCCCAAATGCCCAATCACAGTGCGCCGGCCGGACACTGAACATGGCAGCTAAAGAGGGGGAGAGAAGCAAAAATGTGAGCCGCCGCTGTCTTCTCCTCTTCCTCCTCCGGACCAATGCAGGCCAGGACAAGAAGGTGAGTGAGACTCCCTTGTGAGACTCTTGTTACTGGCCCGGGGGGGGGAGAGAGAGAGAGACTGTAGGCAGGACAGTATAGTGTAGGCTGTGTAGTATGGTGGTCAGTGTAGTGTAGTGTAGTATAGTTTGGTGGTCAGTATAGTGTAGTGGACAGTATAGTGCACAGTATAGTGTAGTGGACAATATAGTGTAGTGGACAGTATAGTGTAGCAGACAGTATAGTGTAGTGGACAGTGTAGTGGACAGTATACAGTAGTTTAGTGGACAGTATAGTATAGTGGACCGTATAGTGTAGTGGACAGTATAGTATAGTGGACAGTATAGTGTAGTGGGCAGTATAGTGGACAGTATAGTGTAGTGGACAGTATAGTGTAGTGGGTAGTGTAGTGGGAAGTATACTGGGCAGTTAGGTGGACAGTATAGTGTAGTGGTCAGTGTAGTGGACAGTATAGTGGTCAGTGTAGTGTACAGTAAAGTGTAGTGGTCAGTATAGTGGACAGTATAGTGTAGTAGACAGTGTAGTGGTCACTGTAGTGGACAGTATAGTGTAGTGGTCAATGTAGTGGACAGTATAGTGGTCAGTGTAGTTCTTAGTGTAGTGGACAGTATAGTATAGTGGTCAGTGTAGTTCTCAGTGTAGTAGACAGTATAGTATAGTGGTCAGTGTAGTGTATAATAGTCAGTATAGGAATCAGGTAGGTCAGTACTATTGTATTTGAAGGGACTCAGAAGGTGCTAAAAGTTTGTAGGTTAGGGGGCGCAAATTACTTGCCTTGCCCCGGGTGCTGACAACCCACGCTACGCCACTGAATGTAACCCAAGTGCTGATGGAGAGGAGCAGGGATGGAGTAAACAAGAATGCTGTGCAAGCACCCTACATCCTTTTTTATCAACCAATGATGTCATTGATTGTAAGGACGTCAGTGACTAGAAGGTTGTAATTGTCCACAATGTGCAACTTATGCCGCGTACACACGAAGGGACTATCCCGCGGGATTGTCCGCTGGACTCAAGTCCACCGGACAATCCCCTCGTGTGTGGGCGCCGGCGGACTTTTTGGCGCCAAAAGTCCGGCGGACTAGGTTTTCAGTTTTGTTTTAAAATTGTCCGCTGGACTTGGCAGTCCGGCGGACAATCCCGCCGTTAGTAGGCTAGTCCGCCGGACTTTTGAAATGAACGGACTTGCCGCTCTTTGGAAAGTCCGTTTATTCCCGCTGACTTTTTCCAGCGGATTGTCCGCCGGAGAAGTCCGGGCGTGTGTGGGCAAGTCACACGCTCGGAAGTCCGGGCGTGTGTGGGGAAGTCCCGCCGGACTAGGTCCGGCGGACAAAGTCCGAACGTGTGTACGCGGCATTAGTATAACTTAAAGGCAAGCTCGATCCACCAACTGGCTTGTATACAATTTTAGATCAAATTGTTAGGCATTTTGCCATGGCACCACTGAAAAAACCTGAAGGCACCCCAGGGTGCCTTGGCACCCTGGTTGAAAACGGCTGTTTTACTATATAAATTAAATTACCAAATATTTGGGTTTGTTTGAATTAACTATTATGTTGTTACTTAAAGCGGAGTTCCGCCAATTTTTTTTTTTAAATCAGCAGCTACAAATACTGCAGCTGCTGACTTTTAAAATAAGGACACTTACCTGTCCCAGGGTGCCTGCGATGTCCGCACCCGAAGCCGATCTATCCCTCGGTTGTCGGGTGCTGCCGCCACCATCCTCGGTAAGGGAATCAGGAAGTGAAGCCTTGATTGTTGTGATGGCTGTGATTGGTTCAACTCAATCAAAAGGTAGAAAGCCATTCTGATTGGCTTTGGTTGTCATGATTGTGATCTGAGGTGTCCAATGACATCTTAGCTCACAGCCATTCATGGTGCATTGGTTTTCTCACCACCATTTCTTTTTTTTTTTACAATACAATCGTTCAGAGGTGGTTCCAAAGCAATCCTTGAGCTCTAGTCAACTGACTTTGCCTGAGCTGAAATGCTGCCAAATTTTCTGCAGGTGTTCCATCAGATTAGGCAATCCATCAGATTTAATAACGGAAGTGACATTCCGTCACGGCCATCTTGGTACACCCCAGTCTGCCACACTAAGCCTACAGTCTGAAGTCGCCAAGCGGACATCTTTTTACACCCACGAAATCTTGCATTTCACACTTATTTCTACCACTAAACTGAGCTTGTATCATGAAATACAGTATTTGGAAATCCGTGACACTGTTTTGATGTTGAATTTTAAAAGTAGCAGCAAGCCTGCTGATCTCACACGTTTGCTGATCTGACAGAAGACCGCTGCTTTTAAAATTCAGCAAAAAAACTGTAAAAATTTGAAAAACTGTATTTCTGTATTTAAGCTGAGTTTAGTGGTAAAATAAGTGTGAAATGCAATACTTCAGTGGATGTAAAGAGATGTCCGCTTGGCAAATTCAGGCTGCAGGCTTACTGCGTCTGAGTGCGGAGTGTACCAAGATAGTCGTGACGGAACGTCATTTCCGTTACAAGTTTTGATTGGTCGCCTAATCTGATGGAACACAGGCATGGGGAAGCATTTCCTTCATTCTCCCAGGTTTGCAACATTGTTACTATACCTCTCAACTACTAGCAAAAAATATGTAGGCAAAGGACACACACCTGACACAGCCCCATCACAATGACTTTTTTACCACTACTATTCCTTTAAACTTGGCTTTTATCATTTACAAATGCAACACTTTAGAAACTGGATAAAATGTTAGGCTTCGTAAAGCACTTTTTTGATAGATAAATAGTGCATTTTCAAAACAGTGTACCCCCTTACACTGGAACTCAATGCAGACATCCACACTCAAAGAATGGTTCACTGGAATTCGCAAAGTAGCTGAAATGGGAAAAACTCATTCACATCGCATGAGACCCTCCAACAAAATTCTGCAAAAAATGGGCCTGTTGGTTGCACTACCAGACAAAACCTGGATACACAAACATACTGAACCCACCCACTTAAAGAGTGATCCAAATTGTGATAGAATTCACTCAGCACAACTTGCAACCTGAACCCCCTATACTCTAACCCTCTCTTCGATACTTCTCCCCTTATCAAGCCGCCACCCTCCAAAAATAATCTAACTCTTACTCGGAACCTCCATATCCGAAAAAAACAGCAGAGGGAAGTCAGAGACGACCCATACCCCTTCTCCACCCCCCCTACACCCCCCTCTTTCTTCACTCTCCCCCCCTCCCACTCCGCCCCCCTCCCCCTTCAAGTATCCCATTTCGATACCCACTTAATCGCATAATCTTCCTACTTCACATAGTCATAAATCACCCGCCTCAGAGACCAGGCACAGGACAAACACATAGCTATCTCCTTCATCCACTGACCATACCCAAACTCAATTGGAGTTACACACTAACTATACCCCATACTATTCAAGTCCTTCCTCTATAACACAATACCTACAAACCTAGACTACAACCGAACATATGCTGGACTCCCTTCTGAGTTATTGTTCTCTGCCATTCCTTAGTACATTTGGAAATACAGGTTGGGTCCTAATCCCCCACCACTAATAATTTCAATGTTGAAGTGATTGTTTTTCTATGCAACAGTATTATAAGGCTTTACATTTCTTCATTGTATAACCGCTGTTTAAGATATCTGTAAATGCTTTTTACTTTTCAATAAAAGAAAATTAATGGAAAAAAAAAATGTGCATTTTATTTATACAATACACATTGGACCAAAGAGGGGCAAACATAGAGAAAAAGGGACTTTGTTCCAAAAGAAGGACAATTCTTTAAAATTAGGGACAGTTGAGAGCTATGTTAATACCTTATAGGAAGCCACAAGGTGAGAGGCTACTGCAGGGGCTGATGTCAGACATTGTGAACACTGCCAAGAACTGCACAGGCACCAACATTTTTCAAGATTAATCTCTGCAAGCAGAAGGTAGTGATGGTTACAACACCTGTTAAATTCTTACCTACTTCAGAAACCTGTGTGATGGTAGGATTACATATTAACCTTTTGCCACTTTATCCAAAACTAAAAAAAAAAAAAAAAAAAAAAAAATCTGTCTGGAGTTGTATTTTAACATCTTTTTTATCTTTCCTGTACTCACAATAAAATCTGAATAAGTACACAAACTAATTTCAGCAGCTGGATACATTACATACCTCCGTACATAGAAGTCCCATTAATACACCATTTATTTAAAACTTTGAAAATAATCCATATATACATTTTAATGCTCCTAATTAAAAGAAGCTGAAAAAACATCAGATATAAAATGTACTGGTTAGCAGCAAATAAACAAAAACAAAAAAATCTTCAGTAGAAAACATTATCTCATAAATCCATGTAACATCCGGTACTCTCGATAGCAATAAACATTTATTTAGTGTAATTGGCTTGATTCATTTTTTATCATTCGCAAGAAGCCTTTCGGGGATTAGTCATTACATAAAATTGATGATTCAGGTAACAAAGAATTCAGTGGGTCACATAAGGAAAGATGCAATATTAGAATTTAATTTCAGAACAGTAGCAACTATTTATGATCCATAACAATTAGTTACAGCTTTAGCCAACAGGCTGTGAAAGTGTTGCTGCTTGCATTTTGCTGTGTTCAAAAATCTATTGTTTATGTTGTATGAAGGTATGAGGTTTTGCTGCACTTTTTTTTTAATGAACAGATACCCTGTGTGGCTGCTCTTTTTATAAAAATCTTATTAGAGTGGAAATCCAAGCAAAATACAAGCTTACCCTAAACAAATAGTATGCTTATTTAATAATCTCATAAATCAGCTTTCTCTATTGTTTTCCATGTCGCCCCAGCAATCACTGTTGCATTGGATTTCATTACATTTGTGCTGACATCTACTGGCAATTCACAGTAATTGCAACTTGTAATTTAATGTCTGTAAAATGGTATGTTCCAGTTTACCTGTATGTTGGTGCTAGTTGTTTTAGTCATTAACCAGTTGCCTACTTTCGGCATCCTACACATATCCGTAAAACCCCCTCGTCTGTACACAAGGTGTCTCCTGTATGTCCAGAAGACTGCTGCAGTTTCTTATCTCCGCTGCTTGCTCCTGTGCACAGCCCTGAGAGACCTGGTATCTGTAGAAAGACGCACTCCCGTTCCAATGACTGTGAGCCAGTCAGAAGCCTTCCTCATTGAATGATCACTCTGACAGCCAATCACAGTGAGCCATCAGTGTTAAATTTGTAAACCAAAGCAAATGTAATACACTACCTGTATTATCTCCTCAGTTCCTAATCTGTGAGCTGTAGCTGACAGAAGAATGTTTGTTGTGTGCACAGGGAGTTAGTTAACTCTTAACTAACTGAGACATGCTCTTATTTTACTGTTTAACCCATTCATTTCAACCTGTATAAGCACTATTTAACAGTTTCATCTCCTGTTCCATGTTTCTATTTTAAATGGAAAAAAATATTATAAAGCACATATATACAGTTAGGTCCATATATATTTGGACAGACACACTTTTCATACTTTTGGCTCTGTATACCACCAGAATAAAATTAAAATGAAACAATCCAAATGAATTTGTAGTGCAGACTTTCAGCTTTAATTCAACGCATTGAACATAAATATCACGTACAAATTTTAGCAACTGCAACCATTTTTATACAACTTCCCCCCTTTTTAGGGGCTCAAATGTAATTGGACAAATTAATATAATCATAAATAAAATGTTCATTTTTAATATTTTGTTGAGGATCCTTTAATGGCAATGACTGCCTGAAGTCTGGAACCCAGGGACATTACCAAAGACTGGGTCTCCTCCTTTCTGATGCTTTGCCAGTCTCTAACTGCTGATGTCTTTAGTTGTTCCTTGTTTGTGGGTCTTTCTGCTTTTAGTTTTGCCTTCAGCAAGTGAAATGCTCAATTGGGTTGAGATCAGGTGATTGACTCGCCATTGCAGAATGTTCCACTTATTTTCCTTCAGAAGCTCCTGGGTTGCTTTTGCAGTGTGTTTTGGATCATAGTCCATCTGTACTGTAAAGCGCCGTCCAATCAACTTTGCTGCATTTGGCTGAATCTGGGCTGACAGTATATCTTTAAACACTGCAGAATTCATCTAGCTGCTTCTGTCTTCTGTCACATCATCAACAAACACCAATGACCCAGTGCCACTGAGAGCCATGCATGCCCATGCCATGACACTGCCTCCACCATATTTTACAGATGACGTTGTGTGCTTTGGATCATGAGCTGTTCCAAGCCTTCTAGCAAGCATTGATGTCAGTGGACATCATAATAACCCCCAACACTGGTATCAGAGGATGCATTAGTAACTTCCAGCATTGAAGTCAGTGGACGCATTAATAACCGCTAGCACAGGTGTCAGTATTAATATCCCCCTCTCCTACATTGGTGGTTAGTGGCATTGAAATGTAACCCCTCCCATGACCCCCAATGTGGGGGGAGGGGGTTAACTTTCACTGACATTACCACAAATGCAGAAGGGGGTCGTGGGTTAAAATTTCACTGCCATGAGGACCAATGCATGTGGGGGGGGTTAACTTTCACTACCACTGACCTCCCCCCCACCTGCATTGGTGGACATGGTAATGCTAACCCTTTCCTCAATTTCAGCCTGTTCCAGTCCCATTGCCCTAACGTTATGGTGCTGGGCAGGGAGCCAGAACAATGAAACAAGTAGTTAGCTGAGCTTACCTCAGCACTCCTGATAAGTTCACATCACCCTCTTTCAGGAGTGCAGGCAGACATGTGGATGGGTGGGCGGTTCAGGCAGATGGGCTGGTGAGCAGGCGGGATGTTCAGACAGGTGAGTGGGCGGGTCAGCAGCGGATGATTCAGGCAGGTGGGCGGGATCTCAGAAGATTGCTGCATCCCCATCCTGCCCACACAACAAGCAGCCAGAGCCTGAAACTGCCAGTCTCGTAGCTGGAGGGAGGGGGAGCAAACAAAATCCTCCCTCCAGCAGCCATCGGAGCCTGCACTGTGAGGTGCTCCGAATGATAGGAGTGATGGTGTTCTGCCGAGAAAGGTCCCCCATTGGATAGTGTCCGCCCTGTACTGCGCAGGCGCAGTGTTTGCGAAGTACGGAGGACAAAGGAGATGCCGAAAGTCTCCGAACATGATCAGCTGTCACGGCGCCTGCACAATTAACACTACATTGTGCCACACGCTCCCGCACGCTCCTGATGCTTGTGGAACTCTGCAAGGGGCGGGTGTAGGGGCAGATGCATACAGAACATGGCCAGAGCTCATACGATGGGGGAGGATTTCTCAAAGGGACGTCACTCCTATCGTTCAGGCAGCTGGAGAGCTGGGCACTCAGTGTCACTCATCTGCTTTCAGCGTCCCCTCTCCACTCGCCTCCTGCAAATTTTCAGTCGCAAAATCCTGCTTTAAAGGATAAGTTCATTTTTGCAACAGGTAACATGTTGTACTCATGTTTAGGGTGTAATAAGTAACATGTTACTGTAGCACCAGCCAACCCCCCCCCCCCCCGATCCCACATTGTGACAGTAATCTGGGATCTCCTCCCCCTGCTTGCTGCCACAATTGTAAAAAACGCGGCCGTCCAGGGCTCCCCCTGCCTGGCCGCATCATTCATTCGCAGAGTTCTGTGAATGTGAAAACGAATACCGACATCCTTTGAAGCTGTGAGCTTGTAGTTCTCAATGAACTACCAGGGCACTGTTGAGCTCTGTAGGTAGTTCATTAAGTCTTCCTGGAAGTGTGTAACTGTCTGCTTGTACGGAGTACGAACAAACAACTTATACAGAATGTCTGTAAGAGCCCTACATATCACCTGTGATCTGCTGATCGCGGGTGCATTGCTTTGCAGACTCATAGTAAAAAAATGTAATAAATGCACATATTTTTACCTGCAAAAAGATGTACATTTATTACTTTTTTTTTTAGGGCTGTGGAAATTAAAGATTAATTCCTCGATTAATCGTTAATTTTTTTGATCGATCAAAATTTTTTGGGTCAGTACTCACCTCTCCGCCGACTTCCGGGTCTTCAGGGAGTTACGTTGGAGATCCGGTGACGTCATGGACATCGACGTCACCGGACTCCTCCCCCTTCCCCAAGTGCCTCTGTCTGATAACGAAGGGAAGGGGGGAGGAGTCCGATGTCGTCAAAGTTCTGATTGAACATAACGCATACGGGGGAGGAGCTACGCATGACGCCACCCGCTGCTGCCCTACGGAACTAACACGATTGTCGGCTTTACATGCTGTCTTTTTATCATCTTTATGTGAGTAGTTTGTGTTTGAACACACAAAATTAAATGTTATACTTAAGCGGTGAGCACTTAGATCTTTTCTTTCTACCCATGACCTGGCGTCCTTGCTGAGATCTAAGGAGACGTGAGAGAAGTTTATGGTCTGTGTTAACCCTTTTGATACCGGCTTGCATGCACAGGGGTCCATGCCATAAGGTGAGAGTGATTAGTTAGACCGGAGGTGGAGGGATTGTCACGCTACTGTGGAAAAAAAAATACTTATGTCAGTGCTACAGTTTGAATTTAAAATATATTTGTGAACTGTGAAGTCATGGATTGTGGAAACTAACTAGTGTTGGGTGATTGTATATAGTGTATACCACATTTACCACTGACTAATGCAGAGTTGCAATGCAAGGAGATCAGCTAAAAGTAGTTGGTTCTGTATGTGCATTATAATTAATCAAAATTCGTAGATTAATCGATTAAAGAAAAAATTGATTAAACAAACACAAAAATTTTAATCAGTAACTTTTTTTACAAACTTATCTTTTAAGCTTAGTGACTTTAGTCTACATTTTCAATCAGTTCATTGGGGTCATATATTCTCTACAATTTGCTGCTCACAGATAATAATTTCACTGAGCTAAAAACATTTTACTGATTACTTTTAGTCCTTCCAGCTTATATACACCTTGCTATTGTTATATAAATATTTTTTTTTTTTTTTTTGCTACATTGTGTCTAGCTTTTTTTCAAAAAATAAACTGTCATTTAGTCAGCAGACAGTGAAATTGCACTTCGAGCCTGTCTAAGCTCTTTATCGAGCAAGATTTTTGATATAGCCAAAGCGGAGGTTGGTAAAAGTATTGTACACATTGCAGACAAGAACTAGGGGCTATGTCTGTCTGTGTAGTGAACGGAAAAACGGTCCCCTCGTAAAAATGATCTAATCCCATGGTACTGGGG
Organism: Lithobates sylvaticus; assembly: GCA_028564925.1. Taxonomy (NCBI): domain Eukaryota; kingdom Metazoa; phylum Chordata; class Amphibia; order Anura; family Ranidae; genus Lithobates; species Lithobates sylvaticus. The sequence goes on from CM053027.1 coordinate 576,532,532, forward strand.
GTTATATAAAAAAAATATATCTTCCTACTTTATGAGAGCATAGGTGTGTTAGAGAATGGTCATGGTTTTCCTATAAGTTACGGTATACCAAATTTTTACATCTTTTGTAGCTGCTATAACATCAACAACATTTTATACTCTTGTATGTCTGAAATGTTCCAGTTTATCCTTGAATTTATGTCATTGAAGTGTCACTAATACCTGCCTGAAATTTGAAATTTTATCTTGGCAGCTGATTCTATATTGCTTTGGCAGCATCCAAAGCAGAGTCACCCACTGTGATTGGGTTTTGGAGAGTCTTGAATAGTTAGGGATATGGTTTAAGGAAACTTATGGGAAAAGAAACATGGGAGATGCCATTACTAACTTGGTTTTTAACTCTTTATTTGACTTTTTGTTTTTATCCAAGGACACGGTTGTAGACATAAGACTAAAGCCTGGTACACACTATTCGTTTTATTTCGTTCAACCCAGCAGGTTGATCGAAACAAAACTTTCAGCTGGTCGGAGTCACTATACTAACTATGCAAAGTTGTCTAGCGGCCCCCCCACCAGAACACTCCGATTAGCACTCTCTGCTATTGGCTAAGAGTGCCGATTGGGAGTCTTTGTGATGCTGGTTTTCCAGCATGAGTGTCCGACATACACACGGGCCGGATGTCGGCCATTTTGTTTTTACTGCCCAATGTCTCCCGACATTCGGCCCATGTGTACCCGGTTTAAAGGTCAGAATGACAGAATAACAAATCTCGATCAACGATGATCTGGCCTCCAGAGAGAGGATGAAAAGGACCACAATCATGTCCCTGACACATATGTTATACCGAACTAGAACGTGTGACATAGACAAGTACTCACATCTGGAAAACTAACAGTAAGGAAAAGAAGGGGTTAATGTGGAGGGGGAGCAAGGTTATAGGGATAAAGGGGTAACACCACGAGACCTAAAAAAGTAACATGGGGGCAGCCAAGGAATGGGGGGAGAGTTAGATCAGGTAGGCTAGAGCAGTGGCCTCCAAACTGTGGCCTGTGGGCCAGATGCAGCCCTTTGCTTGCTTTTATCTGGCCCTTTGGGCACACTTCCTCCCGCTGATATCTAGCACCATTCCTCTCACTGACACCAATGATGAGTGACTATTCCTCCCACTTACACCAATGATGGGGGACTGTTCCTTCCACTGACACCAATGAGGAGGCACTATTCCTTCCACTGACATCAATGATAAGGCATAATTCATCTCACTGACATAAACATCTGGGCACTATTCCTCCCACTGATACCAATAATGAGGCATTACTCTTCCTACTGACACCAATGATGAAGCACTATTCCTTCCACTGACACCAATGATGAGGCATAACTCATCTCACTGATTTAAACATTCTTCCTGCAAATATGACACACCATTCCTGCCAGTGACACTAATGATGGGGCACTATTCCTCTCACTGACACCAATGATGGAGCACTATTCCTTCCACTGACACCAATGATGAGGCATAACTCATCTCACTGATTCAAACATTCTTCCTGCAAATATGACACACCATTCCTGCCACTGACATTAATGATGGGGCACTATTCCTCTCACTGACACCAATGATGGAGCACTATTCCCTCCACTGACACCAATGACGAGGCACTATTCCTTTCACTGACACCAATGATGAGGCATAATTCATCTCACTTATATAAATATTTAGGCACTATTCCTTCCACTGACACCAATGATGGGGCACTATTCCTACTCCTACTCAGCTCAGCACCAAGCCTGAGACATTGACTGACCCTACTGATGCTGGAGCATTTTCTACTCCTGCTGGGCACAGTCTGGCCTCCCTAAACTCTGAAGGAAAGAAAACTGGCCCTTTGTTTATGAAGCTTGGAGACCCCTGGGCTAGGGTATAGCCACAGAAAAAGTAAAGGGAGGAGGCGGGGAGAGGAAGGGGGCATTTGGTTTATGAAGGGGGCAACTGCACTAGAGAGGAAAGGCTCCATATCTAGTCTGCACTCTTGAAGATAGCTTTGTAGCATGGAGAACAGGTAAACTTTATCTAAGAGAACTTGGTCCATCAAAATTTTTTCTCTTTGCTTTTCAGAGAAACCATGAGGCTCTCTGTGTGTTTAATATCATTGATTTTAGAGAACCATAATGAGAAAGTTGAGATAGTTCCAAAACGAACTTGGTTTTTAATGATGTGGGCTCATTCTGATCCCAGTTTTACTATCTAGGGCTCACTGACCTGAAATGAGAATGAAGCCAGTAAAGTTTTAAAACTCTGAATCCTTTTCCAATAAATTTGTTCCAGGCCAATAGTTAGTACTTAAAAACTACAGTACAGTGTAGTTACACTGTATTTACTAAACTTACTGATAATGATGTAACCATTTAAAGCAGAAAAAAACATTTAAAGTATACAATTCACAATCTAAAGCCCCATACACACGGTCGGATTTTCGCATGGATTCTGTCAGATCGGACAATGTTGTCGAAAAATCCGACCGTGTGTATGCACCATCGGACAGTGTACATCGGATTGTCCGACGGACAAAGTCCTATCTCCTGCTGGATAGATTTTTTGACAACAAGGTCCGATCACACCAAATCCGATAGTGTGTATGGTAGTCCGACGGACAAAGTGCTACGCATGCTCAGATCACATTACAAGACCAAAGCTATTGGCTACTAGCCTCTACGTAGTCCCGTATTAGGCAACAAACGCCACCACGTTCAGAATGATCGGATTTTCCGACAACTTTGTCCGACCGTGTGTACGCAAAACCAACATCGGACAAAGTATGACAGACATGATCCGACGGACCTGGTCCTCGGATAATCCGCGCGTGTGTATGGGGCTTTAGAATAGCTTCATAACAGCCAAAAATGCAACTGACAACAAAATCTTACTCTATGAAGTGTAACTGCAACCCACAATCTGCATGTTAACATTTCCCGACACATGCTAGTTATATTTGAGAGCCATTAGTTGTCACTTTGTCTCTGACAGCTCTGATCCCCACTGATGATTGGGAGCCAATCAGAATGGTTCCCAACAATGTGATCTCTATGTCAGTTATAACACATGCAGGCTGGAAGCTTTATTGACTAATTGAAGTGACACTAAACGCCTGTTTAAATAAATTATATATTTAAGGATTTTTACTTAACTCAAAAAAGTACCTTCTATTGTTTTTATCCTTCTCCAGATCTCCAAATCCCTTTTGTTTTCTGCTATCATCTGACTTCCTTTTAGAGGGTGACCAAATTCATTGTCCATGGTCTCACTATATGTAGGAACATAGACACACCATCTTGCTCGCTCCCAAGATGGGCGTTTGGGGTATACAGCACTGTATGTGTATGACCCAGTGTGTGAGTACTGCTTAGATGTGCTTACATTTGTGCACAGCCAAAGTACATTTCAGCCTGTCATTGCATTTTGTGGCAGAGGGATGTACACACTACCTGTGCCTCTCAAGTGCCAAAATACACCCAGTTTTTACACTTTCCAGACAACTAAACCCATGTGGCTAAGTAGTTAGCACTTCTGCTTAGCAGCACTAGGTTCATTGGCTTGAATCCCAACCATGGCACTACCTGCCTGGAGTTTGCATGTTCTCCCTGTGCTTGTGTGGTTTTACTCCCGTTTCCTCCCACACTCCAAAGACATTCTGTTAATTAAAGTGGAGTTCCACCCACTTTTACAACTCTTCAGCATCCCTCACTAAACTGTGCACTGTAAACAAATTGGATATGTTTTTATTTTTTTCTCAGCACCTACTGTATATCTGCTGTATTCATTTTTCACTTCCTCCTCCCTGGCCGTGGCCCATCGCAGCATGTCTTGTTTTCAATACCTCCTGGGAAGGGGCGGAAACTACCTATGACACTGCCGTTGCTATGGAAACCTGACCTGAAACCTATTACACTGCTTGTGCTGCACTGAGCATGCGCAAGATCTGCAAGGATGAGATCCAGGAAGAAATACAGTCTGGCTTCAGATGCCCACACTTAAGATGGCCACGGCCTGCTGTAAGTTTATAAAATAACAAACTACTGCAATAAACTAACAAAACAGACCTTAGTTTACAGACTAACTTTACTAGAATGCATTAAGCTTGTGTATTATAGGGGTATTTTTATTTAAAAAGTATAATTTCGGGCCGGAACACCGCTTTAATTGGCTCCTGTCTAAATTGGCCCTAGTATGTGTATGTATGAAGTGAGTTAGGGACCTTAGATTGTAAGCTCCTTCAGGGTAGGGACTGATGCGAATGTAAAATATATATGTAAAGAGCTGCATAAATTGACAGCTCTATATAAGTAACTGTACTAATAATGTGCATGAGGCCTGTATCCAATATAAAAACTAAAGGTTCAATTAGGATTTCAAATGCAAGCGAAAAATTAAATTAATTTTATTGGTTACTACCACCACGGAAATACCACTGTGTTTTATTAAAGAATGTTTTTTTTTGGGACAGATGAAACAGTTCCTAAACATGGTTGGATTCTGTGAGCTTTGGTCAATACTGACACTCTTGTACACATTTTTGCCTCCAAGAGATCATATGATTTGCTGGAATTAGGAATTTGCAAAGCCAACAAATAAGCCAACTTCCAAATCATCAGTAAAAAAAGCTGCACCGGACAAAAGCCAGGTTCCGTTTACATTAAGTTGTCAGAGGGACGGGGGAACAGGGTGACCATTACAAATGAGCCATTTGTCTTGATGCATATTGAATGTTCTAATAATGAACTATGAAACCATTAGAAGTAAATATTGACTTTCCAACTGGATTCTTTCTCAGGACATTAATCTACAAGCTCAGAGATTCTTCTTCTTTGCTATCTTCATTGGTTTTCTAACACCGGCTATTGATTACCATTCAGAGTATAATCTTTACCTGTCAACTTTCATATGTGATAGAGGTGATCCAGCTCTCGACACTAATTCACATTTTCTCAAAATAAAATGTGTTAGAGATGAACTATGGTCTAAATCCCCCGTGTGAAATGAAGTGACATGAATTGGTATTACTCCTACAGTTCATGTATTTCACTGAATACAGCAAGACACTCACACATTGGGCAATGTCCAATCCTTTGTAGTAGAAGAAACCTGTACTAAGGCAAACATTGAGGCTATCACTGCACTCCTTGAATAGTTCTGATTTTACTGTCATTTAGTGGACTGCTGCATGCTTTCTTTTGGTCAGAGGCAGTCAGGTAACCAACATTTTTATAGGGAGGCCAGCCTATATACATAAATTATTAGATGTTTTGACATATGGCCTAATACCACTCTATGAATAGTGGTAGTGGTAGTCTGTGGTTCTATGGCAGTTCATGAGGAGGGGGGTACTACCTTGGCAAGAAGGCCAGAGATGTCTTATCCAGGCGGGGGGTTTCTTGACCTTTAAGAGCCTGTCTAGGTGAAAAACTATTGATGTGGAAGGCTAATGAAGAGTATTTGTTATCACTTTCAGACAGTAGGTAAGCTAGACGTCAAGTTGTCAAATAGGCCAGCCCTCAAAATTTCCACTCACCTCCTCGCATTTGGCAGGTTATATCTGGAAATAACTATGACGTTCCTTCAACAAAAGCTTGGTGAGCAGTCATCTCCTCTGACGGGCAGTATTGAATGTCAATAACACCTTTCCCTTGATTGTCCCTCAGTAGGTGATATTTGACGTTGATGTGTTCCTAGGATTGACCCTTTCTGATTGTGTAAGCTTTATACATCCCTGGTTGTCTTAAAAAATGGGAATTGGTTTTGACATGTCCAAATGTCCACAAAAAGTTGACGAATCTTGACACGCGTGTGCTGCTGCAATGTACTCTGCTTCAGTTGAAGATAGAGCGACAGTGGCTTTCTTTCGACTAGACCAACTTATGGTTCCTTCCCCATACTGGAAGATTAATCCACTTGTGAATTTGCGGTCTGTGCAGTCCCTGGCCCAATCAGCATCCACATATCCGACCAGTTTTGGATTTGATATTGCTGGTAACCGTAACTTCATCTGAATTTTTCCTTTGAGGTATTGTATCACTCTTTTTACTGCGTTCAAGTCACGTTGACAGGGAGCTGATACTTTCCTGCATAGTGTGCCCACTGCTGCGGATATATCTGGTCTTTTCACAGTGGCGACATATAGCAGCTTACCGATTGCTCTGTGGTGCATGTTATTGTTGGGTAGCAAGTTTTCTGCTTCATTGCTCTTTTGATAGCCTGGTTCCATAGGAGTTTTCACTTCCTTTGCATCTTTCAGATTTTCTGAGATTGGTTGAGAAGATAACTTCCATCTTCTTCTCTCTCTATTTGGATTCCCAGATAGTAGCTAATAGGGATGTTCGACTCGAACATTGCCTGTTCGCCTGTTCACCGAACAGTGAACAATTTGGGGTGTTCGTGGAAATTCGAAAAGCCGCGGAACACCCTGTAAAAGTGGGAGAAATCTAAAGTGCTAATTTTAAAGGCTTATATGGAAGTTATTGTCATAAAAAGTGTTTGTGGACCCGGGTCCTGCACCCAGGGCACATGTATCAATGCAACAAAAAAAAAAAAAAAAAACGGCTGTTTTTTCGGGAGCAGTCTGGTATGGATTTTTGGGTGGAACTCCACGCCATTTTTTTTTTAAATTTGGCGTGGAGTTCCCCTTAAAATCCATACCAGACCTGAAGGGTCTGGTATAGATATTTAGGGGGAACCTCACGTCATTTTTTTTTAAATTTTACGCGGGGTTCCCCTTAATATGCATACCAGACCTGGTAATTGAATTACGGGAGCCGACAATTCATTATAGCCGTGAGTGCTTTTAAATGCTTTTTTTTCCTGCAAAAATTACACTTTGTGCAGGGACAGTTCTAAGCACGGGAAACATGCGCCCCTTTACATGCATACTATACACACCCCCCAGGTACGGAATTTAAAGGAATATTACACTTTTATTGTTTCACTTTAACCACTTGCCGACCAAGGACGTCATATGACGTCCTTGACTTTGAGTGGTGATATCTGAATGATGCGTGCAGCTATTGGCATCATTCAGATATCATTTTTACCGGCCGGCGATTCTGTGCACCATAAGAACGATCATAGCGGCAGTTCCGCCGCCTGATCGTTCTTATAGGCAGCGGGAGGGGACGTCCCCCCCTCCCGCCGCCATCCGGTGCTTCTCCGGGCTCTCCCGTGCCATCGGGGGCCCGGAGAAAGAATCGCTCGCCGCCGGATGACGAGCATAGAGATTTCCGGTGACCAGATGGTCACCAGTCATCTCTATGACCGTCGGAGGCCCGGGCGCGACGTTATGACGTCACGCCCGGTACCCGGAAGTAAACAAAGCCGCGATCGCGGCTGTCAGCATGAGATCGGTAAAAAAATTTTACCGATCTCATGCTTTCCAGCCTGGAGGAGAGATGTGGGGTCTTATTGACCCCACATCTCTCCATAAAGAGGACCTGTCACATACATTCCTATTACTTTTTTAAAAAAAAAAGTGTAAAAATAAAAAAAATTAAGTAAAATAAAAATAAATAAAAAAAAAAAAAAAAAAAAAAAACGCCCCTGTCCCCTGTAGCTCGCGATCAGAAGCTAACGCACACGCAAGTGTAAACGCCGCTCAAACCACACATGTGAGGTATCGCCGCGTGCGTTAGAGCACGTGCAACAATTCTAGCACTAGACCTCCTTCGTAACTCTAAACTGGTAACCAGTAAAAAATATTAAAGCGTTGCCTATGGAGATTATTAAGTACCGAAGTTTGGCGCCATTCCACGGTTGTGCGCAATTTTAAAGCGTGACATGTTTGGTATCTATTTACTCTGCGTAACATCATCTTTCATATTATATAAAAAAATTGGGCTAACTTTACTGTTTTCTTATTTTTTAATTCATGAAACCGTTTTTTTTCCCAAAAAAAAGCGTTTGAAAAATTATTGCGCAAATACCGTGTGAGATAAAAAGTTGCAATGACCGCCATTTTATTCCCTAGGGTGTCTGCTAAAAGTTCTGAGTAATTTTCTAGCAAAAAAATGATGATGTTTACATGAAGGAAAATAGGCCAAAATAGGCCCGGTAAGCAAGTGGTTAAGCATTAATAAATCACTGCTCAAGAAAAAAACGTTTTTAAAACTTTTTTTTGCATTGATACATGTCCCCTGGGGCAGGACCCGGGTCCCCAAACACTTTTTATGACAATAACTTGCATATTAGCCTTTTAAAATTAGCTTTTGATTTTGAACGTTCGAGTCCCATAGGCTTTAATAGGGTTCTAAAGTTCAAACAAACTTTAGGTCTGTTCGCAGGTTCTGGTGCGAACCGAAAAGGGGGGTGTTTGGCTCATCCCTAGTAGCTAATGTTTCCTAGCTCTATGATTAAAAAAATAAATAAAATTCAGCTTGTGAACTATCCGATTGTAATCCCCTTCTTGTTCAAAACAGGTTATAATGTCATCAACATAGATAAGGATGTATATCCATCTGTCTTCTTGATTTCTGGAGTTGAGACAGGGGTTATGTCAGTTTGGTGCCCTGAATGTGTCCTCCAGGGCCATGCGGGGGGCGACACCTTGACATCTGTATCTATGTGTTCCCATGCTTTGTATCTGTTCGTCATTAGATTGCTCGCCAGTCCATATACATTCTGGCCACTAGGGTGCTCCACGTATTCTGAGTACATAGATTCTATAATTGTATATCGTTGCGTGATGACGTAATTACGCCGTGTGATGAAATCGCATGGCGTTACATTGCGCAATGACATAGGTATACATAGGTATACCATGTGACGCCGCCGATGTTACTATCACCATGGTAAAGTTTGACACCACCATGGAACGCGGAACAAGTGCTGAATTGGCTTACTTTTCGGCACCAAATACGATCAGGTGACAGGCCGAGACTAGACCAGCTGATCAGAATAGACCAATTAAGAGCATGTATATATTAAAAGGTTGAGGCCTCAGTATGCAAGTTCTTCTGGCACCACATCTGATAGACCTCACATCTCTACCTCACTGTCAAATGGCAAGTAACTCATTATCTTTACCAATACTGTCCTGAGAATAGGCAAGGCAGGAAGAAGGAAGGGGAAAGATAGATCAGAGGAAGAACAGAAAGGTGGAAGATGTGACGTGAAAACAGTAGATGAGGTTGGGCTATGTTATTAATTAGAGGCTGAGTGGTTAGATGACAGCTTGCCTCTCAGTGTCCATATTCCAAAGGAAATAAAGAGACCCTGTCAGCAACTCCACAACATTGCAGATAACCCGAGCTGTTTGGAGAAATTGCTGAGGTGATGGTGGAGAGGAGGCGAATATACTGTGGATGACTACAGGCCTATATATTATTTGTATCTGGTGAGTGTACCCCCAAAAGGGGATGACCATCGCACAGGGTGGAATCTTTGGTGGATGGCTCTGATTGGCTACGGATTTAATTTATAGAACTGTCTGGCACACCGTATACATTTGTCACAGCTGAAAGAACTGTTTACTCATCTGCACAGACTCACATGGATTTATTTTATTTATTTATTTAATCACGGACTGAGATATTTATAATTTTATATTTTTTTCATCAATTTTTCTCATTCATTTATTAAGTATTTATTATTGCCTTTTTATATATATTTATTCACTATGGGTGATTGATCTATTTATCCAGATGGATTTATATATGAGCATAATATTTTACAAATAATAATATCATTATATTGTGGTTTCACACACTGAACTTGGAGGTTCACATTTTAGCGCTGCTACAATTTTTTGAAAGCATGCTTTCTTGCATTTTTTTAAAAATTGTAATACTACACCATTTAATTTACCGTATTTATCGGCGTATAACACGCACCGGCGTATAACACGCACCCCAAGTTTAGGAGGGCATTTTAAGGAAAAAAAGTTTTAGGAGGGAAGTTTAGGGAAAAAAAAACAACTTACATTTAAGCGTCATTTGCAGCTTGCCCAGCGTCATTGCAGCTTGCCCAGCGTCATTTGCAGCCTTGCCCATCGTCATTGCAGCTTTGCCCAGCGTCATTGCAGCCTTGCCCAGCGTCATTGCAGCCTTACCCAGCATCATTGCAGCCTTGCTCAGCGTCATTGCAGCCTTGCCCAGCGTCATTGTAGCTTGCCCAGCGTCATTGCAGCCTTACCCAGCGTCATTGCAGCCTTGCCCAGCATCATTGCAGCCTTGCCCAGCGTCATTGCAGCCTTGCCCAGCGTCATTGTAGCTTGCCAAGCGTCATTGCAGCCTTGCCCAGTGCCATTGTAGCTTGCCAGCGTCATATTCATTCTTTTCCTGGTTCAAATTTCCCGCCGCTGAGACGCTGTCGCGTGCGCCGCCGAAAAACCCGAAGCACGGCCGAAAAAGAACGAAGCACCCCCGGAAAAAGCCGAGCCGACTCGGACGGCTAAGCTCGCGGTCCCGCCTCCATGCTGTTTCCGGAGCGAGCGCAGGGAGGCGGGACTACGAGCAGAGCAGAGCAGAGTCTGCTCGGCTTTTTTCGGGGGCGCTTCGTTCTTTTTCGGCAGCGCTCGCTATTTTTCAGCGGCGCTTGCAATTTTTTTCATTTTTTTGGGGGGTATCGGCGTATAACACGCACCCACGACTTTCCCCCGATTTTAAGGGGGAAAAAGTGCGTGTTATACGCCGATAAATACGGTATTTAAGCAGCAGCTTGCCAATGTCTATATAGGATCCACTATACAACACATTGCAGAGATTGGGGGTTTCACCACATCCACATCTCTTTTAAGTATTTAATTAATTATTCATACATATATTTATATTTATTTATAGCACTTCTATATTTATTTATAGCACCTCTATATTTATTAATTTATTTATATACACTGAGATTTAAGTTATTTTCTATCTCACATACCGCATAGTATATATCATCATTTTGGCGCAGAGCGGTGTTTATATAGGAGGGCGGCATCAACAAACACCTTGGTCACATATGTCCTGAGAATAGGGTTGAGATCTCTGGGCCACTATTAGTGTGGTCTTTAGAGATATTTTACCAATCTTATCTATGGTCGTTTTTTTTAGTCCCTTTTGTTGTTGGATTACAACAATTTTCTGATTTTACCATTTCAGATTGTGGCCATGACGTTTTAGACTACAGGACAACCTCTATCATGACTTTATCCGGATAAGTTCCATCGTACAGTATGGATATATGGATATATTGCTCTAGGTGGTTACACCCTCCATGAGCTAATCATTTTTTTTAATTAAGGTATAGATTCACTTTATTAATATAGAGTATATATATATATATATATATATATATATATATATATATACACATATTGATTCCTTTTGATCCATGGTCTAGCAAAGCCAACACTAATTCAATATTTTTACATCTAGTGTAATGCAACTCGCTGTAGCAAAATTACTCATTGAACAAGAGCAATCTTTGGGAACACATGTTGGTCCATTGATGTCCGGGTTGCCGCTCCTTGTCTGGCCCTGACGGATCCTTTTATCTCATTACTTGAGTGTCTGTCTACTGCCGGTGAAATTATTTTATATTTGGGGTCAGTACTATCAGCTGTTTTAATTATTTTTGATACAATTTCTGTTTATGATAAATGCAACTGTAGAATGCATAATGATATCTTGCAAAATATCTGACATTGCACTATTCTACTATTCTCATAGAATTGCAGCATTTGAAGTGTTGAAGCCTGCATAGTCCCTGAGGAAGATCCACGCTGTTTGTGTAATTGAAATGCGTCGGACATTAGTCTGCGGGCCTCCTTCTCCCTTCATCTGGTTTCCACACTTGTCTCCCATATATATATATATATGTTTTTATCATTGGTCTTTCATGTTTTTCATGTTGTATGTCACTGTACTGTAATTTTTATACTATCACTGCCTGGCGTCCATTTAAAATCCCACTTTTGAGGAACCTCTTTTGAATATTTTATAAAAGTAGATGCCTTATGACATTACTGCCATGGTATAGCAGAAGTCAAGGTTCACATAAAGAGACATGTTGATAAAGCAGTGAATGTGACAGTCCCCAAACATTCACAGCTCACATGTATAAATTTTAGACATGTGCAATACGTTTAGTTCCGAATTCATTTTTTACCGAATTTTGACAAATTCATTAATTCCAAAATTTCCGAATTTTTCGATTTCTGAATTTCCGAAATTTCCAAATTTCTGTAATTACGAATTTAAAAATTTCCGAATTTTCGGATTTTCAAATTTCCGAATTTCCGAATTTCCGAATTTAAAATTTTTGAATTTTCCGAATTTCCAGATTTCCGAATTTTTGAATTTCCGAATTTCCAGATTTCCGAATTTTCGGGAATTTGAATTTGAAATAATAACTATTAAATTATAGGTATTTCCTTTCAAATTTGGCCGAGTATGAATTTATTCGAAGTTACGAATTATCTGAACTAACGAATGCCACATCTAAACAAATAAAAAAGGGAACAAATTAATAATAAATAATTCATAATAATAAAAAGGTTTTATTATTATTATTGTATTTTATTATTATTATATCACTACGTTCCATTTGTTTAGATGCGTTATTTCAGATAATTCGTAACTTCAGAAAAATTCGTACTCGTTACGTTCACTAACAGTCAAATTTGAAAGGAAATTCCAATAATATAATTTAATAGTTAGTTGTTATTTCGAATTAAACAGATTTTCTTAATTTTTTTTCAGATTTTCAAAATTTGGGATTTTCAAATTTTTGAATTTCCGAATTTTCGAATTCTGAAAATCCGAAATTCGGAAATTCGGAATTCTGAAAGTCTGAAATTCGTAAATCCGAAAATTCGAAAATCTAAAATTCGAAATTCGGAAATCCGAAAATTTGAAATTCGGAAATTCGGAAATTTGAAAAGTCGGAAATTAAAAAATTCGGAAATTCAGAAAATTTGAAGTTAGAAATTTCGATTTTTTTTGTCAGTGGACATGTCTAACATATACCAGTTCTAAATTTGAAGATGCTTGGCAATATACCTGAACGTCCAACCCTGGCTCAGATCGTTCCCTGAAACCCTTCATTAAGGACCCATTCACACCAGAATTGCACAGGAATGCAGTACGCATTCCTGTGCATCCCCCCTGCAGTGCTTTTTTTAGCCCATTTATTTGAATGGGCTGAAATCGCACTGGATCACACAAAAGGTAGTGCATACACTACTTTTGAAATAGTTGCTGCACCAAAATGCATGGCACTGTGGTACCATGCGATTGGGTGCCTGCAAAATCCACTGCGTTTGTGATCGGTGTTTGGGGTGCCGATGACAATGTATTGGCACCTGCAGCAAATCGCGAAGGCAGCGCATGTTGAACGTTTTGAAAGAAGCCTTTCCTACACCGCATTCTGGTGTGAACTGGCCCTAAATGTTTAGACCTACTTTAAATAATTTGCACCAGATGCCAGGATAGTAACTTTGTGGTCCTTTTGTGATTACCATATTTATCGGCGTATAACACACACTTTTTTCCCCTTAAAATCAGGGGAAAATCGTGGGTGCGTGTTATACGTCGATCCCCTACTGATTGTGAGTGGAGGAGCGAGCTGTTGAGATACACATAGCCGAGTGCACTCGGCTAAGCTCACAGTCCCGCCCAGTCCTGCCCTATGATGATATAACACAGGGACTGGGCGTGACTGTGAGCAGAGCCAAGCCTAGCCGAGTATACTCAGCTAAGTGTATCTCGGCAGCACTCGGCTCCTCTCGACTACTCTCGGCTCCGCTCACAGTCAAGCCCAATCCCGCCATTGGACCTGTGTTATGTCCATCATAGGGTGGGACTGGGCAGGACTGCGAGAGGAGCCGAGAGCCGCCTATACACAGGACATCTGGCTCTGTATCTCGGTGGCGCCATTTTTAAACTGGAAGGATGCAATGACACTGGAGCAAGGCTGCAATGACAAGGCTACACTGACAAGGCTGCAAATGACACTGGGGCAAGTCTGCAATGACAATGCTGCAATGACAAGGCTACACTGACAAGGCTGCAAATGACACTGGGGCAAGTCTGCAATGACAATGCTGCAATGACAAGGCTACACTGACAAGGCTGCAGATGACACAGGGGCAAGGCTGCAATGATAATGCTGCAATGACAAGGCTACACTGACAAGGCTGCAAATGACACTGGGGCAAGTCTGCAATGACAATGCTGCAATGACAAGGCTACACTGACAAGGCTGCAAATGACACTGGGGCAAGTCTGCAATGACAAGGCTGCAATGACAAGGCTACACTGACAAGGCTGCAGATGACACAGGGGCAAGTCTGCAATGACAAGGCTGCAATGACAAGGCTGCAATGACAATGCTGCAATGACAAGGCTACACTGACAAGGCTGCAATGACAAGGCTGCAATGACAAGGCTGCAAATGACACTGGGGCAAGTCTGCAATGACAAGGCTGCAATGACAAGGCTACACTGACAAGACTGCAAATGACACTGGGGCAAGTCTGCAATGACAAGGCTGCAATGACAAGGCTACACTGACAAGGCTGCAAATGACACTGGGGCAAGTCTGCAATGACAAGGCTGCAATGACAAGGCTACACTGACAAGGCTGCAGATGACACAGGGGCAAGGCTGCAATGACAAGGCTGCAATGACAAGGCTGCAATGACAAGGCTACACTGACAAGGCTGCAATGACAAGGCTGCAATGACAAGGCTGCACTGACAAGGCTGCACTGACAAGGCTGCAATGACACTGACAAGCCTGCAAGGACAAGGCTACACCAACAAGGCTGCAAATGACACTGGACAAGGCTGCAATGACAAGGCTGCAATGACACTGACAAGGCTGCAGATGGACACTGAAAGGCTGCATTGATGGGCATTTAAATGTAATTTTTTTTTCTTAAACTTCCTTCCTAAAAGTTTTTTCCTTAAAATCCCCTCCTAAACTTGGGGTGTGTGTTATACGCCGGAGCGTGTTATGCGCCGATAAATACGGTACGTCATTTCAGATGCACAAGCACAGCCTTTAAATATTTGTATGAGGGTATTAGGGTAGACTTGCGGATTTGTTTGTTTTACAGCAAACCGGGGCCTAAGAACCTTATACAGAAGGTCTTCCAATGACAGCACTGCATTACATTTTTCTTGTCTTCATAAAAATCGTAGAACTTAATGAAAATGTTTGCAGCAGTAAGTAACCTATTATGGGGTACTTGTAATTACTGTTAAAATGAACTAAAAAGCAAAGCCAAGAGGAAGAAACATCCCAGAGCAATAATGTGAAACCATAAACATCTGTGCAGCAGATAATCTTCCCATTTAACCTTCACAGTGGCATCACCGTCACATTTAACGCCTGTCACCATTAAAACAAATAGCAGCGCAATCTTCAGCAAGTTGTATATTCTCAATATTTTTCTCAGAGAGCTAATTATTTTCCATCAGCAGCTTCACCTCGCATGGTGCTACATCACAGATATGCATTGCAATTTTCATGTCAATTGAAACCCAATGAAATGTGCAGCCTTAAACAACACAATGCTGCAGGTCAATTTGTCGACAACACTTGAGCGAGTTTAATTTTAGTGCTACGTTGAGAGCCTGCAATTGTCACAATTCTTTTTCATGCGTGTTAGATAATAAAAAGTTAAATAACTTTGTCTCAGATGCACTCACATCTACTATTTCCACAATAAAACAATAATTAATGGATTGTGAATATATGGTATTCCTAAAGGTACAGAATTGTAGTAAAAAAGTGTTAAAACGCAATAGGGTTGATTTACTAAAACTGGGGAGTGCAAAATCTGGTGCAGCTTTGCATAGAAACCAATCAGCTTCCAGTTTTTTTTGTCAAAGCTTAACCAATTACCGACCACCCAGCGCACATATAGTACGTGATCTGACACTTTCGGGGCGTGCACGCGAGCACCGCCGACAACCCACTGTGCTAGCGGGATCCCAGCAGCGGGTACCGTGGACTCGATGGCCGCCGGCACCCACCGATTCTACAGGGCACAGGCAGAAGGAAAATCTGCCTATGTAAACAAGGCAGATTGTCGTTCTTTCAGAAGGGAAGGCACAGATCCTGTGTTTCTGCTAAGCAGGTAGACGGATCTTTGCCTTCCCCTAGTCAAAGCACCTCCCCCACAGTGAGTAAGCACAACCTAGGCACACATACCCTTCCCTGTCAGTGTCATTAGTACAGTGACAGTGCATATTTTTTTTAGCACTGAACACTGTATTAGTGTCACTGGTCCACAAAAAATTTCAAAAGTGTCAGTTAGGTGTCCGATTTGTCCGCCACAATAGCACAGTTGATTGATTTACGCATTAGTTATATCGTCTACGAACTATAGGTTATTTTTTTATTTTATCTTTTTACTAGTAATGACAGCGATCAGTGACTTATAGCGGATAAGTCGCTGATCGCTGTCATTACTAGTAAAAAGATAAAATAAAAAAATAACCCATAGTTCGTAGACGATATAACTTATGCATAAATCAATCGATATATGGTTATCGGGATTGTTTTTTGTACCCAAAATATGCATATTGGCCTAAATTTTTAAGAAATTCGATTTTTTTACATTTTTTATTGGATATGTTTTTTGAGCAGAAAGTCAAATTATTATCTTTTTTTATTTATAACCGCAGAGGTGATCAAATACCACCAAAAGAAAGCTCTATTTGTGTGGAAAAACAAGGACATCAATGTTATTTGGGTACAGCGCCACACAACTCCGCAATCGTCAGTTAAAGTAAAGCAGTGCCGTATCACAATAAATGGCCTGGTCGTGAAGGGGGGTAAATCTTCTGGAGGTAAAGTGGTTAATTCTGTTATGCTAAATTCAGGCTGGTGCTGTAAGGGGTTAAGATTTTTTTGTTTAAGCACTGCTTTCTCTGTGCATGCGTCCCCTGTGTGAGGGTATACAGTATATACAGGGGAACCAAGACCGTGGTGCAAAGTCATTGGAACAATTCTGAAAGAACCAGTGCTGTGATGAAAATTGTCCTGCTGGAGATCTACCCTTCAGCAGGACAGAATCCCGGGTTCCACGTGTATGGACTAAGAATGGAAAAGGACTTTTCTTAAAATCAGGTATGGGCGGCACCACAGTAGGGAGCCAAACGTATTGCACAGCAAGGAGGCGCTATGTTGCAGTTGATATTATTCTGTTATATAATGTAAACTACCTCAACATGGTAAATAATGCTAAATAGTAAAGTTAAATCTTGGGAAAGAAGAATTGTCTGGTCTGAATGTCTTATGGAGTAAATGAAGTGTATTACTATGGCTGTATTCATGGTGTAGTCAGAAGAACTCAGAGTTGAGAGCAAACTTTGTTTAAACCTCTAATGCCCTGTACACACGATAGGATTTTCCGGTGTCGTGGATATTTCGCCACACTCTTGCGCTAATAAGCGCCTTTCAATCTTATGATATAATGCACCCTCTGATCGTATGCCTCTCATCATCAGCATCCAAACCTCACCAGCCAAGCATTCCATCTAAGCCCCTGGTTTCCCATTGCCCAGTAAACAGCCATCAACAGCAAGTATTCTTACAGCCTCATCTTTGCCTGGTCAGCCAGCCATCCTCCTGGCACACTCCCCAGCATGGCCTTTTTATTATCACAAAAGCTTTCAAACAGGAAGTGCCTGCCTCCAACAGCAGACACTCCCACAATACAAAATGACATCACAGGAAGTTACATACAGTAAAAGGGTAGGGCACTCACAAAAGGAATTGCACATGATTAAATCAGACACATGGAGACAGATGACAATCTATAAAAACATACATCCTAGAACAAAATGTCCACATGCATTTTATACAATATAATTTCCACAACAGTCCTTCCTTTTTTGTCATATGCTCCCATGTGTCCCACAATGAATTTCGATCTTCTTACACCTGGAAATGAATCAGTCCTTACAGTCCATATGAGTCCATAAAAAGGAGAACACGGCTTGACATGTAGTATCTGTTCTTCAGTAGAGATGACATGGTGAGCTGTAGTAGTCGCTGGTCGGTCTGGGATCCTCTGTGTCTTGTTTGCAGGTCGGGCGTCTTGTTGAGAAAAATGCGGTCATCTGCTCGGGCTCTGGTCACGCGTCCAAATCAGGCAGCAGGAGCACCTCATCACGATATATATATAGGGAATAGAAACAAAAACAGCATGAGTAAATATACCCCTACTTCCTTCAACTATGATCCGCTGCAAAAATAAAAATTAAATCACCAAAGATTCCCAGACTTTAGAGAATTCCATTCTTCACTAGCTACACCTCTCAGGGATCCAAGCCCCATCCATATGGGCCTGAACTTTGTCACTAGTATCCCCGATTCAGGTATAACAATCTTTACTTATGAATTCCCAGGACCCCCCTTTGGATTGTGGGAACTTCCTTGTAGCTTCAACAGTTACATGAAAACATCCCATCCTCAATGGATGATACACTTTTCAATCGTTTCATAAGCTCAAGTCCCCACCGTGTACAAGCAATTCCCTTCTAGGTGTCCCTGTCATTCTTACCTTCCCTCGCGCCATCAGATCCTCGCGATCGGCCGCGACATAAGATGCTGGGACGAGATTCACCAGCACACATGAATCTCTTCCATTAGGGGAATTACTTTATAAGCTGTAGATCCGAAGCACACTTGTGGGCTGTCTAGTTATCCCGATACCAAAGCTGGTGAGAACCAGAGCCATTGTCAAAATTATAATTAATTTTACCCTCTAGAAATGTATCGATAAATTCCATTTAGAAATGTCTGTTTGGAGTCTTTACTAGTTTGTCACAACTCCTCACACCAATATGCCTATATATCATACACCGCTGTCATCACTGGGGCACCAGAGCTCCGTGGAGACTCAGAGTAGACCCAACCATGTGTCCTGTTCACTTTCTTAGCTAGTTAGGAAATACACTTTAAAAATATAAATAAAGATACTTCTCATCCTTGTTGTCTTGTTCATCAATCTTCTCTGCAACGACCCAGTCACCTGTCACCTGTCACTTGTCACCTGTCACAAACTTGGCTAGAATTAGAGTGGTTAGTATCATTGGTTTGAAAAATTGTCACTCAGCCCATCCTCTTCCCCCCTTTTCCTCATCTTTACAAAGTGGAGGAAAACATACAGGATTTAGAATGGTGCAGAGCCTCAGAAACTCCTTGGACCTGAAAAGATACTTATACACACAAGTTATTAATCTGTCAATCATAAACAATACAACATTCGTGTACATTCGGAAATTGTCAATGGCATTCGTCGAAACCGATAATACTTTTTTTACTAAAATACAACACCCACAACATGACTGTCGTGGTAGGTTCAGACTTATTCTTGTTTCCACATAGAACATGAGACAGCTAAAACTTTAGACAAACATTTTGATACAAATGTGGGGGAGATATTTCATAGTTCCTAAATCAAAAATTAAAATTAAAACCAACCATATGGAATTCTGCCTTCACTCTTAGCGATAGAAGAAAATACATACAATTTGGAAAGAAAAAAACACACAACCGTAGTTTGAAATCTTTGCATGGACCAGCCGCACAAAGTTCAAAAACAGGCCTGAAAATGTTTTTATTTTGTTTGTTAATCTATTTTTCTTGATCCCGCCAAAATAAGTTGGTTACATTGGCAGAATTATCAGAGGAAACTACAACAGATCTAGTGTTGGTGGACCCAGCCTGCCTCTCAGCATTGGATCACCAGTCACTGCTATCCCCTCGGGCCAGGTGCACATAAATGCGGTTCCTTCCGGACTGAAACCACCCCCTGTACACCCCCTCCCGCTCTACCATAATAAACTTCTGAAACCACAGCTGAGCTACACATTTCATGCACTGTGCCATACTGTCTGACTGTGGGAAATCTCTATTATTTCCCGTACATGAACCCGTAGTGTCCATGGCAATTCGAATTGGCTTATCGTCTTACCCCCGCGTCCAGGGAAACCGTCGCACCTAAATTCGGAGATCACCGCCCAGGTGCCTGCTTTTGCGGTGGATCGTCAGACTACAGCTAGTCCTTCAACTAGAAACCTGAACGAGGGTGTCATCACCCCCCCGAATCAGATCTCTACCGCTCACAGTGTATGCATACACAAACGCATTGCGCTGTACGACCGTACACTGCGTCGCCAGACAACACTACACAGAGCAATTATGTCTGCTCATCAATGTGGCTCTTCTGAGAAGAAATAAAAATAAAATGGGGACAGCCGTGTTCTCAGTAGTTACATGATCAACCTAATAATAAACAAACAATCTGGGCATGAACAAAAATAATGTACTACATACTGCAAATTATATAGTGAATATAAAACAAGTTTTTTCTTAAAAACCAAAGTCTTTTCTACAAGACTCAGCTAAAGCTATAAAAACCAAAACAAATGAAGACTAAAAATGACCCACACCACTAAAAGTACAAAAATTCAGTTAAAGCTAGTCTTGTTATCCATTGAATTTATAGAGACTTAATATTACAATAACTTGAATGCCTTTTTTCAAACGCAAGTCAAAAAAAAAGCCCCTCCTGTGGATACATTAGGCATGAACTCATCAAACTGGTTCATTTAAATATCAATGAAGAGGAAGAGCCTAGATTTTCAAATGCAGGCTTAAACAATACAAGCCTAAAAAGAACAATGAATTACCATTTGAGACACTCCCATAAACTTGCAAAGCTAGTTTCATTATACACTGAAATCCAGTGCAGATTCCAATGTAAACCAAAATTCAATACAGAAAGCTCAAAAGCTTTACTTTGAGAGTTGAAAAGCACAAAATCCTTCAAAATGTGATTTCTCCTGCATAAAAGGCTGACAAGATCAAACTGCCCCTCTAAATCACCTTTCTAAAACAGGACAGACCGTACTATTTACCTCACACTAAGCATTGAAAATCTGCCCCAAAGGCTGAACACAGCAGATACAACAAGATGGCAGATGGTAGCAATCAACAAAGGCAGACTTCAGCAAGATGGAGTTTTTCCCGCCAAACTAAAACAGCTAGCCTATAATAGCTTACATTAAATGAGGCCTAGAAACAAGCATGACAAGGGCTAGGCTACAACATGGAGAATTTTTTTTCCCGCCAAAACTAGCACATGGTTTCACACACAAAGGAATGATGTTTGCCCTTTCCCCTATAGGAAGGCCCAGCCCAGCAACTTAAGACAAAATACACTTCTTGTCCCCCCCAAAGTTACTCACTTACTGTGGCATCAACTTCCATAACAAGCCAACCCTTCTCCCCATGCATAGCCAAACAATTTACTTATAAACTGCTCAGCCAGCCACATTGTAAGATGCACCTAAAATGCCACATTTATACTGACTAATTATATCCAATACACAGTTCGTTACTTACACCACATACACACATTCACACACATAGACACGATCACACACACACAGACATACATACATACATACATACATACACACACACACAGACATACATACACACACACAGACATACATACACACACAGAGACATACATACACACACACACAGACATACATACATACCATCACACACACACAGAGACATACATACATACAGACATACACATACGATCAAAATTCCAGCATTATACTGAAAGACAAAACATTTGTTCTTTTTGCAAAGCTGAGTTTTCCCAATGCATCAGGCAGAGAAAACGCACCCCTTTTGTCTCAGGACAACAAACGTGTCTTGGACGGTGCTCCATTTTCCCCCTTTCTCTGCCTGTGAAGAGGCAAAGCTCTGTTTGCCCTTTAAAGACCTGGCCCGCCATTAACTGTCATGGATATTTCGCCACACTCTTGCGCTAATAAGCGCCTTTCAATCTTATGATATAATGCACCCTCTGATCGTATGCCTCCCTGGATCCCCAGCTCCCAAAAACAGACATTACCAGCAGCTTCACATCATCCTCTCATCATCAGCATCCAAACCTCACCAGCCAAGCATTCCATCTAAGCCCCTGGTTTCCCATTCCATCTAAGCCCCTGGTTTCCCATTGCCCAGTAAACAGCCATCAACAGCAAGTATTCTTACAGCCTCATCTTTGCCTGGTCAGCCAGCCATCCTCCTGGCACCTCTGTGTCTTGTTTGCAGTAGAGATGACATGGTGAGCTGTAGTAGTCGCTGGTCGGTCTGGGATCCTCTGTGTCTTGTTTGCAGGTCGGGCGTCTTGTTGAGAAAAATGCGGTCATCTGCTCGGGCTCTGGTCACGCGTCCAAATCAGGCAGCAGGAGCACCTCATCACGATATATATAAGGAATAGAAACAAAAACAGCATGAGTAAATATACCCCTACTTCCTTCAACTATGATCCGCTGCAAAAATAAAAATTAAATCACCAAAGATTCCCAGACTTTAGAGAATTCCATTCTTCACTAGCTACACCTCTCAGGGATCCAAGCCCCATCCATATGGGCCTGAACTTTGTCACTAGTATCCCCGATTCAGGTATAACAATCTTTACTTATGAATTCCCAGGACCCCCCTTTGGATTGTGGGAACTTCCTTGTAGCTTCAACAGTTACATGAAAACATCCCATCCTCAATGGATGATACACTTTTCAATCGTTTCATAAGCTCAAGTCCCCACCGTGTACAAGCAATTCCCTTCTAGGTGTCCCTGTCATTCTTACCTTCCCTCGCGCCATCAGATCCTCGCGATCGGCCGCGACATAAGATGCTGGGACGAGATTCACCAGCACACATGAATCTCTTCCATTAGGGGAATTACTTTATAAGCTGTAGATCCGAAGCACACTTGTGGGCTGTCTAGTTATCCCGATACCAAAGCTGGTGAGAACCAGAGCCATTGTCAAAATTATAATTAATTTTACCCTCTAGAAATGTATCGATAAATTCCATTTAGAAATGTCTGTTTGGAGTCTTTACTAGTTTGTCACAACTCCTCACACCAATATGCCTATATATCATACACCGCTGTCATCACTGGGGCACCAGAGCTCCGTGGAGACTCAGAGTAGACCCAACCATGTGTCCTGTTCACTTTCTTAGCTAGTTAGGAAATACACTTTAAAAATATAAATAAAGATACTTCTCATCCTTGTTGTCTTGTTCATCAATCTTCTCTGCAACGACCCAGTCACCTGTCACCTGTCACTTGTCACCTGTCACAAACTTGGCTAGAATTAGAGTGGTTAGTATCATTGGTTTGAAAAATTGTCACTCAGCCCATCCTCTTCCCCCCTTTTTCCTCATCTTTACAAAGTGGAGGAAAACATTCAGGATTTAGAATGGTGCAGAGCCTCAGAAACTCCTTGGACCTGAAAAGATACTTATACACACAAGTTATTAATCTGTCAATCATAAACAATACAACATTCGTGTACATTCGGAAATTGTCAATGGCATTCGTCGAAACCGATAATACTTTTTTTACTAAAATACAACACCCACAACATGACTGTCGTGGTAGGTTCAGACTTATTCTTGTTTCCACATAGAACATGAGACAGCAAAAACTTTAGACAAACATTTTGATACAAATGTGGGGGAGATATTTCATAGTTCCTAAATCAAAAATTAAAATTAAAACCAACCATATGGAATTCTGCCTTCACTCTTAGCGATAGAAGAAAATACATACAATTTGGAAAGAAAAAAACACACAACCGTAGTTTGAAATCTTTGCATGGACCAGCCGCACAAAGTTCAAAAACAGGCCTGAAAATGTTTTTATTTTGTTTGTTAATCTATTTTTCTTGATCCCGCCAAAATAAGTTGGTTACATTGGCAGAATTATCAGAGGAAACTACAACAGATCTAGTGTTGGTGGACCCAGCCTGCCTCTCAGCATTGGATCACCAGTCACTGCTATCCCCTCGGGCCAGGTGCACATAAATGCGGTTCCTTCCGGACTGAAACCACCCCCTGTACACCCCCTCCCGCTCTACCATAATAAACTTCTGAAACCACAGCTGAGCTACACATTTCATGCACTGTGCCATACTGTCTGACTGTGGGAAATCTCTATTATTTCCCGTACATGAACCCGTAGTGTCCATGGCAATTCGAATTGGCTTATCGTCTTACCCCCGCGTCCAGGGAAACCGTCGCACCTAAATTCGGAGATCACCGCCCAGGTGCCTGCTTTTGCGGTGGATCGTCAGACTACAGCTAGTCCTTCAACTAGAAACCTGAACGAGGGTGTCATCACCCCCCCGAATCAGATCTCTACCGCTCACAGTGTATGCATACACAAACGCATTGCGCTGTACGACCGTACACTGCGTCGCCAGACAACACTACACAGAGCAATTATGTCTGCTCATCAATGTGGCTCTTCTGAGAAGAAATAAAAATAAAATGGGGACAGCCGTGTTCTCAGTAGTTACATGATCAACCTAATAATAAACAAACAATCTGGGCATGAACAAAAATAATGTACTACATACTGCAAATTATATAGTGAATATAAAACAAGTTTTTTCTTAAAAACCAAAGTCTTTTCTACAAGACTCAGCTAAAGCTATAAAAACCAAAACAAATGAAGACTAAAAATGACCCACACCACTAAAAGTACAAAAATTCAGTTAAAGCTAGTCTTGTTATCCATTGAATTTATAGAGACTTAATATTACAATAACTTGAATGCCTTTTTTCAAACGCAAGTCAAAAAAAAAGCCCCTCCTGTGGATACATTAGGCATGAACTCATCAAACTGGTTCATTTAAATATCAATGAAGAGGAAGAGCCTAGATTTTCAAATGCAGGCTTAAACAATACAAGCCTAAAAAGAACAATGAATTACCATTTGAGACACTCCCATAAACTTGCAAAGCTAGTTTCATTATACACTGAAATCCAGTGCAGATTCCAATGTAAACCAAAATTCAATACAGAAAGCTCAAAAGCTTTACTTTGAGAGTTGAAAAGCACAAAATCCTTCAAAATGTGATTTCTCCTGCATAAAAGGCTGACAAGATCAAACTGCCCCTCTAAATCACCTTTCTAAAACAGGACAGACCGTACTATTTACCTCACACTAAGCATTGAAAATCTGCCCCAAAGGCTGAACACAGCAGATACAACAAGATGGCAGATGGTAGCAATCAACAAAGGCAGACTTCAGCAAGATGGAGTTTTTCCCGCCAAACTAAAACAGCTAGCCTATAATAGCTTACATTAAATGAGGCCTAGAAACAAGCATGACAAGGGCTAGGCTACAACATGGAGAATTTTTTTTCCCGCCAAAACTAGCACATGGTTTCACACACAAAGGAATGATGTTTGCCCTTTCCCCTATAGGAAGGCCCAGCCCAGCAACTTAAGACAAAATACACTTCTTGTCCCCCCCAAAGTTACTCACTTACTGTGGCATCAACTTCCATAACAAGCCAACCCTTCTCCCCATGCATAGCCAAACAATTTACTTATAAACTGCTCAGCCAGCCACATTGTAAGATGCACCTAAAATGCCACATTTATACTGACTAATTATATCCAATACACAGTTCGTTACTTACACCACATACACACATTCACACACATAGACACGATCACACACACACAGACATACATACATACATACATACATACACACACACACAGACATACATACACACACACAGACATACATACACACACAGAGACATACATACACACACACACAGACATACATACATACCATCACACACACACAGAGACATACATACATACAGACATACACATACGATCAAAATTCCAACATTATACTGAAAGACAAAACATTTGTTCTTTTTGCAAAGCTGAGTTTTCCCAATGCATCAGGCAGAGAAAACGCACCCCTTTTGTCTCAGGACAACAAACGTGTCTTGGACGGTGCTCCATTTTCCCCCTTTCTCTGCCTGTGAAGAGGCAAAGCTCTGTTTGCCCTTTAAAGACCTGGCCCGCCATTAACTGTCATGGATATTTCGCCACACTCTTGCGCTAATAAGCGCCTTTCAATCTTATGATATAATGCACCCTCTGATCGTATGCCTCCCTGGATCCCCAGCTCCCAAAAACAGACATTACCAGCAGCTTCACATCATCCTCTCATCATCAGCATCCAAACCTCACCAGCCAAGCATTCCATCTAAGCCCCTGGTTTCCCATTGCCCAGTAAACAGCCATCAACAGCAAGTATTCTTACAGCCTCATCTTTGCCTGGTCAGCCAGCCATCCTCCTGGCACACTCCCCAGCATGGCCTTTTTATTATCACAAAAGCTTTCAAACAGGAAGTGCCTGCCTCCAACAGCAGACACTCCCACAATACAAAATGACATCACAGGAAGTTACATACAGTAAAAGGGTAGGGCACTCACAAAAGGAATTGCACATGATTAAATCAGACACATGGAGACAGATGACAATCTATAAAAACATACATCCTAGAACAAAATGTCCACATGCATTTTATACAATATAATTTCCACAACACCGGCAACAAAATCCATGGGATTTTTTCCGACGGATGTTGTCTTAAGCCCCATACACACGGTCGGATTTTCCCATGGATTCTGTCCTATCGGACAATGTTGTCGGAAAATCCGACCGTGTGTAGGCACCATCGGACAGTGTACGTCGGATTGTCCGACGGACAAAGTCCTATCTCCTGCTGGATAGATTTTTCGACAACAAAGTCCGATCACACCAAATCTGATCGTGTGTATCGAATTCCGACGGACAAAGTGCTACGCATGCTCAGATCACATTACAAGACCAAAGCTATTGGCTACTAGCCTCTACGTAGTTCCGTCGTAGGCAACAAACGTCACCACGTTCAGAATGATCGGATTTTCCGACAACTTTGTCCGACCGTGTGTATGCAACACCAACATCGGACAAAGTATGACGGACAGGATCCGACGGACCTGGTCCTCGGATAATCCGCGCGTGTGTATGGGGCTTTAAACTTGTCTTGCATACACACGGTCACACAAAGTTGGTGGAAAATTCCAAACGTCAAGAACGCGGTGACATACAACATGTATGATGAGCCGAGAAAAATGAAGTTCAATAGCCAGTGCTGCTCTTCTGCTTGATTCCGAGCATGCGTGGCACTTTGTGCGTCGGAATTGTGTACACACGATCGGAATTTCCGACAACGGATTTTGTTGTTGGAAAATTTGAGAACCAGATCTCAAATTTTGTGTGATGGAAATTCATATGGAAAATGTGTGATGGGGCCTACACACAGTTCGGAATTTCCGACTACAAGGTCCTATTACACATTTTCCATCGGAAAATCCTATTGTGTGTACAGGGCATTAGTCAGGGATGTCAAACTGGCAGCCCTCCAGCTGTTGTCGAACTACAAGTCCCATCATGCCTCTGCTTATGGGAGTGATGCCTGTAACTGCCAGCGTTGAAATGCTTCATGGGACTTGTACAGTGTTGCCAACCGTCAGTATTTTTTACTGGCAGTCAGTAAAAAACAGGCAATTTTCTCCTGCCAGTAAATGCCAGTAAAAGTAAAAGGCTGCCAGTAAAAAATATGGCTGTGACGCTCGGCTTGGTCCAGAGCCGGCTGAGACCATCTGAGTGCCTACTACAGTGTGATCGGGTGGCTCTGGCAGAGGCGGTGCCTGAACATGTCCTGTGATGTCATGGTGCAATGGAGCAAAGCAGAGCGGCCAGAGCCTCGTGTGCGGGTCTGTGGTATGGGAGCAAAGCAGGCTGGGACTGGTACCATCAGTGCTGTTTAAACTGGAGTGGACTGGAGGGACCACTTGGCTTGGAGAGAGACTGTCACTGTGACTCAGGAGGGGACGTGTTGTGTCAGTGAGATGTCATTATCATCTGTGCTGCTGCACACTGTTGTCAGTGTAAATGTGAGGGTCAATTTTATGTGTGTGTGCCACCCATTCTAATTTCTTGCCCTCCTGTCCCTGAGCTACTTACTTACTATATCAAAAATAAAATAAGAAATATGTTTTTTGCCTTATTATCTACCTTAAATCATATTGCTAATTGCATATTTTATTTGTTTGTAGCCTAAATACTTAAATTTGAACTTAAAATTGTAATTTTGTAACTTTTGGAAATGCCAGTAGAAACTTGGCTGTGCCAGTAAATTTTGGGTGTTGTGTCAGTAAATTTCAGTCTGGTAGGTTGGCAACACTGGACTTGTAGTTTGACACCCGTGCTCTAGATGAAGGAGAAGAGTGACCATTCAGTACAAGTGTAATCAAGTTAACCCTGGAGGTTATGTATTACAAATAAACATTCTGGTCAACCTCAATGGTCAGGGAGCAATGGTGTGTTACACGAAGGAGAAGCAGCCATCTAGCAGTGGAAGCAGAGACTGCGGCATGTGACAGGGGACTTGGTAATGATGGAACAGTTAGTACTTCAAAGGGTCTCTTTATTGAAGCCTGCTGCGGTTTAACTCTTGCCCATGGACCGAGCCTGTGGTCACAGTGTATAAAGATTTGCAAAGAGAAGTATGGTGCTTTGTCTGTGTGCCCCAAGGGCAGTATCTAATTGAAGGTGCAGACTTTAGGTGTGAGACAGGCTGGTAAAGTTAAGTATTTGCTTAGCAGTATTTTCTTAAAATGCTTCAGAATCATATGTTAGGGCAGGCAGGGACAGACCTAGCTACCAGCTGAGGAGGAGACGCAGTCCTTCTGTGAGTGTGTGGGGCTCTAGTGTCAAGTGGCCTCTGGCCTGGAACTGTCTATGCCCACACAATGTAAGAGACTCAGGTGTACAATTTATTTGGCTTGTGGTTCCCAGTGGCTCCTAGGATAGGGAGACCAGACGTCCCCGGTTTCCAGGGACAGTCCCCGATTTGAGCAGACTGTCCTCAGAGGAGGTCTGTCCCCATTTTTGTCCCCACATTGCAGGGCCAACCCTGGGCGGGTACACCGCAAGCTGGAGCTGGTGCCCAGGACCGGCCCTACCATGGGACTGTCTTGGAGGGGGGAGGATGAGCGCCACCAGATAATACAGAGCGGGGATCTCTTGCTTACAGTATAATACACTCTACACTATGTGCTTTAAAATGCATGGTTTTCCCTTTTATGAACCAAAAAATAATGACGTTCTGCTGTTGGGCTAGTATAATAATGTTATGGGGCTGGTATGAAATTATTTCCAGAAATAACGCATGTATCATACAATCATTACATAAACACATACCACATACACTGCATATAAAATCTGAGGAAAATATGCTTAAAAAATAGTTAATTATTTGCCAATAAAAAATAAAAAAATGTCCCTGGATTTCATTTTAAAAATCTGATCACCTAATCCTAGGGGGGTTATAAGTGGAACCTCACAACAAGCTGACCAATCTTGAGGAGTTTTGTCACAGTGGGTTGGGTCAGAAACTAATAAATATAATGAGCAACATTCCAGAAGGGTCTTTCCAAGGATGGAAGCATTGAAGATGCTGTTTGCCCTTATGCCGTGTACACACGACTGGACTTTTCGACGGACTGAATTCCGTCTGACTTTTCAACTGACTTTTGACGGACTTTCGACGGACTTCCGTCGAATCGGACTTGTCTACACACAATCACACCAAAGTCAGACGGATTCTACCGTGATGACATGCCACCGGGCTAGAATAAGGAAGTTCATAGCCAGTAGCCAATAGCTGCCCTAGCGTTGGTTTTCGTCCGTCGGACTAGCATACAGACGAACGGATTTTTCGACCGGACTCAAGTCCGTCGGAAAGATTTGAAACATGTTCTAAATCTAAAGTCCGTCTGATTTTTCGACAGCAAAGGTCTGATGAAGCCCACACACGGTCGAATTGTCTAACGGATTTGTTCCGTCTGACCTTTGCTGTCGAAAAGTCCGGCCGTGTGAACCCGGCATTAGTCATGGGACTTCAGGGCTCTTCTCAAGGTTGTAAAGGAAGATTAAAAGACTGTATGAAGGAAAACCTAACCTTTGCTGTCCTAAGTGAGCAACACAAATGCCAGGGAAGGTGGAGACACACTAGAACCTCCACTGGCTGGACTTACACATCTGGAACAGAGAATGCACAAGAACATCATCCAGGCAGTGTAAGTGTAGGTGTGAAAAAATAGATTCTGTTCCACCTTTCCAGTATTTCTTCTCCACCCCCCCTTGTTAGAAGACTCGCTCTGTGGAAGGACTAGACAAACATTTGTGTTGAAAATAGAGGTAATGGCTGTATTATGGAGATATATATTAGTTATTAAACAGCATTTGCTCTGGGAAACATTAGGACAGGCTTGCTTTAATAAGGTAAAAAGCAAAGTGCCCTAATCTATGGAAACCAATCAGAAGTAACCTCTGACTTTAGTAATACGAAATGTGATAGTTTGCTATGGATTTCTACACTTTAAGGTTGCTCTTTGTATGGCCCTATTAAATAAACCCACTAATGTGCTATAAAGAATGTATTTTATTTTAAAGAGGTTTGCACTGGTCATACAGCTATCTAAGCTTTAACAGGCAAGTTTTTTTTTTTCTTATTAGAGTTTTTTTAAAGTCTTTTGCAAAATACAGTACAATTATATGGTTTCATGCCCACGGGCATTTTAAAAAATGAGCTGTACCGGCGAGGCATAGTACCAATGCCAGGAACAAAAGGGGCGTTAAAAACTTGATTTTATCCGCATTTTGCTGCCTAAAGCTTTGAAAAATCTTGCTGCTCACACTGTTATTGTACTAACTGAACCCCTAGCCCTCAAGCCTAGTACACACTTTTATATTCGTTTTTTTTTTCATTCAACCCAGAAGGTTAAATGAAAAAATTGAGGAGCTCGGAAGCAGCCGCTGTATTAACTATGCGATGTTAGTATGGTAATCCCCCTCCGCGCTGAGCTATCGTGTTTTCCGACAAGGGGACACCCCACCTGCCAGAACACACCGGTCAGCGATCTCAGCCATTGGCTCAGAGTGCTGATCGGGTGAGGATGGGCAGACCTTTTTCGGTCATCCCCTTTCGTACACAGGGGCAGAATATCAGGGCCGAATGTTTCTTCTGAACCTTCCGATGCCACCTGATGTTCGGCCCTTGTGTACAGCCCTTAAAGTGGGGTTCCAGTCAAAAAAAAAAAGGGGCTTAAAAATCATAAAAAAAATAAAAAAAAAATAATTGGAAAAAAAAAAAATGTTTTACTCACCTCCAAATGCCTGTTGCTATGGGGTCCCTCGTAGTCTGCCACCTTCAGTGCCCGGGCTAAACGTCACTTCCCCCTCGGCACCGCACAGTCATCTGGGACCTGTCACGTGTCCCAGATGACTGAGCGTCAAATCACGGCGCACGGTGCCGCTCGCGCATGCGCAGTGGGTGCCCGGCTGTGAAGCCACAGCCGTGTTCCCACATTAGGAATGCCGGCGCCGCGAGCGGCTCGTGGAACGAGGGGGGGTCTCGTTCCCCCGCATCGCTGGACCTGGGACAGGTAAGTGTCCGATTTTTAAAAGTCAGCAGCTGCAGTATTTGTAGCTGCTGACTTTTTCCCCAGGACGGAGCTCCACTTTAAGGCTAAATTTGGCCAGGAGAGGTTTTTTTTTGTTTACAAGTGTGGTGGTAGAGATAAACCAATTAAAGTGGTGTTGCACACGAAAACAAAAAAAAATCATTAAAATTCCTAAAAATTTTTTAACTCACCTCTAAATGCCTGTTGCTAGGGGGTCCCTCGTAGTCTGCCTCCTTCAGTGCCTGGGCTGGTGACATCACTTCCCCCCAGCTCAGGAAGGGCTCAGCCCCCTCCCTCCTGTCAGTCATCTGGGACACGTGACAGGTCCCAGATGACTGTGCGGTGCCGAGGCATAGAAGCCACAGCTGGGTGCCCACAGTTGCAATGCCGGCGCCACCGAGTGGAGGGGGGGACGAGCGGGGCTTTTATATTTCATGTGTATTACTTTTTCTTTACCAGTTTTCATTTCTCAGTCTCCCTCTGTCCTGAAGGCGGGGGAACATTGGGTCATGTGTAATCATGTGTACACTATGCACTATAGTAAGTGGATGTTGAGAAACCATAAAATATAGGGGTTGGCTGGGTTTTTTCTATTCATTCATAGAATAGAAATTCATTTTAGAGTGTCATGCATTGCTTTGAAAACCTTCTTGCACAAGAATCTCAAGCTGTGTGTAGCTATCCACAAGTTTTAGCATGAGGATTGTCATCTGTGTATTGTACATCATCTGCTATCTTGGTAAGTTCAGCAGACAGACATATCATTTTAGAGAAAATAAATGCAAAAACTGTTGTATCTCTCCCATGTATAGATAAATGTATCTGCTTATCAATTTGTTATGTTTTCTGAGGCCTGGTTCACACCTATGCAGTTTGCTTTTGATCCATTTCGCAAGTCCTTTTTGCAGGGTGTTGTGCATTTTTGCATATGCATTTTACTTTTTTATGCCTTTTTTTGGCCAATTTGTTGTTGGGAAAAATTAGAAAAACGCATTAAAAAACGCACATCGTGCTTTTCTGCAAAGTCTCCATTGCAGTCTATTGAACCAAATATGCACCTTTTGGGTTTAAAAAAGTCCCTGACCCTTTCCAAAAACGCAGCGGCTGAAAAATGCACAGATATGAATGTGTCCCATAGGAAACCATGTTAAAGAAACTGTAGTGCATGTCTGCAAAAAGCACCAAAAAAAGCATAGGTTTGAACCATTAGGGACTATGGTGATAAAGTGGACCTTTCTTGAACCAAAAACACAACTGATAGACTAGAGAGCCCTCTTCATCTGAACAGATACAGATCAGGTTCACATAGTATATATGTCCATGTTTAGGCTTGATTCACACCTATTCATTTTTAGTGCTTTTTGCATTTTGCAGATTTGCTCTACAGAATGTGTTCCATAGGAAACCATGTTAAATTGGCTGTAGTGCAAATCTGCAAAATGCAAAAAGCACTTAAAATGCATATAAATTCAGCTTTAGCTGCAATATTCAGATCTAGACATTTCCCCCACAGTACTATTTTCTGTCTGATGGCATTATTCAACCCACTTGCTCTAAACCAGGGGTGCCCAACCAGTGGCCCGGTGACCACATGTGGCCTGCGACCTCCTGCTCTGGGATGGCGGGTTAACAAGCCCGGATCACAGGTTGCTGACCCTGCCTTTCCAGAGCATCAGTGTTGTGAATGAAGCCAGCGTTAGAGGAAGCAAGTGGCGGCGGAGCTTCCAATGCTTCCTGTATAGCGCCGCCTCCTGTCATAGGCAGAGTGAAACCAAATGCACTCTGCCTGGGACAGCAACTGCTGGCAATACCTGAATGGAAGACTGTTAGACCCCTATCACACTGCCAGCGTTTTTCAGGCGCTACAGCGCTAAAAATAGCGCCTATATAGCGCCTGAAAAAAGCTGCTCCATGCACCCCAGTGTGAAAGTCCGAGGGCTTTCACACTGCATCGGTGCGCTGGCAGGGCGTCACAAAAAGTCCTGCCAGCAGCTTCTTTGGAGCGGTGAAGGAGCGGTGAACTCACCGCTCCTCCACCGCTGCTCCCCATTGAAATCAATGGGGCATCGCTCTGATTTTGCTGCGTTTTGCGGGCAGATTTAACCCCTTTTTGGGCGCTGAGCTGGACTTGTTTAGCAATAGGAAAGCACATCTAAGGCCGGGATTACACTGGTGCGACACGACACTCCTCCTACTTTTGATCCGACTTTGCCCTGCTACTTGAATTCAGAGACTTCAATGAACAGGGATCCGACTTGGATCCCCGCCAACACCAGGCACTGTATTTGTATGTATCTTGAAGGGGAAACCCATGCCAAATTTTTAATAAAAAAATGGCATGGGTTCCCCCTCCAAGAGCATACGAGGCCCTTCGGTCTGATATGGATGTTAACTGCTTTTACCCCCTTCCCGACCAGAGCACTTTTTGCGATTTGGAACTGAGTCGCTTTAACTGACAATTGCGTGGTCGTGCGACGTGGCTCCCAAACAAAATTGATGTCCTTTTTTTCCCCACAAATAGAGCTTTCTTTTGGGGGTATTTGATCACCCCTGCGTTTTTTATTTTTTGCACTATAAACAAAAAAGAGAGACAATTTTGAAAAAAAACGCATTCTTTTTTACTTTTTGCTATAATATATTTCCCCCAAAAATATATAAAAAAGCTATTTTTCCTCAGTTTAGGCCGATACATATTTTTCTACATATTTTTGGTAAAAAAAATCGCAATAAGCGATTATTGATTGGTTTCCGCAAAAGTTATAGCGTTTACAAATAGGGGATAGTTTTATGACATTTTTATTAATAATTTTTATTTTATTTTTAAATGGCGGCGATCAGCGATTTTTATCATGACTGCGACATTATGGCGGACACATCGGACATTTTTGGGAACATTGTCATTTATACAGCAATCAGTGCTATAAAAATGCACTGATTCCTGTGTAAATGACATTGGCAGTGAAGGGGTTAACCACTAGGTGGCAGTGTAGGGGTTAGGTGTGTCCTAGGGGCGTGTTTCTAACTGTGGGGGGCGTGGCTGTGTGTGACACGTCACTGATCTCTGCTCCGATCACAGGGAGCAGAGATCAGTGACACTGTCACTAGGCAGAACGGGGAGATGCTTGTTTACATTAGCATCTCCCCGTTCTTCCTCCCCATGAGGCCATAGCAGGTATCCCCGATTGAGTCTGCAGGACCTGCAACTGACTCACGGAGCTTGCCACGGCCACGCGCGCCCACTGGCCAACTCTTAAAGGACAACGTACAGGTACGTGATTCTGCCTGTACGTGCCCTTCTGCCGCAGTATATCTGCGCAAGGTGGTCGGAAAGCGGTTAAGGGGAACCCATGCCGGTTTTTTAGTTAAAATTTGGCGTGGAGTTCCCCCTCAAGATCATCAGAGCACAAGTCGCATGCCAAAGTCGGATCAGGCAAGACGGCGATCCGACTTTGATCCGACTTCAATGATAGTCAATGGGCTGAAGTAGGATCAAAGTCGGACCAAAATAGTACAGGGAGCATTTTCAAAGTCGTACCGACTGGTGTCAAACCAGTTAAGACGGCTCCCTGATGGAAACATTGATATTTCACACGTTATGCTACATGAGCTCCCAATGTCGGAGCGTTTGTGGCACCAGTGTAAACCCGGCCTAAAGTCCTGCAGGTGCAGCAGCTGATTAATAATTATAAAACCACTCCCATTAGATTTACTTACCACATTGATACAGACAAACACACAGGGATTTCTTCAAAATAACAAAAGATAGGAATCTGCAACAAGGTTTGTTAAAATCCTTGCAACGTACATAGATCACCCAGAGGGGGATGTTTTTTCTCATCAAAAGTGGAGTTACTTTTTAAATGTTAAATTTCATTTTTATTGATTTTGCTTAAAAGTGCTGGCTAACTGAAGTCATGCGAAAAAGTATATCTTAAAAAAAAAACCGATATGTTGTGTTTAATAGAAAACTGGCATCTATAGAGCCCTGGTTTGTAAGGACACACCAGCGAGGCGATGGCATCTCATAAATTATAGTTGGTGCTGTGAAGTTTGTGATAGCGTAACATACGTCAGTTGCAGTGATGGAGCATGGCACATTCTAATCAGCCTAGTGAAGCATCTTTTGATTTATTTCAGTCAAACTCCTTCCTGAACTGTACAGGAAGGTTTAGGAAAGCTTTTCCTCATCTTAACAGCATGGAAATTGTCCTTGAGGAAATGTCCAGCCCCTTTTTGTTTTGTGTTTCCAGCAACCATTATTTTCTGTTTAGCCATGATCCACAAATGAGATTTTTCTGACACTCTGAATTCAGTCAGTGTATTTTTTTCGAGATTTGTAGGCAGTATGAAAATACAGCATGTCAAATTTTTGTCGTTTTCATTATAATGCCTTTCAGATAAAACTCTTCTGAAAATGGGGGGAAAATATGTCATCTGTTCTGTCTCATAAGAAAACAGCACAACGTTTTGTGTTATTGTACATAAAAAAGAATTACCTTGGACTACAACCCCTGGCAAAAATAATAGAGTCACCACTCTTGGAAAATGTTCATTCAATTGTTTAATTGTGTAAAAAAAAAAAAAAAAAAAAGAACTAATTACAGACATCAAAGGCCTCAAAACTATTTTCAATTAACATTCCAACCTTCTGGCTTTAATAAACAGTTAAAAAAAGAAAATAAAAAGAAAGAAACCGTAGTGAGTTGCAACTGTTTTTGCAGATCAAGTAAAGGAGGGAAAAATATGGAATCAATTAATTCTAATGCCGCGTACACACGGTCGGAATTTTAGCCAGCAAAAGACAGATGAGAGCTTTTCGTCGGAAAATGCGACCGTGTGTAGGCTCCATCGAACTTTTGCTGGCGGAATTTCAGCCAACAAAAGATTGAGAGCGTGTTCTCAATTTTTCAGACGGAAGTTTCTATCGGAAATTCTGATCATTTGGGGCAATTCTGACACGCAAATTTCTCACGCATGCTCGGAAACAATTAGACGCATGCTCGGAAGCAGTGAACTTCATTTTCGCGGCTCGTCATAGTGTTGTACATCACCGCGTTCTTGACGGTCGGAATTTGGTGTGACCGTGTGTAGGCAACACAAGCTTGAATGGAATTCCGGCGGAAAAAAAATCCAAGGCTTTTTAGACGAGAATTCCGATCGTGTGTACGCGGCATGAGAAAAATATTATGGAATCACCATGTACTTTGCGGTTCTAAAACAAACACCTGCATCAGATTACATCATGAAAAATGATGGAATAAGAAAAGTGTCCAAAATCTCAATATAAACGTGTCCATTTATTTAAGATTATTGACTGTCATCTGCCCCGTACCTTTACCTGACATGCAACCCCATATCATCATGATTGTGGAAATTTGCATGTTTTCTTCAGGCAGTCGTCTTCATACATGTCATTTGAACGACACCAAACAAAAGTTCCAGCATCATCACCCTGCCCAATGCAGATTTGTGATTCATCGCTGAATATCACGTTCATCCAGTCATCCACAGTTCATGATTGCTTTTCTTTAGTCCACTGTAACCTTGTTTTTTTCTGTTTAGGTATTAATGATGGTTTTTGTTTGGCTTTTTTGTATGTAAATCCCATTTCCTTTAGCCGATGTCTAATGCCCCGTACACACGATCCTGCTCTCAAATTTTCCGACAACAAAATCCGATCAGACTTTTTCCGATCGTGTGTAGAGAATTCCGACGGACAAAGTGCCACGCATGCTCAGATCAAATTAGGAGACCAAACCTATTGGCTACTAGCCTCTACGTAGTTCCGTCGTACGCAACAAACGTCACCACGTTCAGAATGATCGGATTTTCCGACAACTTTGTCTGACCGTTTGTATGCAACACCAGTGTCGGACAAAATCCGTCGGAAAAAGTCAGACGGATTTTGTGGTCGGAATTTCCAACCGTGTGTACGGGGCATTACAGTTCGGTCACAGACATTGACTCCAGTTTCTAACCATTTGTTCCTCATTTGTTTTGTTGTGCATTTTCTGTTTTCAAGGCATATTGCTTTAAGTTTTCTAACTTGATGCCTTGATGTCTTCCTTGGTCTACCAGTATGCGTCCCTTTAACAACCTTCCCATTTGATTTGTACTAACGAAAACCATCATTAACACCTAAACAGAAAAAAACAAGGTTACAGCGGGGTAAAGATAAGTTAGAAAAGCGAATGAGGAGGCGCGGATCTAATACCCGTCAGCTGATTGGCTGAAGGCACCGGCGCTGTGATTGGACGCCTAGGCGAGGCAAATGGAGGACACAGGAGCCACCGCTGTCACCCGCAGGTCATCCTACAGCTCGCCGCCTGACCTGCTGCCTGATCCCCTACCAAGAAGAGGTAAGTGCCCAGCAGTCAGCGGTCGAGTGGGAGGGTTACAGTGGCGGCATTTTACGGGCACAGTGGCGTGATTTGATGTTTTTTTCTAGTATTTTTCAGAATTGTGCGCCCCCCCCAAAAATGTTGAGCACCAGCCGCCACTGACATGCATTAAGAAACCTTCTAAGGCCTAGGGTGATTGTCAAATACAGGTTTAATCAATTTAACATAATGAGGTAGGTCATTATATCCAAGTTTTTTGATTTTACTCCCAGCATATCAAGGATAGTGGATAGCAGTCCCTTTAAGTCGCCCAGCAGTACATTCCTCTTTGGTCTCACAGGTCGTTTCTCCCTCCCTGCTGAAGATGGACAGTGCAAGGTGGTGAGCCTGGAAGAAGGACTTTGACTGCCACTGCATTCTTGAACTATGTATTCCCTGGAAACTGGCTGACGATGCAACCTGATTGGCTGGAGGAGTTAATCCCACCCACTATCCTGGCGTATCTGCACTCTAAACTGGGGACACTGAGCCCAGGGATAAGGCAGAGCCACAGGAAGAAGTTTACCAAGGAAAGCAGGCTTGTGTTGGAGACCCAGAGCTGTGAGCTGCATTTTGCCTGACTTCACTCAGAAGCTGCAGCTTATCTCCAATCTTTATTCACCCTAAACATAGAAGTGGCCATGCAGGAATGCACTGCACCTGGGAGGACAGTATCCCAAGACTGGGGTGGTGAGAGGCCTATTGACCACCCTGATTACTTGGCTCTGGTTGCCATTATTGTTGTCTGCTCTAAAGATCTGTCGAAAGAGGATTGTACTGTTTATATTTATCTTGGGATTACGAATACACTCCTCCTGTAAGTTTTTTGCGTTATGCATTCCTGACCTTGGCACTCTCTACATTATTAACTCCTGACCTTTGCACGCTCTGCATCATTCACTAATGACCACAGTACTCTCTGCGTTATGTAGTCCTGAGCCCTGGGCTCAATATCAACTATAGAGCTAGCACTCTATGTGTTATGCGCTCACAACTCCTGCACTCTCTACATTATGCACTCTTGACCCCTAAACTCTACAGTATGTACTCTTGACAGATGCACTGCATTATGCACTCCTGGCCCTGCCGTGTCTGGCAATCTCTCTTCTTACTGAGCTACCTGGGATGCTGGATAGCTGCCTGGACAATTACTTGAATGACCATGCATTGAACATTATTTCTCTTGAACCTAGAACCCTTTGCTCCTCCCAAAAATTTCCTTTTTTATCCATGCCTTTGCACTTCCCGTTTGCCAGATTATTGTGCTCTCTCCAGCCAATATCTTGTTCTTTTCACTACTGCTGCCATCTTTATTTTCACTACCATTTGTTACCAACCTTTTGCTTGTTTCTTGACTATGCTTGTGCTTGATCCTAACCTATGACACTTGTTACTGACCTTTAGTTTGTTTAATGACTATGCTTATGCTTGATCCCTACCTGCTATACCTGTTACTGAACCCCGGCTTGCTCATGTCCTGGTGGGGCAATCCTGAGGACCGCAACCTGGTACTAACATGGCGCAAAACCCATCTCCACCATCAGGAGCTCTGGTGAATACTGGTTAGTGCTTAGACTCCACACCTTAGATGAGCCCATTCCATCCACAAGGGTGACCAGCTGCTGCACTTTTCCAGCTGGTCAGTGGAAGCATCTTTACTGTTATAGGTACTGGTTTCCGAGCCTGACCCCTGACTGTGACACCTGCACTCCATGTGGTATGCTCTCCTGACCCCTGCACTCTCTGCATTACACACTCCTGACCCCTAAAATCTGTACATTACTCACTCCTGACCCCTGCACTCTGTGCATTACACATTCCTGACCCCTGCACTATGCACTCATAATTCCCTGTACTCTGTGTTCTACCTACTTCTGACCCATACATTCTATGTGCTATGCACTCCCTATGCGTACAGTCTCTGCATTATGCACTCCTGACCCCTGAACTCTCTGCATTATTGTCCTTCCTCTGAGCTAACTGCTTAGCTGTTGGATAATTGCCAGCTCCTATCTCTCCACAGTGACTTCCCTGTTGATGATATCCTGCTCGTCAGTCCTGCCTATTTAAGCTGTTCAGCCCAGATGATCTCTGCCTTCGCTTTGGTCAACATTACAGAGACTATCTCCTGCGTTGCTGTTAAGTAATTGCTTGGCTGACCTTTCTTCTGGCTCCAAATCCTGCTTTCTGTTCCACTATGCTGATCTCTGGCTTCCTGACTTTCTGGCTTGTCTGACTATCCGTTTCGGTTACCGAACTTTGGCTATGTTTTGACTACATTTGTTCTATTTACTTTTATTATTAAATAAGTGTGATTTAACTGTACTTCTGTCAACATTACAGAGACTATCTCCTGCGTTCCTGTTAAGTAATTGCTTGGCTGACATTCCTTCTGGCTCCAAATCCTGCTTGCTGTTTTACTATGCTGATCTCTTGTTACCGAACTTTGGCTATGTTTTGACTACGTTTGTTCTATTTACTTTTATTATTAAACAAGTGTGATTTAACTGTACTTCTGTCTCGGTCTGATTCATGGTTTCTGACAATTATGCCCTCATGATCCCTGAACTCTGTGCATTATGCACTCATGATCCCTGAACTCTCTGTGTTATTCACTCCTAACCCTTGCACTCCATGTGTTATGCACTCCTGACCCCTGAATTCTCTGCATTATGTACTCATGACCGCTTAACTCTATCCATAATGCACTCTTGCCCCCTGTACTCTGTGTTATTCACTCCTGACCCTTAAACTCCATGTGGTATGCTCTCCTAACCCCTGCACTCTCTGTATTAGACACTTGTGCCCCTGTACTCTGTGTCACATACTCCTGTTGGGTTTGGACTTTGTTAAACTTATCATCAGTGACAGCATAGGAGAGCTGGCACGATACTGCTGCAAGTG
The DNA here is from genome assembly GCA_028564925.1 of Lithobates sylvaticus. NCBI lineage: Eukaryota > Metazoa > Chordata > Amphibia > Anura > Ranidae > Lithobates > Lithobates sylvaticus. The sequence goes on from CM053027.1 coordinate 576,573,215, forward strand.
TGCTCAATGTAATTTTTATTTCTAATAATAACTGCAAATAGCACTCCGTAATGAACCAGCAACTCCTATTTGTAGATTGCTGATGTATTTTGGCGAAAAGCTTTATTTTCCACCTTTAAACCAAATTTAAAATAACATAAAATAAAAAATATCTTCATAAATATCCTTCCAAAAATGCTACTTGCTTGGCTGTTATGCTGATTAAATGGTTTCAATATTTTGAGCCACTGACCCAGAACAAGGATGCAGCCAATTAGGTCCTCATCGCCAATCAGGTATTGAAGCCACAATCAGCATGACAACCAGGCAACTATCATGGAAGATAATTAACGGCAGCCTACTTATAGCTGTTAGTACAGTTCACCTTTAAGTTTTATTATTTCAGTTCACAAAATTATTGACTATTCTGTAGCATTGTAAAGTGTATCTGCTGGAATCAACATTACAGGAGAATCAAAATATTCCGTTATCCCCCCAGAAGCTAGCAAAATAATATTTGTAATACGAGAAGTTGAAGTCATGCATTTTTAATGAACAAACTCCAGTAAATGCACAGAAGCTTCAAGAGAAGAGAATTCAGCCTGAGGATGAAAATGAGAAGCTTTTCTCAAAAAATGTCTCTCCTAATAAGGTGTACTCTCCATACCTGCTATGCTGTTTTTTTCATGGAAATACTGATAGACAAACTGCAACACTTGCGGTGGCATTGTTGTAAAAAGCAATCTGTGCAATAAGTTACAATGCAAACAGACAAACATCAGCTACCAAAGAAAAGCTGCTTTAATAATGATATTTAATGTAAACTTGTGTTAACTTTAAATAAAAAAAGCTGTCAGTAGGATTTTAAAACCTTTAAATTGCCCTCTGAGATATTTAGGAGACCTGATACCTTGACTGAACATGGCTACCGATCCCCTTTGTAGAGATCACATGACTAGATAACATTATTTGGTCACTTGTGATCCCCAGACAGCAGTTTTGTGACTCCCCACCCATCGAAAACTTGAGTATTAAAACTCCTTTTTATAGGCGGCTTGACTACTTCAATATCAGGCACTTTCACCCCCTTCCTGCCCAAGCCAATTTTCAGCGCTGTCGCCCTTTAACCACTTGCCAACCACTGCACACCGATATACATCCACACAATGGCAACGGTGGGCAAATGGGTGTACCTGTACATCCCCTTTAATTGGCGGGGCTAGCAGACTCACTCGCGTGCCTTCCGCGTACAGCGTGGCTGTGCCCGCGGGACCCACGGACTAGATGTCCGCCGGTGTCCCGGCGATCGTGTCATGGAACCGCAGAACGGGGAGATGTAAACAAGGCATTTCCTGTTCTGCCTAGTGACATGACAGAGATCTACTGCTCCCTTGAGTTGCTCCTATTAGAACGGTTCCATTTTACAGAACGAAACGCGACTGGTCAGGCGGCTAAGTCACCTGACAAGTCGCCCCAGTGTGAACCGAGTCTGAAGGGAAATGTAGTTCCATAACATCTGGGGTGCCAAGGTTTCGCCATCACTGATCTACGGAAAAAAATAAAATGCTGATTTTGATCAGTTTCGACCCAGTCAGCCATTAACCATTGTTCTGTTAGTATACAGTTCTCCTTATCACTAGGCATTGTGTTGAAACTCAGCTGTGTTAATAGTCCCCCTGAAGGTGGTAATATACAGTAGATATGGCTTTAATACTCACCTCCTAATTGCCCCATATGGCTGATGTTACGACTATATTCAAAAATTAAATTATAGTATGAACACTCAAAAATATTAACAAAGACAACATCGGTTGCCCATACGAAACGAGGATTAATAGGAGAACTTTATTCTAATTTACAAATAATGGAGACCAATGAAAAACATAAAAATAGTTTTGCCCGGTGGCAAGGAGACATTGAGGATTCAGATGAGGGGGATTGGACACGTGCCTTGGAAATACTTTCTAGGACATCTCTCTTGTCCTCCCAAAGGTTATCTCAGCTTTTTATTATACATAGGGCTCATTACACTCCACAAAAACTTTACACTTGGGAAAATATGTAACACCGCCATGTCCGAGATGCTCTTTATTTAATGGGTCTCTTATCCACATGCTTTGGCAATGTCCAAAGCTTCATCGTTATTGGAACAAAGTATTTACAACCCTGAATTCATTGTGCTCCACTGAGATAATAGAGGCTGCCTAAACTTGCACTACTGGGTATAATACCTGATGGAGCACTACCGGCAGATATGCATACTATGTGGATAAGATCCCTATATTTAGCACGAAAAGTTATTCTACAAAAATGGACATCTGCCGCCCCTCCAACCAATACACAATGGGTTGAGAAACTTAATTATATACTTAAAAGAGAAAAATTTACATATAAGCATAGAGGTATACCCCAAAGGTTGGGTAAAATATGGTCACGTTGGATAGAATCTAGTAATGTATTAAATGATGATTTATCTAGTGGAGACGAGTGAAGGTAGAGGAGATAGATGAGAGTGGAGAGCTGGAGTAGAAGGGTGAGGAGTAGAAGAATGATGGGAAAAGATAAATTGAACCCACTTGGAGGAAGTATCCAGAGACTGATGATTGATATTGGAGGAGTCTATGATGTTGTGCAGAATGTATCTATGTTTCTACTATGTTTCCCTTATCATATGTTATGTTATTATAGTCAGAGAGGTGCAAGGTTTGTTTGTTTGGTGTTTTTTCTTACTTTATGATACTTTATTTATTAACTTGATATATTATTTGTTTATATGTATCACAATAAGAATATACAGTGGAACCTCGGATTACGAGCATAATCCGTTCCAGAAGAATGCTTGTAATCCAAAGTACTTGCATATCAAATCTAGTTTCCCCATTGAAGTGAAAATAATTTGTTCCGCATTGACTTCAATGGCATGCAATACCGCATGCGGACAGAGGTGGGGGGGTGCCAGAGAGCCTCAGAAACGGCCGGAAAGGCCCGAGGACACCTCGGCTGACCTCGGCAAACCTCGGAAAGACTCCGTTCATGAGGTTTGCCGAGGTCAGCCGAGCTGTCCTCGGGCCTTTCCATGCATTTCCAAACAGCGCCGATCTTTTACGATTTTTAAAAATGCAGTGCTCGTATTGCGAAGCGCTCGTTAACCGCGTTACTCGCAATCCGAGGTTCCACTGTATTATGGACTAATTTGATATATTATTTGTTTATATGTATTACGACAAAAATATCTTATAGAGTAATCTGATATATTTTGATTATATGTATTACAACAAAAAAATAAATAAAAACGATTTGATTTAAAAAAAATAATACTCACCTCCTGGAACTGTCCCCTAGTTTTTCCTTTGCGCCTATAGATGTCCTCAATCTTCTAGGTTGAATGACACCTAGCATCATTTATGCTGGAAGACCGAGAACATTAGGTGAGTGCAGAACGTCATAGACCCACCCCCTGAAGGGGCATCACCATGGCACCATACTGTCACAATGTGATTATGCAGAGAGTGGTGCTCTGAATCATAGAGGCCCACCCATCATCAGAGAAGATCCTGTGTGTCCCATGACCAGCCTGAAGACATCTGGGAAAGATGGGAAAGAAGACATCTGGGAAGGAAAGGAAAGGAAGACATTGCCAGGGGAACCTTTATGAGGAAGGTAACAAAAGGAAGAAGCTTAGAGTTGGACATCACCGAATATTCGTACTTAAAAACTGTCTCAATTAAATGGGTTCAGTAAATGGTTTATGTTTGAGATAAAGTGGCTAGAGTAGGGAAGGAATAGAACCCCTGTTGGGGTTTCCTGCTGTCCAGGGCTCCAATAGAGAGATATGCTTTTCCTCTGTGTCTTAGGGCAACCTTTTAACCACACAGGGAGTGAGGGAAACTCTCAAACAGCAATACAGACAGAAATAAAATAGCTTTTTATTGTCTGTTTATCAGTTGCAGATTTTCCCTCATTTCCTGCCTCGTAAAATGTTGTCCCCAGAACAGGAAGTAAGGAAAAAACTTTCGTATAGAACCATGGATAGGAGTAATCCTTTCTCCACTCTATAGATACAATTTAAATACATTTACTAAAGGCAGAATTTATGAAAAAAATTACCAAAAAATTACCCCCTATTACCAACCTCCCCACTGAGGTCCCCCCCCCCCCCCCAATGCCTCATTGAAGTTCATTGAAGTTCTTTTCTGCACTACTACACAGGCAATTTCTCAGTCAGTACCTATGGCCCTGTAAGAAAAAAAAATTAATTGTAGAAAGTTTGGGTCAGTATTTAAGATTCTCACACATTCTAATGCACTGTGCATCCAATTCTACCCATTTCTCTAGTTTGATATAATGAAGTGTTAAAATATAGGAATCACCCATAGAAAATTGACAGTAAAATTGCAGCCTGTGAAATTTGCATTCGGCAGTAAAACTGAATATTGATGCTTTTTTTAATTAGACAATATATTTCTCTGCTACAATATTGAACATTCATAAAGGTAAAATACTGCCAGTGACTGACCAGAAAGATTTCTCAGATTTGGAGCAGACATCAGGGGCTTACCAATGTGGAAAGTTCAAACCCTGTGCAGCTTTATTTATAATAACGTGAACAGTAAAGGATCAAGCCTGGAGTCGGCGGCGTATGATAATATCTTGCGAGAAAATTCATCTAATCACCAGAGTAATTCTTTATAGCTTTTGGCTTGTACATGTTCCTCGTGCCATTTTTCTAACCTTTAACTTGATAAGGTTCACAGTGGAAGGTATAATTACGATGTCCTTTGCTAATTTCAAATGTAATATATTTGCCCTGCACTTTAAAGCTGTCATATTAGAATTCAGGAGGTTAGCACTCTAAACTCATTTGTATGCTGACTGCAATAAATAGCCTATCAGTTTGTGCATGAAATTACCTAACAATCCAGTGGAAGAAATAATATATTTGTTCTGACTGGGATCAGAGCCTCCTCGGAGCAATCGCCTGCCTAGAGTACATATTGTAGCTCAGCTTTTGTATTACTGGAAAACACATTTTGTACATCATGTTTGCCACTTAATAGCAGAAGTTTGCAAGACCATGACATTTCTATCTCCAAAGTTCAACCGTATAGAACTCCAGTCTCCCATGGTGAAGTAAAGACATCTTTAACATGGTTCTTGGGCTCATCGTTTTAATGGTGCTAATGATTAATACAGAGAGGTCAGCCTGATTGGTATGTATAAGCTCCACCTTTAACCTCATTCATCTCTTGCTTTCTTTTATTCATGTAGGGTGCGTTCTAAGAAATAAATATATTTATAAAAGACAACTAAATAATATATTTCACCTGTCTTTATAAAATAGCTCTTTTATACTCACCTAACTCTGCCGTCTGTAACCCATGTCCTTCCAGGAGTGACAACTGGTGATCCAGCATTGCAGTGTGGACCTGCTATGCAGAGAGGACTCCATTGCTAGACAGCCAATGTGATGTATCCTCTTTAACTAGGCAGTGATGTGGACACCTGTAAAAGGACCTTCTTACTCTACAATGAGGGAGATGGAAGACTTTGGACCCAGCACGTCACATGAAAGCAGATTTAGACAAGCGAGGGGCTTTTGGCTTAACCACTAGCTGACCGCCCACTGTCAAATGACGGCGGGACGGTTCAGCTACTGTGGCGGGACGCCGTCATATGACGTCGTCTACAATTTGGCCACTGGGGGTAGCTGGGGCCCCGGTGCGCGTGCCCGGCGGTCGCGATGACCGCCAGGCACCCGCGATTGCCCGGTAATCGAGCAGGACGTGGATCGGTGTGTGTAAACACACAGATCCACGTCCTGTCAGAGGAGAGGAGACCGATGGTGTGTCCCTTGTACATAGGGACACCGATCGGTCTCCTCCCCCAGTCAGTCCCCTCCCCCCACAGTAAGAATCACCAAGATAGGGTACACATTAACCCCTGCAGCGCCCCCTAGCGTTAACCCCTTCCCTGCCAGTCACATTTATACAGTAATCAATGCATTTTTATAGCACGGATCGCTGTATAAATGTGAATGGTCCCAAAAATGAGTCAAAAGTGTCCGAAGTGTCCGCTGCAATGTCGCAGTCACGATAAAAATCGCAAATCGCCGCCATTACTAGTAAAAAAAAAAAAAATAATAAAAATGCTATAAATCTATCCCCTATTTTGTAGACGCTATAACTTTTGCGCAAACCAATCAATATACGCTTATTGCGATTTTTTTTACCAAAAATATGTAGAAGAATACGTATTGGCCTAAACTGAGGAAAAAATTTGTTTAAAAAAAAAAAAAATTGGATATTTATTATAATAAATAGTAAAAAATATTATGTTTTTTCAAACTTGTCCCTCTTCTTTTGTTTATAGCGCAAGAAATAAAAACCGCAGAGGTGATCAAATACCACCAAAATAAAGCTCTATCTGTGGGGAAAAAATGATAAAAATTTTATTTGGGTACAGCGTTGCATGACCGCGCAATTGTCATTCAAAATGCGACAGCGCTGAAAGCTAAAAAATGGCTTGGTCAGTAAGGAGGTGTTCGTGGCTGGTAGGCAAGTAGTTAAAGTGGTGTTGCCACCAAAAAAAAAAAAAAAATTTCTTAAAAATCATAAAAAAGTCCACCCCTCTGGGGGACTAGTTGGGAATAGAGGGAATGTATTTTAGACTATAAAAGCACATCTAAGGAAGTGGAAACTAAGGGTGGTTAGACAGAGTATGTTGTTTATTTTTATATTCAGCGGTTCTCTCTCCTATTTAGGGTGTAAACTATTGTAAGTTACTATGAAATTTATAATAAAAAAAAAAAAAAAAAGAGGGAGTAAATGGAAAACACTCAATGGGTTAAAGAAAGCAAAAGGAAAAAACACAATGATGTTAAGACGATAAGGAACAGAGATGAAGGACGTAACTGACTTAGTCCCACAAAAAAGTTTTATCTGAAGTGGTTTAAAAAATAAAATTTAAAAAAAAATCATAAAAAAAAAAAAAAAAAAAATAATTGGAAAAAAAATGTTTTACTCACCTCTAAATGCCTGTTGCTAGGGGGTCCCTCGTAGTCTGCCACCTTCAGTGCCCCGGCACTGACATCACTTCCCCTCGGCGCCGCACAGTCATCTGGGACCTGTCACGTGTCCCAGATGACTGAGAGTCGTATCACGGCGCACGGCGCCGCTCGCGCACGCTGTGAAGCCACATCCGGGTGCCCACAGTAAGGATGCCAGCGCCGCGAGCGGAGCGGGGAACGAGGGGGGGCTTCGTTCCCCGCATCGCTGGACCCTGGGACAGGTAAGTGTCCGATTATTAAAAGTCAGCAGCTGCAGTATTTGTAGCTGCTGACTTTAAAAAAAAAAAATTTTAGTTGGCACTCCTCTTTAAGATTTTTCTTTCTTACTAATTCATCGACTAGTTGGGGAGGAAGGGGTGCATAGGCTAGCTAGGAAGGTTTATTACAGGAATTCAACTTTTAAGTCCTTCTCCACAGTTAATTGCAACGTTTGCTTTAAAAAATGTAAAATGTCATATGACGTGCCAGGCTCCAAGTCTTCTATCTACTGGACCAGGGTTTCTCAACCTTTTTACCTTGTTGTCATGGTTTAGCCTGCAGATTAGATTTCTGTTTGTGAATTCTTGCCTCCTAGCTCTATGATTCCATTCACATGTGCTGCTTGCTTCTCTGTTCAACTATGGGCGTTGCCTGCTCTGCTGTGGATTTACAACCTCTTCCCTTCTGTCACTTCCTGGGTCACCTCCTTGTCTGTTTTTCTACATATAGACATGCTCAGAGGTGCCTGGGTTGCTTGAGTAACTTCCTGGTTCTCTTAGCTCCGGTTTACGTAGTGTTTCATGTATTTAATGTCTGGCTCCCCATGTACCGACCCCAGCTTCCTCTATCGTTTGTGCTTGTCTGCTTGTCTGCCACCTGCCCTGACCTCTTCTGTCTCACGCCATCTGTACTCACACAGGTGGTCTCTGTATCATCAGCTGGCTGTACCTGTGGGGCCGTGACCTGGCTCCAGCTTACTGCAAGTCCATCCCCACCATCGGGGGCCCTGGGGAAGAAGCAGGCTAGGGCTTAGACTCTGTGCCCTAGGGAACCACAGGTTGGCGTTTTACAAGGGCTCACTACCACAGAAACCTGACACTTGGAGTATCTCTTGGTAAAATGTTTTAGATCTCAGGAAACCCCTAAAAAAATGTTCTACAGCGCTTGGAACATCAGTGTGATCAGCAAGCTGTTGATATAACAACAATTGTCCTCCCTCTTTTACTATTTATGTACTCCGCTATGTGCATTTCATGTTCTATCTTAGCCAACTTGATTGTTGGAATACTGATGATGATCCCTCAGCCTTGTATTTTTTGAAGGGCTTCTCTTTTAAATGTATTACCCTTTGGGATGCACTGGCTAATACCCTTATTTAATATGCTCTGCGATTAAGTCTGTATTGTTAGTAATCAGTAGGTCTAGTAGGTACACACTGTTCCTTGTTGGTGCATTTACCATCTGACCTATGCAATTGTCCTGTAAGACATTTAGGAAATGGGGAGCCTTAGATGAATGTGCAGTTTCTTCCACCCAGTCTATGTCTGGATAATTAAAATCCCCCATTATAATGACTCTTCCCATCCTTGCCGCCATTCCAAACTGTGATAGGAGGTCCATCCTCCCCTCCTCCTTCAGGTTAGGGGGCCTATAGGATAATCCCAGTATTACTTTCTCCTTGGTTTCCTCCCTTTGTAACTCTACCCATAAGGATTTCACCTCTTCCCTTGCTCCATTAGTGATGTCATCCCTCACATTCACCTGTATATCATTTTTGATATACAGGCATATCCCTCCCCCTTTTTTACTCTCCCTGTCCCTGCGGTATAGGAAATACCTTTGAATGGTTTCCGGCCAATCATGAGAGCTATTGAACCAGGTCTCTGAAATTCCTATGAAATCTAATTTCTCCTCATACAGTAGCAGCTCTAGTTCTCCCATCTTGTCTGCCAGACTCCTGGCATTAGTGAACATGCCTCGTAGTTTTGTCTGGGCGCATACTATCTCCTTATTGGGTGTTCTGAGGTTGCAAATATGACTTGTACTATACTTACCATGGGTTTAGGTGTTTTAGCCAACCTACAACTAATGCCCCCAATACTAACCACTGGAATACGTTCCACACTGGCTATCTCTATGTCTGGACTCATCGCCTAGTTTAAAAGCCCCTCTAACTTTTCGGCCATCTTCACTCCCAGCAGATATGCACCTTTCTCATTTAGATGCAGTCCGTTCCTTCTAAAGAGCTGGTAACCGACTGAAAAGTCAGCAAGTTCTCCAGAAACCCAAACCCCTCCTTTCTACACCAGCTTCACAGCCACTGGTTTATTGCCCTAATCTCCCGCTGCCTTTCTGGTGTGGCTTGAGGTACCAGTAGTATTTCTGAAAATACTACCTTGGAGGTCCTATTCCTCAATTTAGCTTCTAAATCCCTAAAATCGTTCTTTAGGACACTCCATCTTCCTCTGCTGCCAACGTGCACCATGACAGCTGAGTCTTCCCCAGCCCCTCCCAGTAATCTGTCCACCAGATCCGTGATGTGCCAAACCCAAGTGCCTGGTAGATAACATACAGTTTGGCGCTTCAGGTCCTTGTGACAGATTGCCCTCTCTGTCCTTCTGAGAAATGAGTCCCCTACCACAAAAATCTTCCTTTCCTTCCTCTTGGCTTCCCCCCACTCTCACTGGAGGAGTTCTTCATCTGGCAGCTAGGGGCGTCACTCTGCACCAGCAGTCGTGGTCCCTGACTGGTTTCTCCAATGTCACGTAAAGGGGCATACTTATTGGTATGTTCCAGCTCAGGATCGGCCTCCTTGACGCTTTCCCCTTTACCCTTCCTGATTGTCACCCGTCTACTCTTCTCTGGTGCCTGCCCCTCTTTCTCTCCACCCGCCATTGTGCTGGCCCCTGCTGGCACCTTCCAGGTACATTCCCAGCTCTCCTTTGGGATGGAGATTCTTTTCAGTGTTGACAGTTGCTTCCCTAGATTCAGAACCTGGGCTTCCAGGGAAACAATGTGCTTACATTTTGCACAGCAGAATTCGCCCTCAATCAGATGACCAAGGAACGCATACATGCCTTGATGCCTGTTAAACAAGAAACAAGTTTGCTCACACATGTAAGAAGTAGAAAATGGCAGGAAAACATTTAGTGCCTTTCTGTGAAAGGCAAGATTCTCTTCTGAGACTGAAATCCAGATTTTTTTCAAGGATAGATCATTAAAACTTTTGTTGAGGGTACGATGCAGACTGCAGATCACAAAGTTCTTCCTGTTCTTTTTAAACCTAGTTCTCTGACTGAACAGAAGACCCAGTGAAAGGGTCCCTCACTCAGTCATACATTTGTGTTTAAAGGGAAGGAAAATAATGGTCAATTTTGCTCTGCAATATATCCAGATGGATTGCAATTAGACTTGAAACCTACTAATATCCTTCCTCACTCCCAAGACCAAGCAACAGAGGGCACATCCCCAGATTTCTATTTGCAACAGGGCTTTTCCATATTTTCTCCAGAATCTTGTAGAGACTTATTCAACTGATCTTGATCTGAACTTTGATATTGTCCCATCTCTAGGAATAAAACAGTATCTTTTATAGAGCCACCCATTGATGGGGCACTATCAGTACAGATACCAACATAATCCTTCCAAGACCAAGGCCATTTGATTCCATATATGCAGACAAAACATTAAATATATCTTGACACTTGGTTGTTTCAGGCAACTCTTTGCAGCAGAAAAAGTTTACATGAATAGTATCACTATTTTCAAATTGTACAAATGATACAAAATAGCATGCATTGGTGATATTGGTGGACTCATCAACCTGGATAGTGGAGCTATTGTTTTACATGATATCTGACAAAACCTCTTTCACATCATGTGGCATGTAATCAATATGTCAACTTATCATATTAATTAAGAGTGGAACCTTTTCAATTTCCCTAACTGTAGCTGCTCCTACCATTTAACTCACTAAAATTTTACAAGTTGCCATTATTAGATTCTCACCAACTGTGTGATTTTTTTCTGGGCAATAATTTCTGCCACCAAATAGCTTGCTTCCTGTGCCTTTTTACCAGCTGAGACTTTTTTTTTTTTAACAAAAGCTGTACTTTGCATGTTTTGAAATTCCAATAGCTGTTTGAAATCACCAGTGGAACATGGTATATATTGTGACAAAACCTAAAAATAACAGCACCCTCACCATATGGTAATTATTGTTATTAACAAGTGATGTGATAAAATACATTAACAAGGAGTCCATATAAACAAGTCCATGTCCGTGATAAAAGTCACGTGGGCGTGACGCAACACGTCAGGAGAGCTAGAGTCAGGTGACGCTGTGTGTGCGATCTCGGCCGGGATCGCACACTTCACTAACTACCGCTTGTGTCATTTTACTGCAACTGTAAGTGTTTACTTTTATTTTAAAGTCCTTCCCTTTAAAGTCCTTCCCTCTTTCTGCCCCCATGTCCGTTGGCCACCTGGAGAGGTTGTGAGATGTTTGGTAAGGACGCTATCTTGGAGGAGTCCATGAGCAGGTGATCTATTGCTATCTCAGTTAAAGGCTGTTTACTCCTTACCTAGAGGTAAGAGGCTAGGGGAAACACCTTGGATTGGCACATTGAAAATGCATGGAGGAGATCACTGCTAACTGCTAGAGGACTGCATTGCTATTAGGAGGATTCATCACACAGAGAATTTGATTGCATTGTGTATGGGAGCCGTGTCAGCACTAGCAATCTGGAGTGCACAGGACGTTTGATTTTAGCACGATCACTTTGATTTATTTGGACTACCACATTCAGTAGAATATTGATTTTGCTGCTTTGCTTTTTTGCACATTTATTGGCATTTTTGCACATACTTAATTTTGCACATGCGTATTATTTATAACGCATTTTTCACACTAATATTGGCTGATTCAGTGAATATTTTCTTGGTTTTATTTGCTATATTTGCACATAATGCTATTTATTTTTGCTATTTATTTATGATATTGATTACCGCACTTGAACTTTTATTCTCACCATTGGATCCACTTTATTATTAATTTATATATTTAATTTATATATTTATTCATTTACCTATGGAATATTGGTATAGCACTGTTTAATTATTTTGCTGCTATACACGTTTGGTTTAAGATATCAATTTCCAGACGCTTCTTGGGAACCATCCTTCAGAGTCTCCCTAATGCCGCGTACACACGAAGGGACTATCCCGCGGGATTATCCGCTGGACCGAAGTCCAGCGGATAATCCCCTCGTGTGTGGGCGCCGGCGGACTTTTTTTGGCCAAAGTACGGCGGACTAAAGTTTCAGGTTTTGTTCTCAAATTATCCGCTGGACTTTGCAGTCCAGCGGATAATCCGGTCGTGTGTAGTATGGTCCGGCGTACCAAAAAGGACGCATGCTCAGTAGCTATTATGTCACGGACTCGCTCGGTCTGGTAAAACTAGCCTTCGTTTTGAAGCTCGCACAATCGTCACGCTGCTGAATTTTTTTTTTTTTTTTTTTTTTCTGACAGCGGGATTTGTATGTTATCGTACTTGAAGAATGATTTTGCCTTGCTGCTTGTATATTCACGCAGAGTACTCCCGAACGTTTTTTCTTCAGCATTCTTTAGTGAAGTTATATATTTATATATATATATATATATATATATATATATATATATATATATATATATATATATATATATATAGATATAGATATAGATATAGATATCCAAATCACCAAATGAAAAATATATCTATATTTCTCAATAAGCCCAAAAAAATATATATCGATATCTACATATATATATATATATATATATATTAATATATATAGATATATAGATCTATACGTGTATAAAAAAATATATATATATATATATATATATATATATATATATATATATATATATATATATATATATATATTATATATGTACATATATCTCTATATAGATATTTTTTATTATTTGTTGGTTATCAAAAGGATTAGTTATTACACATGATACAATTGTGGAGTCAGCAGAGCTTGCCCTTAATTCAGATCTTAACCCTCACCTTTCCAGCGACTGCACTTGCAGTTCCATTGAAGTTGCACTTTACACTTGTATTGTCAAATGAATGTTTAGACATGTACCTGCCTACTCCTAAAGAAACTATGTTTTTGAATAACAAGCACGTATATCATTATTTGATGAAAATTAAATGACCATTTATTCTGGTTAAAACAAACAAGGCAAAACAAAATAGGAAGGCAACACTGGAGCCACTTGTAGATTTTGTGAAGACTTTTTGCCCCAACGGCAGACACCAAGTTTGTGAAGCCAAAAATTAAGCTTGGGCACATTTCATACAATATAGGGAGCACAAGAAGATTGACCAGGAATCAGACAGACCAGGAACAGCAGCAGATGACATCTATGTCCCCAAGCTGTGGCACTACAACAGCCTGTGTCTTCTGTGAGACCAGACTGAAGCCAGGCAATCACTTCCAACTCTTCCCACCACGCTGCCCTGCACTCTTCCCTGCAGTCTTCCCTGCACGCTTCCTTGGAGGCTGACTTGTGGTAGGAGGAGGAGTAGGAGGAGGAGGAGGAGGAGGAGGAGGAGGAGGAGAAGAAGGAAGACGAGGAGGAGGAGGAGGAGAAGTTGGTGTCGGGCCTTCATGGGTCAGGCGGGTGGATTCTCGTAATTCACCCCTCAAACCCCCCCTAATTGCCTCAGAAATGAGGCCCTCACACAGGTGCCGTTGGCCCCTCTCCATTTCCAGCAACCTGCTGGACACGTAGCTGGCATAGGCCTCTTCTGGAAGGGGGGGTTTGTCGAGAATCGCACTCGCCTTCCGAATCAGTTGCAGTGATTCCTCCTCAACAATGGTCATCCTCCTGGGCCTTCTTGGGGGTAAGGGCAGGGGTGGAGGTAGACTTCTTAATTGGGTCTGGCTGTCACTCTGGCTCGTGCTGGGCCCAGCCACCTCCTGGCTCTCGCTGGTCATGTCCTCCTCCTCCTCCATACCACTTGTCCCGGCATCATCCTGGGTCAGCTCATCCTGTGTGCAAATAAAAACAAAAATCAAACACCTGTTTTGTGGTTTCTGGCCTCCTCAATCATCCAATTGTAAACTTAGGAACGAGCATCTAAATTTTCCAAAAGATCCAAAAGGCTATCATTTGGACCCCTGCATTTTCCAAGCAGATCACCAATGTTGTCTAACGCTTTTTTTGCCACTACTGGATGTATGTATACACTATATATGTATCGATATGTTGCACCAACACTTTTTAGAAGTGTGCATAATTTTTGTCAGTTTTTTTCACAATTCTGAGTTCAGGGTGTTAATTGTTTCACATTTTAACGTTTACAGCATTAATATTCACACAATCACAATTTAGGCTACTAAATATATACCTGGCTCCAGCTGGGCGCATCAGCCTGCTCCAAGGTGGAGGGGTCTTCTCCTTCCGTGGAAGCCTCAGCTGGGGTGGAGGGAAGAGTGGAGGGAAGAGTGGAGGGAAGGGTGGAGGGAAGAGTCGACAGTGATTGCCTGGGTTCCATCTGGTCACCTATAAAAGTCAGTTGGTTGTAGTACCACAGCTTGGGTACATAAACATTCTCTGCTGCTGCTCCTGATCTGACTGATTCCTCAATCTTCTTGCGCTCCCGCTTGTACATGTGCCTTAAACTTGCAATTCTGGCTTCCACAAACTTGGTGTTTGCGTTGGGGACTTTAGTCTTCACAAAAGCCACAAGTGGCCCCAGTGTTGCCTTCCGGACATCCCTATTGCCATATAAAGGGTTCTTGAGCTGCCACAGGTTGGTATTTTTTTCTGTACAGGGCAATGAATTCGGACATGAACTGCTGGTCCTTGAATGGATTCAACTGGGGTGATGACATGTTTGTTTCTGTTTTGTTAGTAATGGCAATACAAAAGACCAAAAACACAAATGTTACTTAAAACGCACAACCAGTTTTTCTTAACAAACATTACACAACACACCCACACACAGGCAGCAACCCCTACACACAGGCAGCAACACATCCACACAGGCAGCAACCCCTACACACAGGCAGCAACACATCCACACAGGCAGCAACCCCTACACACAGGCAGCAACCCCTACACACAGGCAGCAACACATCCACACAGGCAGCAACCCCTACACACAGGCAGCAACCCTACACACAGGCAGCAACCCCTACACACAGGCAGCAACCCCTACACACAGGCAGCAACCCCTACACACAGGCAGCAACACACACATATCCTTAAAAAATGCTGGCCCAAAACCCAAAAAAAAAACACAGTAATGCATCCTAGAAAACACTTACCTTCGTACAGAGCGCTCGCTACTTCCGTTCGGGAACACGTGGGCCCCTCAAACAGCCTTATATACACTGCGCACGCGTCGAAGTCCGCCTGCGTCCTCCGCGTCGCCCGCCCATGACGTTCCTCATGACGAGTATTCCCCGCCCCGCTTCCCCTCGTTGCATTGTTGGTGAATTAATTCATGAATATGGCGGACACATTCTCAGCCAGTAGCGCGGAGGAAAGCCAAGAAGCCAACACATCTGCATCCAGCAGCAGATATAAGGCCACCAATATGGCCTTTGAAGAGATGGTGGAGATGGTGGACATCCTCCAAAGGGAAGATTACGACGGGGAAAATGGCCCGTACCCTCGACCCAACTTGCGCAAGGACAAGATTCTCACTACAATCGTCAGCACCCTGGAGCAGAAATTCGGCGTACGAAGGGGCAAGGATCAACTGCGCAAGCGATGGTCCGACATCAAATCCAGGGAGCACGATCAGTATAGGAGAATTCGAAAAGCCATCAAAAAAAGTAAGTCAAGCACGTGCGCTACTATGGTTATACTTGATATGTCTAATCTTGCGCAGATGTAATTACCATTCGTCCGTGAAACTTGCGCAGATGTTATTACCATTCGTCCGTGAAACTTGCGCAGATTTAATTACCATTCGTCCGTGAAACTTGCGCAGATGTAATTACCATTCGTACCTGAAACTTGCGCAGATTTAATTACCATTCGTACGTGAAACTTGCGCAGAT
The DNA here is from genome assembly GCA_028564925.1 of Lithobates sylvaticus. Classification (NCBI taxonomy): domain Eukaryota; kingdom Metazoa; phylum Chordata; class Amphibia; order Anura; family Ranidae; genus Lithobates; species Lithobates sylvaticus. The sequence continues at coordinate 576,589,307 of CM053027.1, forward strand.
TTAATTACCATTCGTCCGTGAAACTTGCGCAGATTTAATTACCATTCGTCCGTGAAACTTGCGCAGATGTAATTACCATTCGTACCTGAAACTTGCGCAGATGTTATTACCATTCGTCCGTGAAACTTGCGCAGATTTAATTACCATTCGTCCGTGAAACTTGCGCAGATGTAATTACCATTCGTACCTGAAACTTGCGCAGATTTAATTACCATTCGTACGTGAAACTTGCGCAGATTTAATTACCATTCGTCCGTGAAACTTGCGCAGATTTAATTACCATTCGTCCGTGAAACTTGCGCAGATGTAATTACCATTCGTACCTGAAACTTGCGCAGATGTTATTACCATTCGTCCGTGAAACTTGCGCAGATTTAATTACCATTCGTCCGTGAAACTTGCGCAGATGTAATTACCATTCGTACCTGAAACTTGCGCAGATTTAATTACCATTCGTCCGTGAAACTTGCGCAGATTTAATTACCATTCGTACGTGAAACTTGCGCATATTTGATGAAAGTTCCGTTTGTCTTCATAACGTTTATTGAGTTTACCTGGCTTTGGGTTGTTGGAGTTGTAAGGTTGTTTATTATTGTCACTATCTATACAATTACTGCTGTAGTAAGGGTTTTAGGGGTAACTTACACAGGGACTCCAGAGGCTGTTTTGGGGGGGGGGGGGGATAAATATGTTAAGCAGGGTCTCATGCTCACAATTCCCAAAAAATGCTCATCATCTCTAAATACTGTAGGTGGTGACTTTTCAAAGAAGTACACTCACCTGTCCCTTGGATGGTGCAGCTACAATCTCTGATCTTGCAATCATGAAATTAATGTTTGCGGCTTCACTTCCCGGGTCACTATTGGGCATGCGCCAGTTGCGCAATGCAATAGGACTGGTCCGCGCGAGCTCGGGGACCCCTGTGTGTCCCAGCAGACAGCACGGTGGGACGGGATGTGGCGTATACTTCTGTGGGAGTCTAGGGCCGGATGTGTGTGCAAATACCTGCCTTACACAGGTATCTGCAACCCATCCCCCCTAAAAGGTTCAAAATAAGACACCACAGGGGTGCAGGGATCCAATGAGCGGAAGTTCAAATTTAGGGTTGAAGGGCGGTTTAAGTATTGGAGTTTCATTAGATAGACATTTCAATTCTGTCTTCAAGTAGGATCTTCTAACAAACTGCTAATAATTGGCAAGACTTTTAAACAATGTTTACTAATCCTATTTTGGCACTCAAATATCAGTGTGATTCAAAAGTGTACCTTTTTGTGTTCCATTACCATAGGGGGCAAAAGACTCAGACGTCAGTCCGAACCTACGAGGACCTCCCGGCATCACCAGACTAATTGGGCAGTTAGCCCAAGCCCGCGCGTGGATGTGGCGGAACAGGTCGTTGAAGTCGATCAAATCTGCACCCCACCAAGTGAGTGTCTCAGAACACAGATTGAGGTAATAAATTAAGGTCTGCATGTTTTTGACACTTTTTTTCTTGTGTTTTATCTACCCAACTTTTAGGTGATGCTGATCTGTTTGTGGAAGGACAAGCTGCGGAGCCATTTTCCACTGACAGTGCCCACAGGCTTATTGGCCAGATCATGGCCTGGAATCTGCAGCTGGAAAATATGCAGAAGGAGATGGCCACCATGCAGCAGGGAATGAAGGACATGATTGATGTTTTGGGGAGAATCTAAAGACCCCTTTTACATTTCTTAACATCAATCATGTCCTTCATTCCCCTTTTGATGCGCTGTTTAACTAATTTTAGAGGCCAAATTTTTAATATGCACACGGTATGTCAACATGTGCTATGTGCCATCAGGCGATCTCAATGGACGCATTTGGTGTTTGCAACCCCTAATGCTAGTAGGTGAGAGGGAAGGGGTTTCACACACAAAACACGTCCATTGATTCCCCATGATGGAACATAGCACATGTTGACATTACCCATTTTCCAGTTAAATTAGTGTGCATATTCAAAATTTGGCTTCTTCTGTTCATGGGTTACCTGTTGAACTTTGTAAGTTCTGGACTTTTACATTGTGTAAATAATTTCAAATGCTAAGCCTAAATTTTTTAACAATTTTAAACATGTTTTTATGTTTGTTTTAAAAAATCAATCCCAAAAAAAAATATGTTGTGAGAAAAACACCAAAAAAATGTCAAAAAGATAACATAAAATAAAAAAAAAAAAAAAATCTGGTTTAAAAAAAAAAAAAAAAAAAAAAAAAAAAACCAAAAATACCAAAACAACAAAAAAAAAAAAAAAAAAAAAAAAAATAAAACAAAAGTTTGGGATGTGCACTATAATAAAAAAAATAATGTTTGCACAAATTCAAAAATGTGTGGCTTCTTCTTTTTAAATACTACCAGTTTGACAAAAACATGTTGTGGTTCATTGACAAAGGGGCTTATTTACTAAACGCTAAACAAGTTTGCCACTATTAAGATGTGCACTAGGACAACATATAAAACAGGCCAAATTAAAAGCAAAACAATACGAAACTACCAATATTTCAAACATAAATAACTGTATTTATTCTTTGTAAATCAAAAAGATGGTTTAAGGGTCTGCTGCCATTTCAATGGCCCCCCTACCATTAAAATACTGTAAATAAAGGTCCCGCACTTGCTGGGCTGATTGTGGTGCGGAACCAAGAGGGCGATTATCCAGCCCTGTCATGTTGCCTTCCACTCCGGCCTCAGGGCCAATTGGTAAGGAGTATGTTCCTGAATGTTTCCGTAAATAATTGTGCATGACACAGCATGCAAGAATGATAGTATTGAGTTTGTACTCTGCCAGATGTAGGGATGTAAGGAGCAATCTGAAACGGTTGGCCATAATACCAAATGCATTTTCCACCACCCTTCTTGCTCTGGCCAACCGATAATTAAAAATCCTCCTCTCAGGGGTGAGGGATCGTTGGGGAAATGGCCTCATCAGATGGTCACCCAGACCGAACGCCTCGTCGGCAATGAAGACGAAGGGGAGTCCCTCCACATTATCTTCATCTGGTGGCAGCTCCAGCCCACCAGTTTGGAGACGATGACCGAACTCCGTGTGGTTGAAGACTCCTCCGTCCGACATCCGGCCGTTTTTCCCCACATCCACATACAGAAAGTCATATTGTGCCGACACCACCGCCATCAACACGATACTATGGAACCCCTTATAATTCCAATAGTATGACCCCGAATGGGGTGGGGGCACAATTCGCACGTGTTTGCCGTCAATCGCCCCTCCGCAGTTGGGAAAGTCCCAACGGGCAGCAAACTGGGAAGCCACAGTCTGCCATTCCTGTGGCGTGGAGGGACACTGTGAAGTCAAACAGAAAGATACAATTTAAATTATAAACCAGGCAAAACACCAAACTAAATGCAACAAATTAACAAACAATTTGGAAGAACATATGTATTTATTTAGTAAATCCTTGAAATAAAGCCAAAAGATTAAGGATAAAAGGGACAAATCTCTGATTGATGACCCCTCTGATGGACCAGAGAAGATAATAATGGGGATGTGGGTGGGGAGTAAATAATTGTAAGGTCACACAATACACATGCAATTAATTAAAGGTGTGTGTGGGGGGGGGGGGATAATTACAAGCTGACCAAAACCACATGATATTAATTATCAGGGGGTGTGGGGGGGGATAATTACAAGCTGACCAAAACCACATGATATTAATTATCAGGGGGTGTGGGGGGGGGGGGATAATTACAAGCTGACCAAAACCACATGATATTAATTATCAGGGGGTGTGGGGGGGATAATTACAAGCTGACCAAAACCACATGATATTAATTATCAGGGGGTGTGGGGGGGGGGATAATTACAAGCTGACCAAAACCACATGATATTAATTATCAGGGGGTGTGGGGGGGGATAATTACAAGCTCACCAAAACCACATGATATTAATTATCAGGGGGGTGTGGGGGGGGGATAATTACAAGCTGACCAAAACCACATGATATTAATTATCAGGGGGTGTGGAGGGGGGGATAATTACAAGCTGACCAAAACCACATGATATTAATTATCAGGGGGTGTGGGGGGGGGGGGATAATTACAAGCTGACCAAAACCACATGATATTAATTATCAGGGGGTGTGGGGGGGGATAATTACAAGCTGACCAAAACCACATGATATTAATTATCAGGGGGTGGGGGGGGGGATAATTACAAGCTGACCAAAACCACATGCTATTAATTATCAGGGGTGTGGGGGGGGGGGGGGGGGATAATTACAAGCTGACCAAAACCACATGATATTAATTATCAGGGGGTGTGGGGGGGGGGGGGATAATTACAAGCTGACCAAAACCACATGATATTAATTATCAGGGGGTGTGGGGGGGGATAATTACAAGCTGACCAAAACCACATGATATTAATTATCAGGGGGTGTGGGGGGGGGATAATTACAAGCTGACCAAAACCACATGATATTAATTATCAGGGGGGTGTGGGGGGGGATAATTACAAGCTGACCAAAACCACATGATATTAATTATCAGGGGGTGTGGGGGGGGATAATTACAAGCTGACCAAAACCACATGATATTAATTATCAGGGGGTGTGGGGGGGGGGGGATAATTACAAGCTGACCAAAACCACATGATATTAATTATCAGGGGGTGTGGGGGGGGGGGGATAATTACAAGCTGACCAAAACCACATGCAATCAATTTAAAATTGAGGGTCAAGGGGGGTGAAAGGGGGGGTGAGTAAAGCTGTACAATGGAGCTGGTAATATACATTTTTAACCAAAGAAAGTGACTAGGCTAGGGGTGTTTAGGGGGCCAAGCTTCCATGCTGGGGAGGTTGGTGCAAGCAAATATGCACGTGACCCACTAAATAATACATTCTTAAAACTATTTCGATAAGTCAACCATAAAATACTAGACAAAAAAACAAAATCCAAAAATAAAAGGAATAGGGGACATTCATAGAATAGTCCTATCATGGTAATTAGCTAATGATGACATTGATGCACTACATTAACAAACATACAAGACATAGGTAATTTTAAAAGAGAAGACTTACCTTAATGTATTCCTCCTGCAGGACGTGGATAATGGCAGAACAGGTCTCTGGAATAATGAGCCCCAGAGCCTGGGGGGAGATGCCTGTCGTGAACTTGAGGTCCTGCAAGCTTCTCCCCGTCGCCAAGTAACGCAACGTGGCGACTAGCCTCTGCTCCGCACTGATGGCTTGCCGCATGCAGGTATTCTGCCTGGTAATATAAGGGGACAGCGAAGCCAACAGACGGTGAAAAATGGGGTCCGTCATCCGGAGATAATTCCTGAAATCATCAGGATTATTCTCACGGATCTCACGGAGCAAAGGCATATGCGAGAATTGGTCACGCTGGCGCAACCAATTCTTGGTCCATGAACTCCTCCTCACCCTGTTCATGGACCGGGCTCGTGCCAAGGTGTTAACCGCAACACCGAGCCCCTGCACAGCACGAACTCGTTCCCGAGTACGTCCACACTCCATGGCTTCAAAACGGTCGGCTGATCAAACAAACAACTTAACAGAACGCACTGAAGAACAGCAAGGCCTATGAAGAACGACCTGAAAAACAGGAACGAGCGGACCAGAACGGCCTGAGAACAGGTAGGAACTGATCCACACGCACTGAAAGCCAGATACAAACCTCACAAGCACAAACTGAACGGCAGAAGCGAACGAATTAAGCAGAAGTCTGAGAAGCGCGAATCGTCTCTAACCAAACGTCAACTAACACGCGATACACACGAGATTAGCTGACGGGGCCCAAAGGGTGTCGTTTGGGATCTCGAGCTTCCTTTTTCTAGTCCCGTCGTACGTGCGTACGTCATCGCGTGAACCGCCGGACTTTTTGCGTGATCGTGTGTGTCAAGTCCGTTCGCTTTTTAGTCCAGCGTACCTAGCGGGAAAGTCCAGCGGATTGTCCGCTGGACTTAGGTCCGCCGGGAAAAGTCCGTACGTGTGTACGAGGCATTAGGATTGGCATCCTGTTCAGGACTAAGCGCCACATTTTTACCAATCATTATTATTTATTATTTATATTATTTCCTATTTGCAAGCGCCACATTTTTTCCTTTTTTATTCTAGTGTTGGTGTGTGAACACTTTGATGGTGGCTGCGGCAGTTGTTGCTACGTATTGATTCTTTATATTGTTTTTATCCCCTATTGGTTTGCACATTTGGTCAGCCCCCTTACGCACATGTCCGTGAGCTGGCACTGATAGATGACAGGGAGCCCAGGCTAGCTATCACAGCCAGGGACAAAGCTTGTATGGAGCGTAAAGATTTTTTTTACTATTTTTGGATAGTTTTCAATTTCATTTGAAAATAAAGCAAAAAAAAAAATCAGGAGATTTATATTACCATTTGCATCCTTACAAAGGCCCACTATCCTAAAAAAAAGGAGGTATAAATTAACTACATACACTAAGTAGTTGCAATGGTTTTACTAATATGCTATACTTGGACTTTAAAAGTGACACTAAACTCTGGGTTAAAAGGAAAAATCTATCTTTTAAAGTGGTTGTAAACCCACTTTTTTTACTTTTGCCTATAGGTAAGCCTAAAATAAGGCTTACCTATAGGTAGTGGAAATATCTCCTAAACGTGCGCCGTTTAGGAGATATTTAACTTGTAGTCCGCCAGAAATTTGTACGGCGCATGCGCGGGGAAGAAACAAAGCTTAATGCCATTTCTTCCCTAGCATAGGCCGCTAGTTGCGGGTCCCGTGCGCATGCGCGGGGGTGACATCACCTGACTCAAGCAAATCACAGAGCTGGAGTCCGCGGCCCGAAGGAAGAGGGCAAGAAGATGGACGTTGCCCACACAGGGGACATCGCTGGATTATTTTGCAGGTAAGTGGCACATAATGGGCTAGTGTGCGATGCATACTAGCCCATTATGCTTTTCTTTTGCAGGCTGCAGCAGCTAGCAAAAGAGGAAGTAAAACACATCAGGGTTTACTCCCTCTTTAAAGTACACTCTCTTAAAGTGGATGTAAACCCTCACATATACCCAGTAAAGTGAACAGCATCGGATGATACACAGGGATGAAACAAATCTCCCTACATACGTTTTACATGCATATCTGCTGTCTTCACCTTTATATACTGTTTAGAAATTGCAAGTCCTGTTAGAATTTTCTCTTTCTGATTCCCCTGTGGGAGGGTATTATTGCTAGACACTGTGAGACAACTGATTGGAGGAAAGGTACACACCCCCTCCCCAGACATGGAGAGGTTGCCTTTGACTAGTTTAGCTGTCTGCTAAACTTTTTATAGTGACCTCCCCCGACACACACTTCAGGCTCCTTTCTCGGAGAGCTTGTCAAAAGTTATCAGGCTGATAACAAAAAGTGGAGCAGGACAAAGCTACGGGACACAGTGCTTTGAAGAGAGATAAAAAAACACTGCAGATAGATGTGCCCAGCTCAAAATTCATGAATCTGGTTTACATCTACTCTAACTAGAAACGTACCCTCTATGGTCCAAGCCTCCTCCAAATCGCCAAGTTATTTTATTTTTTGCTTATGTGATCAGATTAGCTTTACAGGGTGGCTACATTTGTTCTGCAAAGTTTCATTGTATGTAGATACATAGCCACCCTCTCTTGTTTACCTAAATCCACAAAAGTGTAGTGCTACTTCAATTCATTAATACATCACTGTGTAACAAAAATAAAGTGCAACAGTACAAATATAGGGGGTCATTTACTAAAGGAAAATCCACTTTACACTGCAAGTGCACTGAAAGTGCACTTGGAAGTAAAGTCACTGTAGATCCGAGGGGGACATGCAAGGAAAATAAAAAACAGCATTTTAGCTTGCACATGATTGGATGATAAAATCAGCAGAGCTTCCGCTCATTTAAGATCTACCCCTTAGATTTAGAGCGACTGCACTTCCAAGTGCACTTGCAGTGCAAAGTGGATTTGCCTTTCGTAAATAACCCCCATAATGTGCCACAATTTAAATTTGTAATTCTATCGCTGTGCTTTACTAAAACAATGAAATATACTTAAAGTGTTTGTTATATAACAAACACTGCCAGACCCTCTATTAGAGCCTGGCATAGCACAATGCATTAGTCTTTTATAAAAACTCAGCTTGTAAATACCGATTTAGAAAGATCTTCAGGCCAGTCACATGACTCGCATGACTCTGGGCTGCTGTATACCTCCGATGGATGGGTTCTGTAGGAGGGACCAAGATCTCCCTCTGCAGTAGCCCTGGAAACTGTCCGAGTCACGTGACCGGCCTGAAGATTGTGCTAAATCTGTATTTACAATGCTCATTTTTATAAAAGACTACTACAATGTGATATACCAGGCTATAATAGAGGGGCTGGCAGTAAGCATTTAGAATTTTTTACAATACTAATAGCAGCGGGGAGCGGGGGGGGGGGCAGAGATGAAGACACACAGACACGGAGCTGACAGGCAGAGAGAAGAGTGAGGGGGAGAGAGGAGAGCTGAGAGCAGGGCTGCATATGACAAAGTCACGCACCCTGACCACGGTGATCAGGGCTCAGCAGCCCTGATCACTGTGGTCAGTACAGAGAGGGGGATACATGAAGTGGCAGGTTCAGGCAGGTTTACAGTTTAGAGGGGGGCAGATTATACAGCACAAGCACTGTGCTGTGTAATCTGCTTTAAGGGACCAGAAAATCAATATTTTTTTGGGGTTAACAAACACTTTAATCTGCAAAAAATCTAAAATGTAAGTACAGAATGTCCATGGTCCGATTTATAGTGAACTCATTATATATTCTTGAAAATAGTTCATAAGAGATTCTATTCCCCCACAGTGTTGGCAAAAAAATCCACAAAGTGCCAATGCTATCCTCCACCCCCGTGGGGGGCGGAGTCTGACTTCATCCCATGGCCATCTCCCATGGTCATCCCATGGCCATCTTGTTCTACGGTGATATACTGTAGCCAACAGCTTAAGTGCTCTTTATGTGAGAATATTACTTTTATGTGAGTATATTACTTATACTTTTATGTATATACTTTTATGTGAGTATATTACTTATACTTTTATGTATACATTTATGCATATACTTTTATGTGAGTATATTACTTTTTTTTAGTATATGGATTAAATTATGTGAAACAGAGAACACTAGATGTATGTTCTGTTCCTATCCTATATGCCATCATCCATTAAGCACACCTGAAACTCTGGGAACCAATAAGTGTATACAGGGGACACAGAGGGATAGCGCGCCACACTGATCTCGTAGCATCCCCTGGGGGGAACAGCTGGTTATGACCTACTGGTAATGCATGGGGTCATAAACGGCTAGTGTGCACAGGTGGAGGATAGCACGGACACTTTGTAGAGTTTGGAAATAAGGATATTGTTTAGTGTCACTTTAGTGCTGCTAAGAATAAACATATCTCCAGCCAAAACTTTTTTTGTTTTGTTTTCAATAGATTGGGTAAGAGTCTAAACTTTTCAGAGAGCATTTGAGAGGCATTGTATCACCTCCTCAACATCTGTTTTGACCCCCTGAATGGCGCACTACCATGCCACAACTGCATACATTGCACGTGGTTGTGGGGCAGGTGCAGTTCAGCTCCAGTCACTTAAACCACTGCCTGACAAATTTGACAGGGCATATAACTCCCGCTGTGGCTGCAAAGCATTGCCACTCCGCTCCAGCTAAAGAAGGTACAATTGAAGGCTGCTAAAAACACATCTCAGCCACACGGTTTTACCACCCCCAAACCACTAATATAAACAAGCCCTTAAACAGATGTCATACTTACCCTTCCCCATCATGTAAATAATTATGAAATGTTTCTATAAAGGAATGAATCTTCATAAAGATGCAGCTTCACAAAATCACTGATTCAAATATAAGAACTATAACAATCATAGGAGCCCCTCTGACGATGGCAGTATGGCAAAATGCATTGTTTGGTTCTTTGCATGCGGTCCTTAGCCATGTGAGCTATGGGGCTCCATGGTATATGCTGTTGTCACAGGCCAGTATTCATAGGAGCCCCTCTGACAATGCCAGTATGGCCAAATACATTGTCTGATTCTTTGCATGCTATTTTTAGCCATGTAAAACATGGGTCTCTAGTCTACCACATATGCAGTTATCACAGGCCAGTATTTATTAAAGCACCTTATTGACTCTGCTCTAGATCCATGTGATATAATGGATTGACACCAGTACACAAGCGTCACTGTAGACTTTATCACTAAGATGGTGGGTCAAAACAGTCCAGATGCCCCATGGAGTTGCATTATGTCCTTGGACTGGGCATAGAAATATCATCATATGCTTCATCATCGAGACTGTGAGTCTACACTGTCTTAAGATTCTTTAGAGTTGCATCATATTATCCAGAGGTGGCATGTTGTGCTTATATGTTACTTGTGGCTCTCTAACTGCTCACACACTGGTATGCTTTGTACAGGGGATTCATTTGTTGACGCTTGCATTTTATGAGACTATTTTGAATAGTAACAAGATTGCTCTTTATAATTTACACCTTGCCCATGGACTATGGTTATAGACCTGACATTTTAAATACGGAATTTCATTCCTATAGAAGCTCATCACCCCGCTGGGAAAAAAATTGTGGCTGATTTTCGATTACAACGCTATTCCAGGCACAATTAATGAGTTCACAATTAGCCAAACAGACAGTGTTGTCAGCACCTATCCTTCATTGGGAAACTTTGTCTTGGCTACTTCATATGCATATAACCTTATAGTGATATTCAAAATGCTGCATGGAATACAATACGAGTGGTTATAACTTTTATGATAGGAGATTAGCTAGTTGGTGCATGAACTACTGTATTTATTTTATACAGGTGTGATATTCCATGTGGAAGATAGATCTACATCTGGATTGTTATAGTTCTTTTTTTGGGTCAAGTTGTTATTGCTTTCTACTTCCCCATTGGCTAGATGTACCCTTTCATTTGTACTGGTGACGATTGTCACCAAAAAGAAATTGACGGGAAATCAAACATTTTACAGTTGTCCCCAGAACGAGAAATGAGAAGAAATAGTTTAAACTGGAAAATTATATCTAATGCTAGGTCCACTAAAATTAGGTCAATGTGACAGACCCAACTGGGACAGAGGCTTTTGGAGGGGACTAGGGCCAAGCCTCCTACTCACTGATTATGGCCCATGGAGAAGATTGGGGATTTTTGTCTGTGTCTCTCGATCAGATCATGGTAAAGAGCTCAGTTCAGCCTCTGATCCCATGGAGAGAGCAGATCATTCTCTAATGGTGGACAACAACGTGATGAATGTTGAGAGCAAGGCTTGGATTAATTCTCTGAATAAGGACAATAAAGCTTCCCTTCTGGAGTGGATGGAAAGGTGTAATATTAATCTTGTACAGGTTAATGGTCAGAGGAAATATGGTGGCCCTCCTGCAGACTGATTTGGAGAAGCCCCCCCCCCACTTGGGGCAGAAATATTTATCAACAATATCCCTCAAGAAAGTTATGAAGATAAATGAATTCCACTTTTTCAGACTGCCGGAACATTGTATGAGTGTTTGTATTATAGACTAGTGCCAGACAGTCTGAGGGTGGAGTCGGATCCTTGAATGATCAAAGCATTGTCTGGGTGGGCAGTGACCTGAGTCACCTAGGCTTGTCTACGGATTCTATATATTTTTTTTCTGCTACACCTTTTCTTTTATGATCGTCCACTGGATTTTTTTTCACCTTTACATAAGTTTTAAGGCATTTCATTATCGCATTCCAAGGCTATTATTTGGCAAGATCATCAGAACAGACTTTCCATGATTAAGACTTCGCCTATTCTTGATTCATACATTTTTCTACATAAAAACTGCAAAAATGCAATAAAAGAGAAAAAGGCATTAAGGACACACTAAATATCTTAAGTCATGTTTTTTTATAGAGGTTTAAGCTCTGCAAAATCTTTGTCAAGGTTGTATTAGTGAGCATAAAGTTACAAGGCATACAGAGAATTGTGACCTACAGTATACTAAGATATTAGTAAAGTGATTCTGCTTCACTTTTTGTAGTATAACTCTATAGCTAGAAAAAAATAATTATATATATATATATATATATATATATATATATATATATATATATATATATATATATATATATATATATATATATATATATATATATATATATATATATATATAACCATTCAGTCCTCTGAAAACATCAGATTCCTGCACATATCTTGAAGTACACATATGATTATTTACTATATCATTACCATATTATATGACATATAACAGTTTGTGGACACCATTTCATCACACCTACCTACAACATATGACCAAAGTATGTGAAAACCTCTCCAAATTAGTTCAAAGAGTTCAAGTGTTTCCAGTCAAGAGTACTGTTTATGGTACAGTATACAAAGACATTTCAAACAAGCACTTCCAGCATTGTGGTGACATTTTGGGAAAGCCCCTTTTTCTGTGTACTAGGGTTGCCACCTTTTCTTTGAGCCAAACCCTAACACTTCAGCGGGGCTTGCCATTTTTTTTGTAGCATACACTATGAGATTGTAAAATACCTGGGACACCTCTGTGTGCTTTAGGGGAGTAGTAATGCGACATGCGCAGCGGTGAACAGTGGGTGTAGCCAATTGCATATAGTGCACGTGTGTGTAATGTACAATAAAGTGTATATAGTGCAGGTGTTTGTAATGTACAATATAGTGTATATGTAGTGTGTAATGTTTGGTGGGGAGCCTCCCAGTGTAATTTTGGGGGGTGGGGGGAGGTCTCCTAGTGTAGTATGGGGGGACAGGGAAGTCCTCCTGTAAGGCATTGGCTGAGGATAGTTAAGCTGTGTATGATACATGAGCCTAAGTATGTTTGCATATTGTATGGGGGAGGGGGCTGTATGTATGCATATTGTACGGGGGGGGAGGACTGTATATATGGAGGGTATATGGGGGGGACTGTATATATGGATGGTATATGGAGGGAGGGAGGGGAGGATTGTATATATGGATGGTACATGGATGGTGTATAGGGGGGTGGAGATATATATATAGTGTGTGGGGGGGGGGTGGTGAGGACTGCATGTATGTATGTATGGTATATGGAGGGGAGTAGTGAGGACTGTATTTATGTATGTATGTATGGGGGGGGAAGAACCCTTTGAAATCCTGACATACTAAGATCACAAAAACTTACTGGGGCTCTGCCTTCAACCTCACCTCCGTGTCTCTTCTTTAGCCAGCCAGAGGAGAGCACCTGGCAATATGGAGAAGGGGGGGCTGACAGAGGAGGGGGGTGGCTGACACAGAGGAGGGGGGCTGACAGAGAGGATGGGGGCTGACAGAGGAGGGGGTGGCTGACAGAGGAGGGGGGCTGACAGAGGAGGGGGGCTGACAGAGAGGGGGTGGCTGACAGAGGAGGGGGGCTGACAGAGAGAAGGGGGGCTGACAGAGAGGAGGGGGGCTGACAGAGAGGAGGTTGGCATCTGACAGAGGAGGGGGCTGACAGAGAGGAAGGGGGCTGACAGAGGAGGGGGGCTGACAGAGAGGAGGGGGGGGGCTGACAGAGGAGGGGGGCTGACAGTGAGGAGGGGGGATGACAGAGATGGGGGGTGGCTGACAGGAAGGGGGCTGACAGAGCAGATGAGACCGACCTCAGGAGACACACAGCATGAGGCAGGACTCCGGGAGCAAGCAGCAGGCGCAATTATCCACAGTCCTGTCCAGCCCCGACACCGGGCCAATCACAGACACGCATGTCTGCCACAACGCACATGACACGTTCCATTTGTCCAATTACACAGGGCACCTGCTGGGCTCAGAGCTCACCGATGTGCCGGCACTGTGTGACAGTGATAGCGGGCACGGATGCGCTGCGCCTCTTGATATCCGCTGCCACTGGCCACAGGACGGGGGTATGTGTGCCCGAGTTTCTGGCGAGTCGAAACCCGGGCACATGTGTCAAAACCCGGACTGTCCGGGTCAAAACTGGACAGGTGGCAACCCTACTGTGTACAAAGCCAGCCCCAAAGAGATAATTTAGTGAGATTGTTGTGGAGGAAATTGAGTGGCCTCCACAGATCTCCAACCTCATCCTTTCTGAACACTTCTGAGATAAAACATAATTTCTATTTGCAAGCCAGGTTTTCTCATTAAGTATCAGTACATGACTTCACAAATGCCCTTTTGGCTAAATTTGCACTAAGTCTCACAGACACAATCTTTTTGGAGGCCTTATTTGACGATCGAAAGCTGTTACAGCTGCAAAAGGGAAATCAACTCCATTATAATGCTTATGGTTTGGGAATGTGAAGTTCAACAAGCTCATATAGATGTGATTTTTTTTTGTAGAAAATAGTCTGTGAGGAAAATTGTTATTTTTTTTTTTGGGGCAAGAGTTTTGCTACTAGAGATTTTTAACAACCTTTTGTCATTAAAAAATGTTTGCCATGTATAGCTAGTTTGAGCTCACTGCTCAATAACCATCATGGCTAGAGGAAGGTTAGGCACCTGATGGACACTTCTGGTAGTTAGAAGTCCAGTTGCATGTCAGATTAGAAATTACTAGGGAAGAGTAGATAGCCTGACTCTCAGTTCCAGTGCCTCACTATAGTTTCTCTGAGTATGACAAGCTGCATTCCAGGCTTGTTGGACAATGGGAGGATATATATATATATATATATATATATATATATATACATATAGTTAAAGTGTCATTAAACCCACATCATAAAAAACTATCAATAAATGGTGTATTACATGCTGTTCATACTCGCTCAGTCACTATGGGATTTGTTTTCTGTTTTCTGCAAAAAAACATGGTTGTTCCTGTTGTTCTCTGTCTCCCCCCTCCTGTCCATGTCCCCAATGCAGTTGGGAATTTTGCAGAGCAGTGTTGGCAGCTACTGCACATGCTCAGTTTTCAGTGAATTTCTATGCCGGGCATTTCCTATTACATCTAAGCGGCCCTTGTGACTATAGAGTCACACATGTGGGTGTATACACCGTGATAAATGACAGCCCACTCCCTCCCTCCTCCTCCATGCCCACTAACCAAATAAACACAATGGGGGGGGGTGGGATATTACATCTGGATTTATGGAGGCTTCACCTCCCTGGTGTTCTAAGACACAGACCGAAGGAGCGTGACAAAGCCTGTGACTGTCAAAAATCCACCCACACCATGTTATTGGCTTGCCAAAAAATTTTAAAGATTTGATTTTAAATATGACGGTTTAAAACAGTTTGTTGATGTTAATTATTTATTTTTACTCTTTATCCCAAAGGCTGTTTTTGTTTTGTTTTTGTTTTTTTATTTTGAACATGTGACCAGCAGCAGAGAAACAGCAGCTCCTTCTGCTTATGTTTTCCTGCAGACAGGCTGGGAAAGAGCTTGGTCATGTGACAGGTGTATATAAATTAGGAAAAAGGTACTTAGATGTTTTTTATTAAAATAAGCACAGTGTCATCATCCATATACAGAAGGATGAAAGGACAATGTCAATTAAACAGGGGTGTGTTTAGTATCATTTTAATGTATATGCTGGTTGCATCAGTTCCTTTGCTCCCAATTACTTTGATTGGATTACTGGTTCATTTTCAAGGAAGGGAATCCTGTTTAGAGAGGACCTGTCCTTGGTGGAGGCGCTGTCAACTTCAGTATCAAAGCCACTCTCCTACTTAGCAAAGGCGCTGGTTCTCTTAGTTACCAACAAGTTTGGTGCAATATCCTGCTAGGAAGTGAGATCCACCCAAGGGGTTACAGCAATAAAAAAGAAAATTCTAGAAAGGTTAGAACCTCTGTCAAGATTGAATTGCTGTCTTGTCCCCAAGAGGGAGATTTGCTCTCAGAATAATATAATAATAATAACTTCTGGCTTCTATCAAAAGTTTCTAAAAAAATTACCTACAAGTTGCTTAAGCTGCAGAAAGTGATGTGGTTGCCTTTAAACCACTGCCTCTAAAATCCCAGACAAGCCAACTAATAAAAAAAAAAAAAAAATGTTTTCTATAAAGATAAAGTACATATAAAGGCTCAAAAATTGTAAATGGGGTGTTTTGGAGTCACCATTCTGTGTTCCTTTTGTCATACGTACTTGCCAATGATTGCCTTAAAGTAAACAAGTGCTTTGCACATGCAGAGGAAAATAACAGGTTCATCATAAGCATATACACTATATTGTCAAAAGTATTGGGACGCATGTGAACTTTAATGGCATCCCAATCTTAGTCCGTAGGGTTCAATATTGAGTTGGCCCACCCTGTACAGCTATAACAGCTTCAACTCTTCTGGGAAGGCTGTTCACAAGGTTTAGGAGTGTCTATGGGAATTTTTGACCATTCTCCCAGAAGCGCATTTATGAGGTCAGGGACTGATATTGAATGAGGAGGTCTGGCTCGCAGTCTCCGCTCTTATTCATCCCAAAGGTGTTCTATCGGTTTGAGGTCAGGACCAGGGCCAGTTAAGTTCCTTTCCACCAAACTTGCTCATCCATGTCTTTATGGACCTTGCTTTGTGCACTGGTCCAAATCATTTGATGGAGGGGGGGACTATGGTGTGGGGTTGTTTTTTAGGGGTTGGGCTTGACCCCTTAGGTCCAGTGAAGGGAACACTTAAAGTGTCAGCATACCAAGACATTTTGGATAATTTCATGCTCCCACCTTTGTGGGAATAATTTATGGGAACAGTTTGGGGATGACCCCTTCCTGTTCCAACATGACTGCACACCAGTGCACAAAGCAAGGTCCATAAAGACATGGGTGAGCGAGTTTGGGGTGGAGAAACTTGCCTGGCCTGCACAGAGTCCTGACCTCAACCCGACAGAACACCTTTGGGATGAATTATGCCATGTACACACGATCGAAAATTTTGCCAGCAAAAGTCCGATGAGAGCTTTTGGTCGGAAAATCCGCTCGTGTGTACGCGACATTAGAGCGGAGTCTGCAAGCCAAGCCTTCTTGTTCAACATCAGTGTCTGACCGCACTTCTGGAAGAATCGTCAAGCATATATAGACCAACTCCTAAAACTTGTGGACAGCCTTTCCCGAAGAGTTGAAGCTGTTATAGCTGCAAATGGGTGGCCAACACAATTTTGAGCCTTAAGGACTAAAGCCCCATACACACGGTCGGACTTTTTCATGGATTCTGTCCGATCGGACAATGTTGTTGAAAAATCAGACCGTGTGTATGCACCATCGGACAGTGTACGTCGGATTGTCCGACGGACAAAGTCTTATCTCCTGCTGGAAAGATTTGCCGACAACACGGTCCGATCACACCAAATCCGATCGTGTGTATGGTAGTCCGACCGGACAAAGTGCTACGCATGCTCAGATCACATTACAAGACCAAAGCTATTGGCTACTAGCCTCTACGTAGTCCCGTCGTAGGCAACAAACGTCACCACATTCAGAATGATCGGATTTTCCGACAACTTTGTCCGACCGTGTGTACGCAAAACCAACATCAGACAAAGTATGACGGACATGGTCTGACGGACCTGGTCCTCAGATAATCCGCGCGCGTGTATGGGGCTTAAGACTGGGATGCCATTAAAGTTTATGTGCGTGAAAAGGCAGGTGTCCCAATACTTTTGACAATATAGTGTAGATACCTTGTTTTGAGGGCTATGGACTCCCTACATAACAATGCTGATTGGCCCAGCACTTTCACATTAAGTGCGTCACAATCTTCTTCATGACCAGAAGTACTGGGTATTTCCTTGAATTTCCAGCACGGAACAGAGATGAGTTGAAGTTTAAACGTACAAATTTGCTTTGAAGTAAATACTACCTTACATATACACTAAATCTTAAAGTGTGTTACTTTGGGAAGCATTATTCTGGAGATATTTTTATTATACTTTCATAATTTTATTTTATCATTGAAGGTCATCACACTTCTACAACTGATAAGCAATTCCTTTTCAACGCTATTATTCCTTTTTTTTCCCTTTTTTATTAACAGTTTATCGTTTTTGGCAAAAAATCTCACTTTTCCACTCCACTGAGACAGTGGCGTGCAGAAGTGTGTTTGATTTACTTGTTTGTAACTTTGCAGATCACACATCACCGCTAATATATATTGATTGTTTTTAGGCGTTTTGTATTTTTTTTTTCATTTGCTATAAAGTCTTATCATTGCTTGACTACACATGATATTTTTGTTATTTGCTATTCTGTTACTCTTCACTGAACTTCACAGTTGATGGTTTTCTCCTATTAATTCTTTTCTGTTCACTGGCCTTTATTTCCTAATTCCAGTTCAGTCTATATTTTCATATTTCTTCTCTTTGACAATTTACTGGCAAAGGCTCCGAACTATGGACATAACATCTTTTTAATAGTTATTTCCATCCTCTCTTATCCATTTACAAAGCAATTATTAATTTATCATGCATGAGGACATGATCGTATAATGGACTTTCTGAATGTGCCCTCAAAAAACTTTTTTGTCCCCTTCAAGGTAATAATAGATATCTAAACGGAAAACTCCATTTAAAAACCCTGTTTTTTTTAATATGCCATTCCTTCCTTACTAGCTAAAAGTTAATTTATTATAAAATATATCTAGTGTGTGTATATATATATATATATATATATATATATATATATATATATATATATATATATGTGTATAAATTTATATATATATATATATATATATATATATATATATATATATATATATATATATATGTGTGTGTGTGTGTGTGTGTGTGTGTGTGTGTGTGTGTGTGTCTATATATATTGTATATAGATAGATATACATTGTCAAAAGTAATGGCTCCTCTGTGTTTCTTTATTTTAACAAAGACGAAAATCTATCAACTGTTTAATGTTTTGAAACTAAAAGTCCTGATTTGACAATAATTGCCCTAAAAACCCTTTTCTATACGCCCCCAAAGGACCCTGAGTGCATACTGTTACAAGGCTCACAACATCCAGAAGAAAAGATCAAAAACTACCATGAAGCATATTTTTTTTTGGGGGGGGGGGGGGGTTCTGGAAAAAAAAAAAAGATGTGTGGAATATGTTCATTTACAATGATAAATAATATAGCTATGACATGGTATTCAAACTATATACATGACGACCTTATTGAAAGATTTCTGAGACTTTATGTCAAGTCTTAGCCTGGGTTCAGACTAGTGCAGTGCGAATTGAAGGCCCTGCGTGACACGTCAGCTGTTCTGCGGATTGTCCGCGTTTTAGGTGCGAATCAGCTGCTAACATGAATTCGCAACTCATTGTACTACTTCTGAGGGGGAAATCCACGCCAATTTTTTATAAAAAAAACGGCATGGGTTCCCCCTCCAGAGGCATACCAGGCCCTTAGGTCTGGTATGGATTTTAAGGGTACCCCCTACGCCGAAAAAACGGCGTGGGGGTCCCCCCAAAATCCATACCAGACCCTTATCTGAGCACGCAGCCTGGCAGGTCAGGAAAGGGGGTGGGGACGAGCGGCCCCCCCACCCCAAAGCACCTTGTCCCCATGTTGATGAGGACAAGGGCCTCTTCCCGACAACCCTGGCCGTTGGTTGTCGGGGTCTGCGGGCGGGGGGCTTATCGGATGTACCCCTACCCATTCACCTAAGGTGTAAAGTGTAACTAAAAAAACCACACAATTTTAAAAAAATATTTTATTGCACTGCTCCGGGGGTCTTCTTCCGTCTTGGGGGGTCTTCTCACTGGACTCCTCCGCTATTTTACCTAGCTCTTTTACCGAGCGGAGGAGCCCGGATTTCTTCTTCGTCGCCGCCGTCGTCTGGGGGTCTCGATCCGCCTTCGGGGGTCTTCCGGGGTCTCTTCTGTTCTTGCCGCTGTCGTCGCCTTCTGCGCCGCGGCCAGAGACAGCGACAAGTCAACATCTTAAGAAGAAGAAGAAGAAGAGGAAGAAGAAGAAGAAGAAGGCGGCGGCGGCGGCGCAGAAGGCGACGACAGCGGCAAGAACAGAAGAGACCCGGAAGACCCCCGAAGACGGATCGAGACCCCCAGACGGCGGCGGCGACGAAGAAGAAAGCCGGGCTCCTCCGCTCGGTAAAAGAGCTAGGTAAAATAGCGGAGGAGTCCGGCGAGAAGACCCCCCAAGACGGAAGAAGACCCCCGGAGCAGTGCAATAAAATATTTTTAAAAAATTGTGTGTTTTTTTTTAGTTACACTTTACACCTTAGGTGAATGGGTAGGGGTACATCCGATAAGCTCCCCGCCCGCAGACCCCAACAACCAACGGCCAGGGTTGTCGGGAAGAGGCCCTTGTCCTCATCAACATGGGGACAAGGTGCTTTGGGGTGGGGGGGCCGCAGGTCTTCCGGCGAGAAGATCCCCTAAGACGGAAGAAGACCCCCGGAGCAGTGCAATAAAATATTTTTAAAAAATTGTGTGTTTTTTTTTAGTTACACTTTACACCTTAGGTGAATGGGTAGGGGTACATCGTACCCCATACTCATTCACATAGGGTGGGGGGGCCGGGATCTGGGGGCCCCCTTATTAAAGGGGGCTCCCGGATTCCGATAAGCCCCCCCGCCCGCAGACCCCGACAACCAACGGCCAGGGTTGTCGGGAAGAGGCCCTTGTCCTCATCAACATGGGGACAAGGTGCTTTGGGGTGGGGGGGCCGCAGAGCCCCCCCTTCCCCAAAGCACCCACCCCCCATGTTGAGGGCATGCGGCCTGGTACGGTTCAGGAGGGGGGGACGCTCGCTCGTCCCCACCCCCTTTCTTGACCTGCCAGGCTGCGTGCTCGGACAAGGGTCTGGTATGGATTTTGGGGGACCCCCACGCCGTTTATTCGGCGTAGGGGGTACCCTTAAAATCCATACCAGACCTAAGGGCCTGGTATGCCTCTGGAGGGGGAATCTATGCCGTTTTAAATTGGGCGTGGACTTCCCCCTCCGAGGTAGTATAATGACTTGCGAATTTCTGTTCAGGACGCAAGCCAGGTGCGAATCAGATGCGTGCCCATAGAAGATAATGGGCCTGAATTCGCACCTGATCCGCACCGCACAAAAGTCAGTTGCGGTTTTTCTGCAATGCGCAGTGCGCATGCACCAGACATATGTGAACGTGCCCCATTGAAAACAATGGGTTTTGTAGTGTCCTGCGAATTCGCAGTGTTTTTCCCGCTGCGAATTCGCAATAGTGTGAACCCAGGCTTAAATTATTGCAAGTTCTCTCAGCTGAAGACAAGCAAATCCTGGAACACAGTTCAAGTAACACGGTACTTGAACAAATTCTTCAGAATTCTTCAGTAAGTAACACATTTTCCAGAATAACAAAAGATATGAATCTGCAACAAAGTTTGTTAAAATCCATACAATGTACATAGATCACTCAGATGGGGAATGTTTCTTTCTCAATAAAAGTGGAGTTACTCTTTAACATATAAAATAAAATGAAAAATATAAGTGCAGCGCTATTAATCTATCATGTGAAATATCCAATGATATCAAATTATGTTCAAATAAATAAATCTATATAATAATATGTTCAATTAAAGTTCATATGCTGAAACTTTTCTGCGTTGAATTATTGTGACTTCTCAATTCATATATCATCCACCACTGTACAAATCGTGTCGTCAGCAGATTATGTGCACACCATCACCAGCCGTTACACCTGCTCACCTCATACAAGAGTCAGAAAGACTCAAAACAATTCCTTTCTTTCTTTCAGCTTTGGTCTCATCTCTTCCACATCCGACCAGCTACTCTGAATCCACTTTCCAATCAGTAGCCTCCCAGGGGGATCACAAGAAAGATCTCTCATATATACTGCCCCACTGCTTTTCTCCTTCCTCCACACCAGCGTATTACTCGATATTCCTGATAGGATATGGCTCCACATTCATGCAACAAGAAATAGAAGATACATAGTGCTCTCCGTTTTCAACATTTATTAAAATGCCCCAATTAAAAAACACTTACAAGATGTTCAGTTAAAACCAGCTCTGTATAGTCCTGCTCACCACTGTGGCTGCCTGACCTCACAGGCTCGGCTCCTCCCCTCTACACGCGTATCGCCCTCTGATTGTGCTTTCTCTCCGATAGGCAGAGACTCGCACAGCACCAGGTATAAGGAGGCCTGTTGGGTCACCTGACAAGCTGCAGAACTTTCCACAAGATTTTGAAAATCACATGACAGGCCTGTCTGTACTCAGAAACTGGTTTATTTAACCACTTCAGCCCTGGAAGATTTAGCTGCTAAATGACCGGGCCATTTTTTTTTGCGATTGGGCACTGCATCGTTTTAACTGACAATTGCGCGGTCGTTCGATGCTGCACCCAAACAAAATTGACAACCTTTTTTGCCTAGAAATAGAGCTTTCTTTTGGTGGTATTTGATCGCCTCTGCGGTTTTTATTTTTTGCGCTCTAAACAAAAAAAGAGCGTAAATTTTGAAAAAAACACAATATTTTATATTTTTTGCTATAATAAATATCCCAATTTTTTTTTAAAAAAGCAATTTTTTTTCTCAGTTTAGGTCGATATGTATTTTTCTACATATTTTTGGTAAAAAAATCACAATAAGCGTATATTGATTGGCTTGCGCAAAAGTTACAGCGTCTACAAAATAGGGAATAGATTTATAGCATTTTTATAATTTTTTTTTTTTTTTACTAGTAATGTCGGTGATCTGTGATTTTCATTGGGACATTATGGCGGGCACATCGAACACTTTTGACAGATTTTTGGGACCATTGTCATTTATACAGCGATCAGTGCTATAAAAATGCACTCATTACTGTAAAAATGTCACTGGCAGGGAAGGGGTTAACACTAGGGGGCGGTCAAGGGGTTAAATGTGTTCCCTGTGTGTGTTTCTAATTGTAGAGGGAGGGGACTGACCTAGAGGAAGTGACGGATCGTGCTTCCTAGCTAATAGGAACTCACGATCTGTCACGCCTCACAGAACAGAACAGGGATGTGTGTGTTAACACACACACATCCCTGTTTTGTCTTTCGTGCCCGCGATCACTCATGGCCGGTGGTCATCACGACCGTCGGCCACAAGCATCGGCACCCCCGCTGTGCAGCGTGCGCACGCCTGCTATCCCGTTCCCGCTAGCCGACGTATGGTCTACGTCGGCTATCGTGATTGTGTCGACCTGCCACCGTAAAATTACGGCGGCTGGTCGCCAAGCGGTTAAGAAAAATCTAGAAAAGAAATACTGTTCTACGAAAAGTAGGAACAGCAGCATGTCCTCCTCACACTCTTCTTCTCTGGAGTTTCTTCAGTGTGGCGAATTCTCTCTGGTTTAAAGCAATCCCTCTGGAGAAGCCTCTAAGCAACCATCCTTTATACCCCAGATCAATAGATCACAGCCAATTTGACCCCAGACTGCAAAGCTGAGGGTCCAATATCTCTGGTGAGTGGGGTCACCGAAGGGGGAGTGTGGCACCTCACACCTTGCAATTTTGGAGCACCGTTGCACTCTATTCCATTATTATATGAGCACCAAGCACTTTATAGATTTGTGGGTGTGCTTTAACCCACCCTTAAACACAGCCAAAACCTGCCGTTTAACACAATCAAGCCGCCATGCAACAGACAGAAAACACACCGTTCAATACAGCCAAAACCCGCCCGCAACAGTGAGGCAGAATCTGACAATTTCATTCTCTCTTGGCGCTTAGCAGATCATCAGATACTGCCTCCGACGATCTGTGTTGATGTCATGCCAGCTGATCAACATATCATCACAGGCATTTTTCGATGGAGGGCATTTCTCGATAGAACACCGCCAACCCGCTGAAATTGGACATAGCGGGAGCAAATCAGTGGAAACCCGGCGATCGTTCGGGAGAGATGCAGAAAGGCATCTGCCTATGTAAACAATCACCAATCTGTTAGTAGGGGATGTAGAGATCCTGTGTTTCTGCTAAGCAGGAACCCAGATCTCTGCCTTCCCACAGCAAAAACACCTCCCCCACAGTTAGTAATCACCCCCTAGGGACACATTTAACCCTTTGATCGCCCCTGATGTTAACCCCTTCCCTGCCAGTGTCATTAGTACAGTGAACATGCATATTTTTTAGCACTAATCACTGTATTGTTGTCCCTGGTCCCCAAAAAAGTGTCCAATTTGTCCGCTGCAATGTCGCAGTCCCGCTATAAGTCGCTAATTGCCGCTAATTACTAGTAAAAAATAATCATTTAAAAATCCATAAAACTATCCTATAGTTTGTAGACGTTATAACTTTTGCGCAAACCAATCAATATACTTTATATAATAAGTATAATATAATATATATTGGGATTTCTGTACCAAAAAAATATGTAGCAGAATACATATTGACCTAAATTTATGAAGAAATTGGATTTTAAAAAATATTTTTTTTTTTTTTCAAAATTGTCGGTCTTTTTTTTGTATATAGTGCAAAAAATTAAAACCGCAGAGGTAATCAAATACCACCAAAAGAAAGCTCTATTTGTGGGGGGGAAAAAAGGACATCAATTGTATTTGGGTATAGGGCCGCACAGCTGCACAATTGTGAGTTAAAGTAACACAAAAATGGCCTAGTCATGAAGGAGGGTAAAACCTTCCAGAGCTGAAGTGGTTAATAAATGCCAGATCCTTAAATCAAAAAATGATCTTGTTAATACATTTCCATAGAATTACAAGGAGGAAATCGTAGTTTCTAGGGGTGGTGTGAGAACCAAAATTCCAAAAAGAATCTCAGAAGCAAAGTTCAGCAAAACAAGTTTGTCTACAGTGGTCATAATTAGGATAACTGTAACAAATGCTTCAAAAAATACCCAATACACACGACCTGCTGTTCATACAACAACAAACTGTCTAATATTCCTTTTTCACTTAAACTATATTGATTTATTGTCCTACAGTAAATCCCAAAGTGACTTTATTACTGTAAAACAAGTTTGTATTTTATAAAAAAAAATCTATGAGTTGTTTTATTGTGTTTTCTATATTAGCTGCCTACTGTTTAAAGCTCAACTTCAGCCAAAACTTTTTTTTTTAAGTTTTGGATAGTAAGAAAGGGTTAAAAAACAAATCAGGTGCCAGACAGGACAGTAAGTAAAAGGGATTCCCCCAACAGGGACAAATGGCAATAAAAATGCACTAAGGCCGGTTTCACACTGGGGCGGTGGGGGCGTCGGCGGTAAAGCAGCGCTATATTTAGCGCTGCTTTACCGTCGTTTTAGCAGCGGTATTCGGACGCTAGCGGGGTGGTTTTAACCCCGCTAGCGGCCGAAAAAGGGTTAAAACCCCCCCCAAAGCACCGCTGCAGCGGTGCTTTGCCGGCGGTATCCCCGCGCTGTCCCATTGATTTCAATGGTAGGAGCGGTATAGGAGCAGTGAATACACGCCGCTTCACCGCTACAAAGATGCTGCTAGCAAGACTTTTTTTACCGTCCTGCTAGCGCACCGCTCCAGTGTGAAAGCACTCCGGCTTTCGCACTGGAGTGAAAGGACCCACTTTTTTCAGGCACTATACAGGCGCTATTTTTAGCGATGTAGCGCCGGAAAACGCTTTAGTGTGAAAGGGGCCTAATGCCGTGTACACACGGTCGGAATTCTCGTCGGAAAAAGCTCTGATGGTTTTCCCGTCGGAATTCCGACGGAATTTTGCTCAAACTGTCTTGCCTACACACGGTCACATCAAATTCCAACGGTCTGTAATACAGCGGCATAAAACACGTTCGACAGCACTATAAAAGGGAAGTTTAATGCTTCTGAGCATGCGTCGAATTGTTTCCGAGCATGCGTCGGAATTTTGCGTGTCAGAATTGCATACACACAATCGGAAAATCCGATAGAAAGGTTTTCCGTCTGAAAAATTGAGAACAGGTTCTCAATCCAAAGTCCGTCGGAAATTCCGACAGAAAAAGACAGATGGGCATACACACGGTCGGAAAATCCGTTGAAAAGCTCCCATCGTACTGTTTCCATTGGAAATTCCGACCGTGTGTGTACGCCGCATTACTCTCTTCTACTTTTGTAGTCTAGCAAAAGAGGTTTTAAAACATATTTCCAAGTCTTAACCCCATAAGGGAGCCATCCCCCTTCGGCCCCTTTCACACATGCGGACCGTTTGTCTGTTTTTCATTCATCTGTTGACGGATAAAAAAACAGACATTAACCACTTGCCTACTGGGCACTTTTACCCCCTCCCTGACCAGGCCAATTTTTAGCTATCGGTGCTGTCACAATTTGAATGACAATTGCGCGGTCATGCAACACTGTACCCATATGACATTTATATATTTTTTTTCACACAAATAGAGCTTTCCTTTGGTGGTATGTAATTACCACTGGGTTTTTTATTTTTCGCTAAACTAAAAAAAAAGACAGAATTTTTTTTTTTCCTAGTTTGTTATGAACTTTTGCAAACAGGTAATTTTTCTCCTTCACTGATCTGCGCTGATGAGGCTGCACTGATGGGCACTGATGGGTGCTGATAGGTGGTACTGATGGGCACTGATTAGGTGGCACTGGTGGGAACTTATGAGGAGGCACTGATGAGGCTGCACTGATAGGCGGCACTGATGGGCACTGATAGGTGGCTCTGAGGGCAGCACTGATGGGCACTGATAGGTGGCACTGATGGGCACTGATAGGTGGTACTGATGGGCACTGATGAGGTGGCACTGGTGAGAACTTATGAGGAGGCACTGATGAGGCTGCACTGATAGGCGGCACTGATGGGCACTGATAGGTGGCTCTGAGGGCAGCACTGATGGGCACTGATAGGTGGCACTGATGGGCACTGATAGGTGGTACTGATGGGCACTGATGAGGTGGCACTGGTGGGAACTTATGAGGAAGCACTGATGAGGCTGCACTGTTAGGCGGCACTAATGGGCACTGATAGGTGGCTCTGATGAGCAGCTCTGAAGGACACAGAGAGGTAGCACTGATAGGCAGCACTGATGGGCACTGATAGGTGGTCCTGATGAGCACTGATAGGCATTGGTAGGCAGCACTGATGGGCACTGATTGGCGGCACTGGTGGACACTGTCGGGACTGCACTGATAATCGGTGCCCTGATTATCAGTGCCAATGATCCTTTAACAGAAGCCGGTTATTGCCTTTCTTCTTCTCTCCTCATGCTGTCATCATGAGAAAAGAAAAGCCGATAACCGGCTTGTGTTTACATCCTGTGATCAGCTGTCATTGGCTTACAGCTGATCACGTGGTAAAGGGCCGATGTGACTGGCCCTTTACCCTGATCTGTGATCAGCTGAGTCCGAAGGACTCAGCGATCACAGAGCGTGCCGCCCGCTTGCCGCAGAGGGAGCATGGGCAGCAAGATAATGGACGTCCTCCCAGCAAAGTAAGCCCGTGCTGTAGCCATCTTTCTAGGAAGGTTTTGAACCTCTGTCAAGATTGTATTGCTGTCTTGTCCCCAAGAGGCAGTTTTTTCCTAAAACTAATAAAATAATTTTTGATTTCTATCAACATCGTTACATAGATACATAGTAGGTGAGGTTGAAAAAAGACACAAGTCCATCAAGTTCAACCTATGTGTGTGTCAGTATTACATTGTCTATCCCTGTATGTTGTGGTCGTTCAGGTGCTTATCTAATAGTTTTTTTAATTATCGATGCCCCCTAATGAAACCACCGGCTGTGGAAGGGAATTCCACATCCTTGCCACTCTTACAGTAAAGAACCTTCTACGTAGTTTATGGTTAAAACGCTTCCCTTCTAATTTTAGTGAATGGCCGCGTGTCTTTTTAAATTCCATTTCGCAGAAAAGTTTTATCCCTATTGTGGGGTCACCAGTACGGTATTTGTAAATTGAAATCATATCCCCTGGGGGGCGGAGCCGGCGGCCAGAGCGCATGGACGGCTGAGGAGAGCGCTCTGTCACAGCGGATTCAATAAAGCGGCTCACAGCGAGTAAACAGCCCGGATTTTTTGCCCACATGCCAGGGGAACACTCAAGGAGTACTCCGGTACCCATGGCTAAGAGGAAGGAACGCGAGGGACCGCGGAAACTCACCGAATTCTTCCCTCCGGCGGCCGGTGTAATAATCCAAGATGGCGCCCGCGGGGACCGCCAGGCCGCGGCCTATGCATCTCAATCAGGCCAGAATCATCCCAGCCAGCAGCCATCCGAGGGTGAGTCACATTCTGCTCTGATCCCACTACCTGCATCCCCCTTTGTGAGCCCTGTAAAGCAGAAAAGGAAGCTAGGCAATGACACTGACACAGCAGGCCCACATGAGGACTCTATGGAGGAATCTGCCTCATATGCACAACAGCTAGACGCTTTCCCCACCTCTGGCCAGCCTATTGTAGATACCACCCTGAAGGAAATGCTGCAAACACTTAGGGGGGCCCTCCAGCAAGATATGGTAGCATTTATGCACACCACTAAAGCAGATATATCAGCACTCAGCAATAGAGTGACATATGTGGAACACAAAATGGAAGATTTCACCATTGCACATAATGAAATTGTGGATGCCCACTTCAGTGTTGAGGATGAACTTAAAGCGATGCGCCTCAAAATGGCCGACATCGAGGACAGAGCACGCAGGAACAATGTTAAATTCAGGGGGGTCCCCGAAACAGTTAAACCGGCTGATTTGACTGCGTATATTCAAAAGCTAATGATCACGGCCCTCCCCACCCTAGGGCCTGCGGATGTTATCATTGACAGAGCACACAGACTGCCAAAACCCTCCTTCCTGTCCGAACAGGTCCCCAGGGATGTCATTGCCAGAATTCATTTTTACCACGTGAAAGATCAACTTATGCGCTACTCCAGGCAACACCCTTCCCTGCCTGACCCCTTCACTGGCATTGCATTGTACGCTGACCTGTCACAAGCCACACTGACGGCCAGACACAACCTGGTCCCAATTACTAAAATTCTGCGAAACCACAAAATTCTGTACAAGTGGGGCTTCCCTGCCAAATTGATGCTTGACTGGAATAATCATCCCTATGTCATTTCTTCTCTTGAGAAAGGATTGGAACTGCTGCGACAATGGCACCTACTCCCTGCGGATGCAGAAGCTGCGGACCCTGACCCTCGCCAGAACCGACGCACCCACCAGCACCAGGACAGAAGACACAGATGAGTAAATGACATTACCATAATTCTATCAGTACCTATTGTACCTCAGAAGTAAAATATCCCTCTGCTCTCCCCTGGCGCCCTTACCCTAACTATATTCGCAGGCTGAAACTCACGACAGCATCCGCTGTTCGGCTGTTTCCGAACACTCATTTCTCCCCTGATTTCACCTGCAGGATGAATCACATATCCTGCTCTCCACATGACCGGCAATGGTCTAGTTCTGTTTTTCTTTGGTTTTGTTTGGTTTTTGTTTCTAACCCACTGTCAGTTCAGGCAGTCACCCAGCCCTTAGTACACCTACCAAGAAATTCTTCTTACCTCAAGGATCTTTCCAACCTCTCCACTAGATGGCAGCACACAACGTCTCTACCGAAAGAACATGAATGTTAAAATCCTGTCACACAATGTGAGGGGCCTCAACAGCCCTTACAAGAGAAGGGCGCTCTGGAAGTCCGCACTGGACAAGGACTGTGACATAATCTGTGCACAAGAGACCCATTTCACCAAAAACAACCCACCCAAATGTACTCACAAGAAGTTCCCATATATTTTCCATGCGAATGATGACGCCAAGAAAAATGGTGTAATGATTGCTATTAGAGACTCTGTAACCTTCTCTTTATTACAGGAATTCACTGACACACGTGGCCGCTACATTATCTTGGTTGCAGAGATTAATAGAAATATCTACACACTGGTAAACCTATATGCACCTAATGTTAAGCCATTGAAATTTATTCGTAAAGTAGTAAGTAAAGCTAGATCCCTTCAGAAGGGATGTTTAGTAATATGTGGTGACTTTAATACGGTTATGAATGTGGAATTGGACTCCTCCTCGGTGACCCTGAAGCAGAGGCCTTGCCTAGGCCCTTTCTGTCATGAGGAAAGACTTTTCGATCCCTGGCGCTGCTCCAGATCCACCGAGAGGGACTATTCATTTTATTCTACTGTACACAATAGTTACTCTAGGATTGACTTTTTCCTCACAGATATTCAAACACTACAAAATGTGGTAAAATCTGATATCCACAATATCACGTGGTCGGACCATGCTCCAATAACACTTGAGATTCTGGATACCAATAAAATGCACCATAGACCTCTGTGGCGCAATAATACCTTCCTCCTGTCTCACCCCCAACTTCGGGACGAGATCGAAGGGAAATTAAAAGAATTTTTTCAATTCAACAATGACAGTGACTGCTCCCCTTCCACGACGTGGTGCGCTCACAAAGCGTACTCTAGGGGCGCTCTAATTCAGATAGCCTCTAGGGAACGCAAAAAGAAACTCCTTCGCATGACTCAACTCCACAAGTCCATAGCAGACCTGGAATTATTACATAAAAATCCCACTACTGCCACCCCAGGCATCCTCCAACAACTCACACAATGCCGTGAAGACCTAAGACAGGAACTTAAAAAAGACCAAGATATACTATATAAACGTATGAAAGTAACCTTCTACTCGCAGAATAACAGAGCAGGCAAAATCCTAGCTTCCCAATTAAAAAAAAGACAAGCCAAAAGCAATCTCACACAACTCCAACACCACAGATCCCACACAATATCCTACAACCCCAAAGACATCGCAAATACCTTTAAAGACTACTATGACTCCCTCTACAACCTCAGACATGACACGTCCACTCACCAACCTTCAGGAGACGAAATTGACGAATTTCTCAATGAAGTGAACTTACCCTCTGTAGATGCTACCACACTCCACCACCTTAATTCCCCCATTACTTGCGAGGAGGTGATCTCTGTGATCAAATCCCTTCCCATGCACAAATCCCCAGGGGCTGACGGTTTCTCAGCTGAATACTATAAGGCTTTCTCCCCGCTCTTAGCACCAAAACTAGTGAACGTATATAACCAGGCGATTACATCAGGCTCACTCCCCGAAGAAATGCTGCAAGCTATAATAGTAACCATACCGAAACCAGGCAAGGACCCATCCCACCCCCAAAATTTTAGGCCAATATCCCTATTGAACTCAGACCTAAAAATTTTTGCTAAAGTACTGGCCAACAGATTAATGTTGGTCACCCCCAATCTACTTGGACTGGACCAAGTAGGCTTTGTAAAAGGCAGACAAGCACCAGATGGAACCAGAAGAATGCTAAATCTATTGCGTTTCACGGAAGTTACCAATACCCCTAGCGCATTCCTAGCCTTAGATGCTGAAAAGGCATTTGATAGGGTTAACTGGCTATACCTATCAAAAACCTTACAGAAATTCGGACTATCAGGTCATATTCACTCTGCAATAATGTCACTCTACTCACACCCCTCAGCTAGAGTTTTCAATTCTGGAATGCTATCTGACAAATTCCCACTATCAAACGGTACGCGTCAAGGGTGCCCGTTGTCACCAATCCTTTTCTCCCTCGTTATAGAACCCCTAGCGGAGCGCATTCGCTCCTCAGAATCGGTATTCGGAATTGAAGTAGAGAGAGAAACCCAT
The DNA here is from genome assembly GCA_028564925.1 of Lithobates sylvaticus. NCBI lineage: Eukaryota > Metazoa > Chordata > Amphibia > Anura > Ranidae > Lithobates > Lithobates sylvaticus. Next base: position 576,620,828 of record CM053027.1, read on the forward strand.
AAAATAGGATTATTTGCTGATGACATTATTCTCACAATTACAAAACCAGAAATCTCTATCGCAACAATAAGCAAAATATTACATGACTTTGGGTACATATCTTACTATAAAGTCAATACTGGTAAATGCTTTGCACTGACACAGAATCTATCATTGCTGACCAAAACGAGACTGAAGCAAATTTTCCCATGCAACTGGGACTCACCTTCTATCACTTATCTTGGGGTGCAGCTATCCTCCTCATCAGCGAACACTTACACCCATAACTTCCCTCCATTGCTTATTAAAGTAACAGAAGAAATGAAGAATATCGCCAAACTCCAACTTTCCTGGCTGGGGAGAATTGCTGCATACCAAATGCAAATAATGCCTAAACTAATATATCATTTCAGAACTCTACCTATCCCCATCCCTCAAACTTTCTTTACGCAACTATCTAAACACCTTAACACTTTCATCTGGTCGGGGAAAAAACCACGCATAGCATTATCCCAACTTTACAAGCCTAAACACTTAGGAGGGGTGGGCCTGCCAAATGCCTACTCCTACTACCGAGCTGCGATACTGGACCAAATGAAATATTGGTTCTCATCCCAATCGAATAACAGATGGTCGAACCTGGAGTGTACAATTACCCCGGGACATGATCTCCCAGCCCTTGCAATGGCATCCAGTATTCACTTCAAGCCTAAAATACCACCGTACCCCACTATCCAAGCCACGGTTGCAGCCTGGTCAGATCTTACACGACAAAAGTTCACCGACACCCCACTCAAAAGTATGCAGACCCCCCTGGCATCATACCAATATCTCATACCACATATCTCCACAGTGGACTGGAAGAAAAAGGGGATTAATTTCCCCTCCCAACTGGAGTCTAGCACCCCACTGGACGATTACAGAATATACCAATTGAAACACTACTCAGCTTCTCACAGAGGTCAATCGATAGAAATTCCCCAATCACTATGGGACTTTTTAATCAGTAAACCTTCAGTTAAAAAGAAAGGGATCTCACTATTTTATAAACAATCTCAACCACTATATCTTAATTATAAAACGAACAATATGACCAAATGGGAACAAGAATTAAAGAAGGTCTTTACACTAGCACAATGGCAACTAGCAATTAAGATAAACAGTAAATCCTCTGCATGTATTGACCACTGGGATAATGCACAAAAAATACTACATAGATGGTATCTCACACCCGCCCGTCTTCACAAGATGGATGCAAATATCACACCTCTCTGTTGGAGAAACTGCCAGAGTCATGGCAATTTACTCCACACCCTTTGGAGCTGTGGAATCATCACACACTTCTGGAAGGAAGTTTCCTCCATCATACAGGATATCACCCATACCACAGCGGACCTTGACCCAGCCCTAGCACTACTTAGCCTTGGCATGGAACAATATCCTCCCACGTTGAGGAAAGTGGTCGCACACATATTGTTTGCAGCCCGCATAGCCCTAGCGAAAGAATGGCGCTCGGCGTCACCACCAGTCCCGGCAATAGTGATCTCACGAGTCAATAGCCAATATACCATGGAAAAACTATTAGCATATAAAGAAGGTAGAGCCCCTACCTTCCACAAATACTGGGAAACATGGAAAATGTCCAAATATGCCTCCTCACATTTGTGAACACCACCAACCCACCTATTTCTACTGAGATAAAATCTTGATAGAGTCCACCTAGTGGAGGTCGTGCAAATCCCCTACAGTAATAATGACAATGTTAGTAGCATCCTTTAAGAGTGTATAAACTACCACTGTTACTGTAGGATTACCCGTGTACTAATACACTTTGCATACTTATCAAAGTTTTCTAAGTTAGTAGTATTTGTTTACATGACTGTAAGCTCTCTATTAGTTAAGCAATACCGTGTGCGACTTCGCTATCTCCCAAGACCCTCAGTAAGGTCTATGGGTGACTGCCCTAGGAAAATAGACACCATCAGCCTGCTCACAATAGTACCCGCAAGGGGTGACAGGCTGTGCCCAATTGGAGGCCATTAGCTAGGAATGTAAGGCAGTTTGTTGTTGTTTAACAGACGGTTTGATTTTCCTGTATCTACAACTTATCCTGTAACTGCATGTTTACAATGTTCTTTTTATCACATGTAAATTGTAAAACTCAATAAAAATCCTTGGTTAAAAGAAATCATATCCCCTCTCAAGCGTCTCTTCTCCAGAGAGAATAAGTTCAGTGCTCACAACCTTTCCTCATAACTAATATCCTCCAGACCCTTTATTAGCTTAGTTGCCCTTCTCTGGACTCTCTCCTGTTCCAGCACATCCTTCTTGAGGACTGGTGCCCAGAACTGGACAGCATACTCCAGGTGCAGCCGGACCAGAGTCTTGTAGAGTGGGAGAATTATCGTTTTACCTCTGGAGTTAATCCCTTTTTAATGCATGCCAATATTCTGTTTGCTTTGCTTGCAACAACTTGGCATTGCATGCCACTGCCGAGCCTGTCATCTACTAGGACCCCCAGGTCCTTTTTCATTCTAGATTCCCCCAGAAGTTCTCCCCCCAGTGTATAGATTGCATTCAGATTTTTGCCACCCAAATGCATTATTTTACATTTTCTACATTAAACCTCATTTGCCATGTAGTTGGCCACCCCATTAATGTATTCAGATCTTCTTGCAAGGTTTCCACATCTTGCGGAGAAGTTATTGCCTTGCTTAGCTTAGTATCGTCCGCAAATACTGAGATTGAGCTGTTTATCAGTTTTGTGTGTTTTACAAAAAAATATTGATCCTACTTAGAAAATATCCAGTGGACAGCCTTGTGTATAGCCCCTCTGAAATGTGTTAAAGTCTGCTTCAAAGAGTATCTCCACTTTTGTTGAGAAAAAAACATTTCCCCTGGGTGATCTGTGTACACTGCAAACTTTGCTGCACAGTTCTAACTTTTGTTATTTTGAAGGAATCCCTGTGTGTTTGTCTGTATTCATGTGGGAAAGTGATTCTAATGGGAGTGGTTTCATAATTATCAATCAGCTGCTGAACCTGCAGGGCTTTAATGAGGAAAGCTGCTGGGCCTGCATCCCTTTCGACGTGATTTTCTATTGGGAGTAGCTCACTAAAAATGACCTTTTTGTTACAGGGGATGCCTGATATCTGACTTGTATCTTAGTCACTAAAATCAGTGAACCAATCACACAAGCAGGAAATTATGTTTCTGGGGAGTGTTCTTTACACATTCTGTACACAGAACACCTCCAGGTAGCCATATTGCATTTTATAGAAAATTACAGAGCTGCAGATAAAAAAGGAAATGTAATTTTTAATAACATGCAATTATAATATGACTTGAGTCGCAATTGTATACGCTATATTTTTTTTTGTAGTTGCTATTTTTTTCCCCACCAAAGTGAAGTTACCCTTTAACCACTTCCTGCCCGCCCCCGTCAAATGACAGCTGGGCGGCGCGGCTCTCATCCTGGATGGACATCATATGACGGCCCTCCAGAGCGACCGCTCTCACGCGCCTGTGGGGGCGTGCATCGCGGTGATCGGTGGTGTGGTGTGTCAGTCTGACACACCGCTACACTGATCTCGGTAAAGAGCCTCTGACGGAGGCTCTGTACCACGTGATTGATCACGATGTAAAGAGGAAGAGCCGTTGATCCGCTTTTCCTCTATTGCGCCTGACAGACACGAGTAGAGGAGAGCCAATCGACTGCTCTCCTGACAGGGGAGTCTGTGCTGATTGTTTATTAGTGCAGCCCCCCCTCGGATGTCCACCCAGGACCACCAGGATGCCACCAGGAGCACCAGGGATGGCCACCACACTGGACCACCAGGTATGCCACCCTAGACCACCAGGGAAATGCCAATCAGTGCCCAGGCAGCGGCAAATTAGTGCCCATCCCCAATGCCTGCCAGTGCCATCAGTGATGCATAACAATGCCATCTATCAGAGCCACATATCAGTGCCCATCAGTGCCATGTATCAGTGCCCAGAAGTGCCGTCTATCAGTGCCCAGCAGTTACGCCTATCAGTGCCACCCATAAGTACCCATCAGTGCAGCCTTTCAGTGCCCATCAGTTTCGCCTATCAGTGCCCACCAGTGCCACCCATGAGTGCCTATCAATGCCCATCAGTGCTGCATATCAGTGCTGCCTACCAGTGCCCACCAGTGCCACCTCATTGGTGCCACTTCATCAGTGCCACATTATCAGTGCCCGTCAGTGCCGCCTTATCAGTGCCCATCAGTAAAGGAGAAAACTTACTTATTTACTACATTTTATAACAGAAACAAAAGAAAAACATTTTTTTTCAAAATTTTAGGTCTTTTTTTATTTGTTTAGCAAAAAATAAAAAACGCAGAGGTGATCAAATACCACCAAAAGAAAGCTCTATTTGTGGGAACAAAATGATACAAATTCTGTTTTGCTACAGTATAGCATGACCGCGCAATTGTCATTTAAACAGCAACAGCAGAAAGCTGAAAATTGGCCTGGGCAGGAAGGGGGGGTAAGTACCCTGTATTGAACTTTTTTTATCCGCCTCTAAAGGACCTTACATCTGCGTGTTAAGTGTAAAAAACTTTTTGAAAGATTCTTACCTCTTCTTTTTCAATGCGACCAAATTATCTAGGCATAATTTTTAGATGATGTAATTTTCCTCTGGAACTAGTTCATTCGTGTATCAGACTGAGCTGTTAATTTCATCCCCAGAGATCAGTGGCTCCAATAATTATTATTTTTTTTTTTTTTTTTATTCTCCTCAGTACCTCTTTTACAGCTTGTTGAGCTTTCTTTTTCACCATTCATCTTGTTCAGCATATAAAATGAATACCAAAAGTAGTTCAGGAAAGTAATTACATTAAAATGTCCTAACAGTCTTACGACCAAATTACCTGGAAAGAAAGGTCCTCATGGGGGGCTAAGTGACCTCTCGTGGCAACTTGACAAATGTTTCCTAGAGATAACTACTTCAAGCATATTAATTACTGAAGTGATGCAAACAGCCACAAGAGAACTATAAACTGATATTTTAGAGATGAGATGATGCATTCTGGTTTTTAAAATATTTAGACAATTTAAATCAAAATTCTGTGATGATAATAATAGTCAGGCAAGTACTAGAAAATGTATAAAATGTTTATAAAAATTCTAGAAGCTAAAGATTTCCAGACAAAATTATCATTCCAATGTTACCTACTCAGCATGTTCAATGAAATTTCTCATTCTTATGTACCTGGTGGCCAGCTCTAGGCAAATGCATCTTAAAGTGGAGTTCCACCTACTTTTACAACTCTTCAGCATTCCTCACCAAAGTCTGCACTGTAAGGCCCCTTTCACACTGGGGCGGGGAGCCGCGGTGACGGTAAAGCAGCGCTATATTTAGCGCTGCTTTACCGTCGTTTTAACCGCGGTATTCGGCCGCTCGCGGTGCGGTTTTACCCCCCCGCGAGCTGCCGAAAAAGGGTCAAAGACCCCCGCAGAGCGCCGCCGTATTGGCGCCTTGCGGCGGTATTACCGCGGTTTTACTGCGGTTTCCCATTCAAATCAATGGGAAGGAGCGGTATAGGAGCGGTGAACACACCGCTCCTATACCGCTCCAAAGATGCTGCTAGCAGGACTTTTTTGGCCGTCCTGCTAGCGCACCGCTCCAGTGTGAAAGCCCGCCGGCTTTCACACTGGAGTTAAAGGGGCCGGATTTTTTCAGGCGGTGAACAGGCGCTATTTTTAGCGCTGTACCGCCTGAAAAACGCCCCAGTGTGAAAGGGGCCTAAATGAATTGGATATTTTTTTTTTTTTCTCAGCACCTACTGGATATCTGCTTTATTAATTTTTCACTTCCTCCTCCCTGGCCACGGCCCATCGCATCATGTCCTGTTTGCAATGCCTCCTGGGAAGGGGCGGCAACTTCCTCCGACACTGCCGTTGCTATGGAAACCTGACCTGAAACCTATTACACTGCTTGTGCTGCACTGAGCATGTGTGAGATCTGCAAGGATGAGATCCAGGAAGAAATACAGTCTGGCTTCAGATGCCCACACTTAAGAAGGCCACGGCCTGCTGTAAGTTTATAAAATAACAAACTACTGCTATAAACAAAACGGACCATAGTTTACAGACTAACTTTACTAGAATACATTAGGCTTGTGTATTATAGGGGTATTTTTATTTAAAAAGTATAATTTCGGCCGGAACACCGCTTTAAGGTGGAGGTCCGCCCACCGCTGCAAAAATTAAAAGCCAGCAGCTACACATACTGCAGCTGCTGGCTTTTAATAATCGGACACTTACCTGTCCTGGAGTCCAGCGATGTCGGCACCGCAGCGGATGTTTCCATCAGCTGTCGGGTGCTGCCGCCACCATTGCGGTTAAGGGAACCCGGCTTCACGCCAGGAACCGCACTGTGCATGCGAGAGGCTCTGCTCCTCTCTCCTACTGGCCCGGGGGCCGGGGAAGGAGGAGGGATCAGGAGGGAGCGGAGCGGAGCCGTGACATCAACAGCCACGGCTGTGGCTCCCGGAAGAGGGAACAGGATACCTGATATCTTTCCAAGACAGGTATTTGCACCACTCCCCCCCCCCCAAAAAATGTGCCAAATGTGGCATCAGAGGGGGGGAGGAGATAAATGAGCGGAAGTTCCACTTTTGGGTGGAACTCTGCTTTAACGTTGCTAAATGCTAAGAGACAGCTTAACCGCTTCCCGACCGGCCACTGCATATATACGTCATCAGAATGGCACGGGCAGGCAAAATCACGTACCTGTACGTGATCGTGCATTTGCCTGCCCGTGGGTCGGGAGCGCGCTGCCAGCGGCGCGCTCGCGACCCGGTCGGGAGCTCCGTGACCCCGGCCGCGGGACCAGCGGACCCGATTGCCGCTGGTGTCCCACGATCGGGTTACGGAGCTGAAGAACGGGGAGAGGTCTATGTAAACAAACCTCTCCCCGTGCTTCCTACTCTGCCTGTCATTGATCGGCTGTTCCCTGTCATCGGGAAAGCCGATCAATGACATCAGACGTCAGCCCCGCCCCCTAATGTAAAAAAAAACACACACGTCACAGCCCATAACCCCTCCCCTCCCCCTAGTGGTTAACCCCTTCACTACAACTGTCATTTATACAGGAATTAATGCATTTAAATAGCATTGATTGCTGTATAAATGACAATGGTCCCAAAAATGTGTCAAAAATGTCCGATGTGTCCGCCATAATGTCGCAGTCACAATAAAAATCGCTGATCGCCGCCATTACTAGTAAAAAAAAAAATATTAATAAAAATGCTATAAAACTATCCCCTATTTTGTAAACGCTATAACTTTTGCGCAAACCAATCAATAATCGCTAATTGCGATTTTTTTTACCAAAAATATGTAGAAGAATATGTATCGGCCTAAACTGAGGAAAAAAAAATGTTTTTTTTATATATTTTTTGGGGATATTTATTATAGCAAAAAGCAAAAAATATTGCATTTTTTTTCAAAATTGTCGCTCTATTTTTGTTTATAGCGCAAAAAATAAAAACCGCAGGGGCGATCAAATACCACCAAAAGAAAGCTCTATTTGTGGGAAAAAAAGGACGCCAATTTTGTTTTGGAGCCACGTCGCACGACCTCGCAATTGTCAGTTAAAGCGCAAAAGGGGCCTGGTCCTTTGGCTGCCAATTGGTCCGGGGCTGAAGTGGTTAAAGGATAACTAAACCCAAGAACAAAAATGAAATAAATGCAAAATACTAGTCCTAAGATGTGGTGCCTGCATTTTTTTTTTCACAGGTTTTTTTTTCTATTATTATAACCTGGTGATCCTGGAAGGAATTCTTTAGATCACAAAGCTGACCTGGGCAGGGCTGATTACATAGATTGAAATTATACTTCAGAGACCACAAGAAGTTAAAGTAGTTGTAAAGTCGTCGTCCCCCCCCATTTTTCTTACCTGAGCCCGAACTGATCCAGCGATGTGCATGAGCGCAGTGGATCCAGCCGCTGTCTCTCTCCTCATTGGACAGATTGATGGCAGTAGGAGCCATTGGCTCCTGCTACTGTCAATCACATCCTGTGACATGGGAGCAGGGCGCGGGGACAAGTAACACTGTCTGTGTCAATAGACACAGCGGCGGGACTCAGGTGCGAGCCCATATGGGTGCCCCCAACTTTCACCCGATGGAGAGGAGGGGCCTTGAGCACCAGTGGTGCACCCCAGAAGGTTGTCCTGCTGGAAGGTGAACCTCCGCCCCGTTTCAAGTCGTTTTCAGACTCTAATGCTGCGTACAAACGATCGGAAATTCGGCCAGCAAAAGACAGATGAGAGCTTTTGGTCGAAAAATGCGACCGTGTGTATGCTCCATCTAAGTTTTGCTGGCCGAATTCCAGCCAGCAAAAGATTGAGAGCATGTTCTCAATTTTTCGGTTGTAAAAAGTTCCGATCGGAAATTCTGATTGTCTGTAGCAATTTCGACGCGCAAAATTCCTAAGCATGCTCGGAAACAATTCAACGCATGCTCGGAAGCATTGAACTTAATTTTCTCGGCTCATCGTAGTGTTGTACGTCACTGTGTTCTTGACGGTCGAAAGTTCAGCAAACTTTTGTATGACCGTGTGTATGCAAGCCAAGCTTGAGCGGAATTCCGTCGGAAAAACCATCCAAGATTTTTCTGACGGAAAATCCGCTCGTGTGTACGTATCATAACAGGATTTCTTCTAAGATTGCCCTGTATTTGGCTCCATTCATCTTCCCATCAACTCGGACCAGCTTCCCTGTCCCTACTGAAGAAAAGCATCCCCACACAATGATGCTGCCACCACCATGTTTCACAGTGGGGATGTTGTAATAAGCTTGATGTGCAGTGTTAGTTTTTACGCCACACGTAGCGTTTTGCTTTTAGGTCAAAAAGTTACATTTTGGTCTCATCTGAACAGAGCACCTTCTTCCACATGATTAATGTGTCCCCCACATGGCTTCTCTAAAAACGGCAAGCGGGATTTCTTATGGCTTTCTTTCAACAATGGCTTCTTCTCTCAGCACCTCTGTGGTTCAGAAGGCAGCTTTGAAATGTATGACACAGCAGTGACTAATCAAGGCATGGTGACTACATGTCACAGAATTCAAGGAAGTAAATGTGTGTGGATCTTCACAAAGTAAGGTATTAATGTTAAGATCATTGAGAGTAGGCAAGAAATCATTGAAATGCATGTGAAAATGCATATATATGATTTAAAATGTTGACCACAGATACACTTTAAACAATGCAACTAGGTCACCTTTCTTCTCCCAGTCAGCGAAGGAACAGCAGCAGATGCATGATCTCTTCCTATACAACGGTCACTTAACCCCATATGGGTTATGTGTAATTTGCTCTCACAGAAGAAATTAAATATGCAGTTAAAATCATCATTTTATTCCTTATTAAAAAAAAAACATTAACAAAAAAAAATATCTTATTGAGTTCCAAACATCATCGTCTTAGTGCTTGAGAGCAACATGTTTCGTAATTAAACATTGCTTCATCAGGATCTGCATTGAAATGGTTGCTTAATTGTCATGTCTAATCTAGAAGTATAACATCATCAGCACATAGTCACAACACATAATCAATGTACATAAAATTACCTAGGCATGTTACAAACAAATGCAAAAAACCCACAAAACATATAAAAATCCAATTGTTCATAAATTGATAATGCGTAGAGGCCTACAATGGGGGACAAAAATGGGGAATAAAATAAATAAATCAAATCCCTTGTTAAAAATGGATTTGAAAATGTGGGGCTCCTCGATCTGTGGGGGGACAGTAGGGAAAAGAGACATACAATGCCAAGCAGAAGTTTGAAAAAAAAACTATTATAGTACAATAGGCATATTATATCAGCATAACAAAAAAAAAAACACCTTTTAGAAATATACAATATTTATAGATATACAATCATACATACATATACATACACACATTCAGTATATATACACCCATAATCATATTTTCATATGCACACATGTAAACACATACATATACACATACAAAACATATGAAACCGCATACCCAGGACATCAGGGCCAAAGGAATCTTCTAGATGTTCCCTAAGGCAAACTACTACAACCTCATACGTGCTGATGTTGATCCCATCCAGTGTACCAAAAGGGGCAAACTTTTAAAAACAGTGGCAAAAGTAAGCTATCGCCTAGTACAGGGATCTCCAAACTAAGGCCCTCTAGCTGTTGCGGAACTACATGTCCCACAAGGCATTGTAAAACTCTGACATTCACAGACATGACTAGGCATGACTATGAGAACTGGAGAACCATTGTTTGGAGACCCCTGATTTAGTATATAGTAAAAAAAGTAAAAAAAATACTGTATATCCCACTTATTGTATATCCAAAAAAAGGAGCCTTACCCCAAAAAGTAGAGAAATTAGACCAGATGCACGCCCAAAGAAGTATAACAAGCAACAAAGTAAGCATGAAAACATGCTCACCACTCGTAGGTGCCCTATGGAACACCACGAAAATGTAAGTAAAGAGGCCTTAAAAATGTACTGTACTGTATATCCCATAAAGTAAAGAGAAACAACCAAAGTATCTAAAATGATACAAAAGACAAATAAAAGGGTGACCTCCCAGCCTAGTACTGTATATACATCTCCTGTCAAGATGGCATCCTGGTACCTAAAACCTACTGGATGCCAATATATAGGCCAAAGATCCTGTCTCTGGTCTATAGCTCAACGTGTTAGTTGCTTAGCTATTATGCTGATCCTCTGGCTTCAATACTGACCTTGAGGAAGCATGCAGCAACTGAAGACAGTGGCTTGAAAGGTATAGAAACAGCTTGACATCTGATCTTTCACCTTTTTGTTTTGGCTAAGGCCTAGATCTTAGTATAGAATACAGTGGCGGCTGGTGCTCAAAATTTTTGGGGGGGCGCAAACAAACAGCCTCACTGTGCCATCAAATGCTGCCACTGTGCCCATTAAACGCTGCCACTGTGCCCATTAAACGCTGCCACTGTGCCCCACATGCTGCCACTGTGCCCATCAAACGCTGCCACTGTGCCCATCAAACGCTGCCACTGTGCCCATCAAACGCTGCCACTGTGCCCATCAAACGCTGCCACTGTGCCCCAAGTTCTGCCACTGTGCCCCAAGTTCTGCCACTGTGCCCCAAGTTCTGCCACTGTGCCCCTTAAGTTCTGCCACTGTGCCCCTTAAGTTCTGCCACTGTGCCCCAAGTTCTGCCATTGTGCCCCAAGTTCTGCCATTGTGCCCCTTAAGTGCTGCCATTGTGCCCCAAGTGCTGCCATTGTGCCCCAAGTTCTGCCATTGTGCCCCAAGTTCTGCCATTGTGCCCCTTAAGTGCTGCCATTGTGCCCCTAAAGTGCTGCCATTGTGCCCCTAAAGTGCTGCCACTGTGCCCCCAAAGTGCTGCCACTGTGCCCCCAAAGTGCTGCCACCGTGCCCCCTGCCTGCCCTCTGCACTTACCTTGTCCCGGTGTGCAGCTGGTGACGGCGTCAGGCGACGAGCGGTGTCTCCGTCGGATGTCTCCGTCGGATGTCTTCTCCCGCGCTCCTCCTGTCTTCTTCTGCTGTGATTGGACGCTAGGTGATTGGACGCCTAGCGTCCAATCACAGCGCCTGTGACTTCAGCCAATCAGGTGACAGGTAACAGACCTGGCAACCTGATTGGCTGAGAGGCGGGTCTGTGTTAGGGAAGCGATGTATTCGCTTCTCTAACACAATACTGTGTAATCAGCGAACGCACGGCCGTGCGCCCGCTGTTTACACTTAGGGAAGCCTATTAGAGCACACCGCTCTAATAGGGTCCCCTATTAGAGCTTACAGCTCTAATAGGGGCGCTTCCAGCAACACCCCCCCCACTGTAATTCAGATGCCCGGCGCCCGATCAGGGGCCGGACACCTGAATAGGGGGCGGCAGAGGTGACCAATAGATAGATTCATGCAATGCATGAATCTATCTATTGGTGATAGAGCGGTGCATACTGCACTGTGCGCCCTTAAAGGGACATGGCGCCCTTAAAGGGACATGTTTAAATACATTTTTTTTTTTTTTTTGAACTTTTTTTTTTATTTTTTTTTTATTTTTTTTTAACTGCAAGGAGGGGGGGGGCGGCGCCCGGGCGCCCCCTATGGACGGGCCGCCACTGATAGAATACCCAATCATGTGCAAGAAAAATAAAAAAAAAGCATATTTGCTTGCACATGATTGGATGATGGACATCAGCTGAGCTTCATCTCATTCACTAAGCTATGTGAAAACTCCCCTGCAAAGTGCAACTTCTCTTGCAAAGTGAACAGTCTGTGGGGTTGATTTACTAAAGGCAAATAGGCTGTGCACTTTGCAAAGTGCATTTGCATTCTGCAAGTGCAACTGCTCCAGAGCTTAGTAAATGAGGTAAAGCTTCACTATGCAAAGAATACCCAATCACGTGCAAGGAAAATTTTAAAAACTGAATATTTGCTTGCATGTGATTGGACAATAAAAGTCAGCAGAGCTTCTGCTCATTTACTAAGCTCTGGAGCAATTGCTCTTGCAGAGTACACAGTCTATTTGCCTATAGTAAATCATCCCCTATATGTCTTTAGTAACCTGAACCCCTTGGAGTGAAAGGTATCGTGGTGATGCCCCCTCATTGGACAGGCCCATGACACATTGCACTCCATGGTATGTCCTTGTTCAACCAAAAGTATGAGGACATCTTGTGGGGAAACAAAAGCACTTTGGGGGACAGGTCTGGCTTGATGGGGAATATTGCAGCCTGGACTGCTTTTTTGTTTCGTAAGTTGACTAGGGTAAGGTGACCACATTTTTAAAATGTAATCCGGGGACATATTTTTTTTTTATTGGCAAATGGTAAACTATTTTATAAGCATATTTTCCTCAAATTATATATGCAGTGTATGTGGTATGTGTTTATGGAATTTTTGTATGCAACCGTCCCCAGCCCCCTGTGTTCAGTGGGAGCCGGGTGACGGTAAGCAGACTATTTCTTCATTAACGAGTTTAGGCGGTCACGGTGTATCCATATTGAAGAGACCGGGCTTCAACTGTGTAGCGCGCAGATTAATTTGATTAAACCCAAAAATTAAGAAATAGTCGGCTTACTGTTCCCGACCCCCACTGAGCACAGGGGTCCCGTAGGCGTTTGTTTTGTAAAAAGCTACACCGCGGGGGGATTAGCTTATTGGTGGACAGGATTTGTGAGTCCACGCCTGCTCTACCTCTGGCCCCCCTGCTGAGGTGACAGATCCGGGAAAGTCTGGTCTAGACATGTGCAATTCGTTTATTTTTTTTTAGTTTTTATTTTTTTTTCGTTTTTTTCGTTCGTTTTCGTACGAATGAACGAATCGTTCAAATCGAACGAAACCGAGTAACGAATCGTTCGAATCGTACGAATCCGATTAACGAATCATTCGAATCGAACGAATCCGAAAAACAACAAAAATCCGAAAAAAACGAATTAGAAACAACGAATGTACGAATGAAGAAAATCCGAAAAACGAAAACAGGAACAACGAAAATGAACGAAAAAATTCGTACATTCGTAACTTTTTTTTTTTTTGTTGAATTGGTAATTTTCCGTGTCTCTTACAATGGTGCTGCTTAACATGCTTCGAATAGATTGAACGAAAAAATTCGTACATTCGTAACTTTTTTTTTTTCGATTCAATATTTTCCGTGTCTCTTACAATGGCGCTGCTTAACGTGCTTCGAATGGATTGAACGAAAAAAATTCGTACATTCGTAACTTTTTTTTTTTCGATTCGTAACTTTTTTTTTCGATTCGTAACTTTTTTTTTCGATTCGTAAATTATTAAAATGTAATAATAGCATACACATTACATAAAATTATGAATTATGCTCCGATTACGAATGTACGAATGTTACGAATGTACGAATAAATACGAATGCGTCCGAATTTCGAATAAACGAAATAAACGAAAATTAAACTAACGAAAAAACGAATCAACGAAAAAATAACTCTTACGAATGTACGAATCGTTACGAATACGAACACCGACGACTTACGAATGTACGAATCGTTACGAATCAACGGAAATTAAAAAAACTAAACGAAAATAAACGAATTTTTTTCGGAAACGAAAAAAAACGAAACGAAAATAAACAAATTTTTTTGTTGTGCACATGTCTAGTCTGGTCACCCTAGCCTAGGGGCCCGTTTTATTTAACAAATTGAGATTTAAGTTTGCACTGACCAAGGAAATAAGAAACATTCTGACCAAGCATCTTGCTGTTGGAGTTGTAGTCTGGTACTGCTTGCTGCCATGGTGTATTTAAGAGAAATATGGATTCTGCTTGACAGTTATAGAAAATCACATATGGCTGCAGGCCTAAAGGGTGGCCCATTTTTAAAAACAATAAATGACAAAATGGCTCATATCACAGTTATATAGATTGTAGAAGTGTTTAAAAAAAAAAAAAGCAGAGCTAAACTTCAAAGCAGAGGTGGGAGACATGATGGAAACACCAAGTTATAATGTTAATGTGCCTGGAAAAAGCAACCCAAAACCCCAAGGAGCACATAACACTTGCAGCTTGAATGCAGACATTTATCCTCTGAGTTAAACATCAGTGTGAAGCTGTCTTAAGAAGAAGAGAGGTGTCTGCCAGGTAATTACTATACATCTAATCTGACACTATTGTGAAAGCTATTGCTGATGAAATCATGATAATGCCACAAGCAATTCTTCTTGTCACGACTGCTCAGAAAGACGTTTTTTAGATTATCCATATTATGTGTGCTGCAGGAAAGAAGACCAGCTGTGCTAGTGAAATGTATTTTGTTGCCGCTGGAGCCATTTACACTCTGCTCAAAAAATTGTTTCAGTTAAACGTCTCAGAAAAATTGCTCCTGAGTTAAGTGATATGTTTGTTGCTCTCATATCTGAAAGAACACTAACTTGTCAATCTGTGAAACGTTAGCGATGCAGCAGAAGACAGCGTTATTCAGGTCCTATATACATGGGCAAAATAGTAGGGCGCATTCCGAACACTCACTGGGAACTCATCAACAATACTAAAAACGCACAACATGTCAATGAAGGAGCATGTGTGGAGCAAAACTGCATCCACACATTGGAGGGACCCAGTTCTTATGCAGCATATCTGGCATTTGCAAATGCGAAACAACACGGAAACGTATAAATGTTGGCACACTGTACTTTGCCCTGTGAGATTGATGAGTTTCTTGCTCCCTTTATCCTCCCATATATATATATATATATACAGTACTTATGTAATACCTTTCAAAGTACTAAAGTAGACTTATAACTCCAGACTCATTCATTTTTCTCTTGTGGAATTCCATCTAAAGTCAAGTGCAGCTTTATGATTGTATGTTGTTCTTGTCCTCTCCACACAGTCAGCTGTGAAATCTCTAATTTAGCCCATGGCTGCTGTATAACTTCTAGGCTGCATAACATCCAGCCCTTCCTCAGCTACCTGGGTGGCAAGAGCACGTCCCTGTTGTCCATTAGACTGGAAGTTTCTGATGGGCTGTGAATGCATATGCTAGTTCCCTCCTAGTTAGGTTGCTAACAGGATTAAGGTAAATTTAGTTGTTTTTTGGGGCTCCTCTGTAGCCAGTGGAGTAAAGTTTGATTGCTTTTGGCTGTTCTGGGTTCTGCTGCTTGAGGCTCAACTGCTTCTCCCTTTCTAGTGAGTGCTATAATTTAGTGGGTTGAAAGTGACAGACCCTGAACTCACATATTCATACAGCCTCAGCCAAACCCTGGAAGGAAGGGTGACCATTAGGGGGCTGATGTGGGTATACATAGGCTGGGGTCAAGAACAGCAGGTTCTTTGTCCTGGCTGGAGAAGACCCAGCCTGAGGGCTGTGGCCCTCTCGGTCACTTAGCTGAAGTTTTCAGAAGTCTATCAGGGTCACAGCTCAGGGAGAGCTGAGGGACCCAAGTCTAAAGTTGCTGGGAGTTTGAAGGAGGTCCACAGAGGATCTGGCCTGGAGGCTTACAGCACAGAAACTGGCTTGTACTACATGAAAGCATTCAAGTACACCAGGCACAGTGAGTATATTCCTGAGAAGAATCATATAGACTGTCCTTGTTAACCATTGGAGAGGCTGTTTCAGATTTGCTGGCTCAGGTTTGCTCTTGCATTAGTCCACTGAGCAGTAGTTTACCTATCACTAGTCTCAATAGGAGTGTCACCTTGAAGAGTCAGTCATAACCAGAGAGTGTCCTCAATTATATTATGTACTGATTTTTTAGTATCCCAAAACTCACCCTACCCAAGTTCAATCAGCATTAAACTACATAATAACATGCACTGTTTCTGTTTCATGAGTTGTGAGACTGTGGAACTCCTGTGTGCCTGGCTGTCATGAACATCATAGAGAAAGGGACAAAACTGCCAGCTTCGTCTGGGGTTTGTGCTAGTATGGCAACACCTACTGCAGTACAGTGGTACAGTCCACAGGTTGCATTCTTGTGCCAACAACTGTTATAATAAATTTTAAAACTCAAATGGATGGGTCATGAAAGGGGCAGCTAATAAAAAACGCTTATAACTTAATCTAAAGTTCTTTACTCTTTTTTGGCATAACCCATCAGCATTATCTAGGTTTGCAGTTTGTTTTCTCAGATTTTTGACTGATTCCTCCTGTAATTAGTGGCCTGTAACAGGAAAACCAGTATATTCCTTGTTTTTACCCAATTCTGCATAAATTAAAGGTAAGATGTCTACTCCCCTATCACTGCTCTGAGCCGTGAGAGTGCTAGTACAGCAGTGATAATGGAGAAGAAAGCTCTCCTAATACCACTGTAGCATAGAACAAGATGGGGAACATTTACAGCTTACATATTATAGAAACAGTGACATTGCAGAACAGCTACTCTTCTAGCTCTGTCAATGCTGCTATGATATGCAAACTGCAAATATTCCCCTTGTCCTGTCCTGTCCTGTCATGTCCTGCTCTATGCTGCAATGATGATAAGGGAGGTCTCTGCTCCCCTATCACCCCTTAATCAGTGCTCCAGATGTCCACCCATATTAGAGAAGTCTCAAGAGTCAAGTTAATGACAGCTGGCTGGCTGTTTGACGATGATTTGTGCCTATGTTGGCCAGGAAAAACATAGGGCTCATTGGCAGTCTCTCTCACTGATAGTTACAGTAAAGAACTTCTAGAAGATTCTCTCAAAAGGGATTGAAAAAAGTAGACAAAGTAACACAAAATCAGGTTATTTTCAAGATTCTTTTTGAAATGACATTGGGCATACTGAGTAAGGTTTCGGTAACTTTATACCAATTGCCTGTAGCTGGTATGTATGTAAAGCTATAGAAAAAGTCCTGTTAGGATCAATAAATAATGAGTAACCGAAGGGCTAAAATACTTACCTTTACTGGATGCTCCAAGCTATCTTCTGTGCTGGTCACATGCCTAAAGGCCGTGGTGTTTGGTAATCTCTCTTGAGGGTAGGCTGGGAGTTCAGATTGACTGATGATCCCCCTCAGGGGAGATCATTGGACCAGGAGACTTATGTCCCGTACACACGAGCGGATTTTCCGCCTGAAAAATCTTGGATGGTTTTTCCGACGGAATTCCGCTTGGCTTGCATATACACGGTCACACAAAATTTTGCAGAACTTTCAAACATCAAGAACGCGGTGACATACAACACTACGACAAGCCGAGAAAATTAAGTTCAATGCTTCCGAGCATGCGTCGAATTGTTTCCGAGCATGCGTAGGAATTTTGCGCGTCGGAATTGCTACAGGCGATCAGAATTTCCGATCTGAACTTTTTCCAAGCGAAAAATTGAGAACATGCTCTCAAACTTTTGCTGGTGGGAATTCGGCCAGCAAAAGTCTGATGGAGCATACACACGGTCGCATTTTCCAATGAAAAGCTTTCATCAGTCTTTTGCTGGCCGAAACTCCGATCGTGTGTTCACGGCATAAGTCTGTACAGCAGATTTTTTTTTCCATGAAAATAATTTCCAAAATTCTATAACTCTTTATACAACCCGCCAAGACTATTAATATAGCTTTCAGTATAAGTCACCATTCAAGACCTCATTAGAGTGTGTTTCATTAAATCCCTATTACCATTAAATTTATCTACCGAAAAAGAGAGAAAATCTTATTTTTGTATGTAAAAAATATTAAGTAATTTCCCTTTCTCCTATGATCAAGCTGAATTTCTATTTACTTCTTATAATGCTGGCAATGGTAATTTTTTACTTTCAAAATGTTTATTGGGTTTTATCAGACATGACATAAAAACAGTGCAATACAATACAGTGTTTAACTTATCAGAGGACCATACGGTCTCGTAACAGAGGAAGTAAAGCAGTAACAATTAAATGAACATATGAACAGTTTCGCATTAGGGAGTAATCAGTAACACTAGCGGTGTATTCTAGGCAATCAGACAACCCTAATACAAGTGATTAAGAAATGTAGGGTCCTATCCGCCCTGTGGATCCGGAGCCCGTATCCTGCCGATTCACGACCAGACTCCAGTATATGGTGAACCCCTGGACTATCTAGGGGGTGTCATCCGCTTACCCGAGAAGGTTCCCAGCACCCCACCCCTTTGGCAACTCTATATGGAGGCGCCCGGACCCTCCCGAGGCACTGGGCCTATCCCACCGGCCGTCCAGTCCACAGGGTGGTGTAGCTGGTGTGTCATTGCCCTAAACTCAGTATATGTCGGACCCACCGGGACCCCAGACACCCAGCTGTAGAGGTAACTCTGATCAGCTAGCTTATCCGGGTCTATCTAAGTTTCAATCACATGGGTTTAAGTGTGCCTTGACTAAGGACATAGTAGAAGGGTATCAGAGTGTCCCAGACAGAGAAGATGAGGGAAAGTGTGAGAGGGAAAAGAGTAAAGAGTAGAGTTCATAGTTGTCCAGGTTCGACTAGAGCTCTTGGAGGGATGCCAGGACAAATAGAAATATTGCAATAGGATGCCCAGGGTTCCCATATAGCATTGAACCTTCCTATTTTATCTTGTAGTTTTGCTACTATATTTTCCTGTGCCATAACCCAGGAAACTTTCCTCTTGAACCCCTGAAAGGGAACCGTGGGGGTTATCCAAGCCCTTGCAAACGTTATCTTAGCTCCTAGTAGAATAAAGAAAGTTATTGCTAAGGCCCCTTTCACACTGGGGCGGTGCGGGGCGGCGACGGTAAAGCAGCGCTATATTTAGCGCTGCTTTACCATCGTTTTACCCGCGGTATGCGGCCGCTAGCGGGTGGTTTTAACCCCCGCTAGCGGCCGCAAAAGGGTTAAAAAACCTCCGCAAAGCGCCGCTGCAGCGGCGGTTTGCGGGCGGTATCCCCGCGGTTTCCCATTGATTTCAATGGGAAGGAGCGGTATAGGAGCGGTAAATACACCGCTCCTTCACCGCTCCAAAGATGCTGCTAGCAGGACTTTTGTTTTCACACTGGGGCCGGTTTTTTCAGGCGGTATACAGGCGCTATTTTTAGCGCTGTACCGCCTGAAAACCGCCCCAGTGTGAAAGGGGCCTTAGAGATTTTTGTGTAATCTAGGAAAGGGTTGGTCCAGGAGTGCTACTTGTGGGTCAGGAGTGACTGATGTATTTGTTATAATCCTAATAGTGTGGAACACCTTCTTCCAAAAGGATCTGATCTGGGGACAGGTCCACCAAATGTTAAACATCGTGCCCTCCAGCTCACATCCTCTAAGGCATAAAGGAGAGACCCCCGGATAAATCATTGCCAACCTGGAGGGGACATAGTACCACCTGGTCAGCACTTTAAGACTAGCTTCTATCAAAGATATGTTGAGGATACCTTTAAATGATCGTGTGGACGCGTGATACCAGTCCGAGGTTTTTCAGGAGCAACCCGTGTCCTCCTCCCATGCCCGAGCATAGGCCAGAGTGTCATCATTATTCGCCAAAGCGGAAATAAGTCAGCGAGATCCCTCCCCTCTGATCCATGGCATTTGAGCATCAGTGTTCATATGGAGTGATTGTGGGGGGTTCTGTTTTGTTGGTCCAGATACAGTGTAGGAAATTAGCTGTTTGGGAAAAGTCAGGCCTCTCTAGTGTCTTTCAACAGTGTGTCAGAGTGAGGGGGCCGGCTGGGGAGAGGGGGTGCCCAACTCGATAAAGGCCCTTATCAGTCCACCAATTGAAGGCTTTAATATTAAGACCTGGGGGGAATCCCGGGTTATGAAAAATATGAGATAAAGGCTTCATGGGTGAGATGAGTGAATGTTGAGTATAGAGCATGGAGCACAAAGCTACAGAGTGAGAGAGTGTGGGCGAAAAAATAATTGCTGGTCTGGATTTCGGGTTACTCCATAAAAGAAAG
This sequence comes from Lithobates sylvaticus, assembly GCA_028564925.1. Lineage (NCBI taxonomy): Eukaryota > Metazoa > Chordata > Amphibia > Anura > Ranidae > Lithobates > Lithobates sylvaticus. Next base: position 576,641,137 of record CM053027.1, read on the forward strand.
TCAATGGTATTTAGGGGAATGGCTTGTCTTTCCATGGAGAGCCAGCCAGGCTTAGGGCCCCTTGAGTAGACCGTGGAAATTGAGTCAGTTTGTAATACCACCACAGGTTCGGCAGGCCTACCCCCCCCCCACCCCCACCCGAGACTTTAACCTGAATAAAACTCCTTTGGAGCATCTATAGCCTTTGTTACCCCAGACGAACCGTACAATAGTGGACTGGAATTTAACGAGAAATTGTTTCTTTACTGGGATAGAGCGAAACAGGTACAACAGTCGTGGTAGCAGGGTCATTTTTACTGCGTGTACTAGAGACTCGACTAAATTCCTGAAGGATCTTATACACCGTAGGAGTGGATGTCAGTGGGGAGGTGATAAAAAGGAGTAAATCGTCTGCATATAATGCACATTTATGTTCTTGTTCTCTGCAAACCACCCCTTTAATGTCGGGACTAGGCCGGCTCACTATGGCCAGAGTTTCAATGGCTATCGCAAAGAGGAGTGGGGATAGTGGGCATGCCTGCCTGGTACCCCTGCCAATGGAAAAGATATCCGAGTATCTGCCCATCAGGCGCACCTGGGCATTCAGAGGCGAATATAGTGAATGAATTAGGCTCAGGAAGTTAGAGACAAAACCCCATCGTCCCAGGATGTAATACAGGTAATCCCAGTCCACCGAAGGCCTTATGAAGGTCTATGGAAAGCAGGAAGCCTGTTTGAGGGGGGCCCCCATCCAATTGTGACTTAAGTAGGGAGATAATATTTATTGCTCTCCGGATCTGACCCTGTCTCCCAGGGATGAAGCCCTCCTGATCTCTGTGAATGTCTGTGGCTATAAAACTTGCCACTCTATTAGCAAGAATTTTAGTCATTATTTTTATATCATTATTGATGAGTTAGATCGGACGGTAATTGCTAACCTCGCTTTAGGAATGACTGAAAAATAAGCTGAGTTGAGATCGTTCCATAGGGGGGCTCCATCCCTGAGAGAATTAAAAAACCGTGTCAGGTGTGGGGCCAGGCAGGGGCCAAATTTTTTGTACAATCCAGTGGAGAAGCCATCTGGCCCATGCGAGGAGCCTAATTTAAGGGAATTGATAGTGTCTAACACCTCCTCTTGAGTGAATGGGTTCCCTAATATATCTTTGTGTTCTCTGGCTAATGGTGGCAAAGGGAGGTTATCTAGAAAGGCATCTTTAAATGGTTGGGGGGAGGGGGGTTGCTTTTGTAAAGGTCAGAGTAAAACCTTAGGAATGCGTCCATTATTTTAGTCGGGTTGTATGTCAAATCCCCGGTTGCGGATCGGATTTTGGGGAAGGATAATAAACGTTTTTTGGGGCTCAGCTTGACCAATCCTATCTTTTTGTGAATAAAATTTAGCCCCGGACCATCTGAGGTGTTTCTCTGCCACCATAGTAAGGGTTAAATTAATGAGGGCACAGGCTGTGTCCAACTTAGTCAGAGATTGTGTGGTGTGGTTTCTCTTGTGGGCCTTCGCTAGAGATCGGAATTCTTCTGTGCGCTTTTGGGTGTCAGCCCTATGTTCTGCCTTCAGTTTAGAAGCTAGCTGAATGAGCTTCCCCCTAAGGACCGATTTATCCTACCTTCTCTGTGCAAGGTAATTGCACAAATCGGCCCTGAACCTCTTTTTCTCGGGTCCCTTGCCAGTGCTCTTGACTACTCCACTTTCTATGGGGACATTCGGCAGGCTCAGCTCTTTTTTGTTCAGTCCGCTGGCTGAATGAAAGAAAATTACTGATCTATGGCCAGCTTTACTATTAGTCGGGCCTCCTGTGGTGGAAAGGCCCTTGTTGATAACCCTGACAAAAGGGAATACTCTGATTCTCCAGTCTAGGGGATGGGCCTGGGGCTACCAAACTCATACATTAAAACAAAGCTCCAGCTTGCAATTACAAAATAAAGAATGAGTAGCTCATTAAAGGAGAAGTACAGCCAAAGCTCATTTGGCTGTACTTCTCCTATGGATAACAGGAGTTTGTTCTGATGTCACAGAGCCGGTCCAGGCTCGGGAAAGAACGCGACCATATGGTCAGGATCTGCCCACATGCCTGGACTGGCCCCCAGCTCTGCCTCTCAGCAAGCCGCTGAGTGCCTGAGCCAGCCACTCCTGCCAGCTCCACTGACCCGTGCTCCAGTGAGCGTGGGGGGGGGGAGCAGAGCAGACAGTGCTGACTGACAGTCACCAGCTCTCTGCTCAGTGAGTTTTGAAAAGCAAGTGATCGTCAGTCTTTGATTGCTCGGTTCTCAGCCTTAGAGCCGACGGGGGACAGATGCAGCATTGGACCGATGCTTCATCCACCTAAGTATGGTTCTAAAATAAAAAAACATTCCTATACTTCTCTTTTAAATTATAAGTTAACAAAACCAGATTTTGCATTCAATCCAGAAATTTCTCCAGCAGTATTTTTTTCTATTGTAGCGGTACACTCGTCTGGCAGGTTATTTGTGAACAGGTGATCTCGGACGAGCCCCCAAATGTAGCGGTACCCTCGTGAGGGCTGCTGAGTATAGTAGTCCACCTGTCACCCTGCCCAGCCAGGCACACTCTTTAAACTCCTCAGAGACAAAAAAGCATACCTTACATTTTGTTTTTGTTTATTTTATTGGGGGGTATTAAACTTAGATAGGGATGGGGACCTATGGGATGCCCAAGTGATCAGAACATTGCAATTTGGGACTATATATACATCCGGTATATACATCACTCAATTTATCCTCCTGCACATCGCTTCCTCTCTTCCTTGGAGACTTGCCTGGCAGTGCTTTTTCCCACTGTTCTCTCCTTGGCCAGGACACCTCTGTGTGTTGTAGGAGGGTCCCGTCCACACCCGAGCCCATGCCCAAGGTCACCCCCCCAGACTGGGGAGCTCCCTCCAAGGCCAACGACAGCCTAGCAATCCATCTCCAACTTCCTCCCAAACTCCTCCCCAGCTCGGCAGACCCTCCCCTCCAGCCACTATTTCTAGAAAACATTCCAACATTCTAGAACAGGGATATGCAATTAGCGGACCTCCAGCTGTTGCAGAACTACAAGTCCCATGAGGCATAGCAAGACTCTGACAGCCACAAGCATGACACCCAGAGGCATGATGGGACTTGTAGTTTTGCAACAGCTGGAGATCCGCTAATTATATATCCCTGTTCTAGAAAGAAGTAGGGGGTCCCAGTGATGCCAGTCACCCAGCACTACCCTGAGCCATTCCCAGCCAGGCCTGCATAAATTTAACCACATGCCGACCGCGCTATAGTCGAAAGACGTCTACAGCGCGGTCGGGTTTCCCTGAGTGGACGTCCTACGGACGTCCTCTCAGAAACTTGCTCCCGCGCGCCCCCTGGGGCGCGCACTCGGGAACATCCGTGACCGCCGGGTCCCGAGGACCCGGCGCATCACGGATCACGGTAAACAGCCGCTGATAGCGGCCGTTTACCACGTGATCGCTCCGTCAAATGACGGAGCGATCACATGTACACAAACCGGCGTCACGTCATGACGCCGGTTCCTCCCTCCCCTCTCTGTACCGATCGGTACAGAGAAGGGAGAAGCGGAGAGGGGGGGGGGAGACGGGACCAGCGCTGTGGGCTGGATGTGTAGTGCCCACAGCGCTGGTCAATACACTGCCACCGCTGTGCAATACTCTGCCTACTCTGCCACCACTGTGCAATGCTCTGCCACCGCTGTGCAATACTCTGCCTACTCTGCCACCACTGTGCAATGCTCTGCCACCGCTGTGCAATACTCTGCCTACTCTGCCACCACTGTGCAATGCTCTGCCACCACTGTGCAATGCTCTGCCTACTCTGCCACCACTGTGCAATGCTCTGCCACCGCTGTGCAATACTCTGCCTACTCTGCCACCACTGTGCAACGCTCTGCCACCACTGTGCAACGCTCTGCCACCACTGTGCAACGCTCTGCCACCACTGTGCAATACTCTAACAATACTGTGCAACACTAATACTCTGCCAATACTCGCCAATACTCTGCCAATACTCGCCAATATTCTGCCAATACTCGCCAATACTCTGCCAATACTCGCCAATACTCTGCCAATACTTGCCAATACTCTGCAATAATTTTTAATAGAAACAAAGAGTTTTTTTTTTTTTTTTTTAACGAATTTTTTGTATTTTTTGATTTATAGCGCAAAAAATAAAAAACCCAGCGGTGATCAAATACCACCAAAAGAAAGCTGTATTTGTGTGAAAAAAAGGACACAAAATTAATTTGGGTACAGTGTTGCATGACGGAGTAATTGTCATTCAAAGTGTGAGAGCACCGAAAGCTGAAAATTGGTCTGGTTAGGAAGGGTGTTTAACTGCCCAGTGGTCAAGTGGTTAAATACTCTACCAACAATCTATATACATACTCTAGCAACCTAGAGAGTGCTACACTATCAGTCTTGAAGGCTATTTACATTTAACCTACTTCCTCTAGTCCAGGTTGTTCTAGACTTGCCCCAGACTGTTACTGGACAATAAAAGGAGAAGCAGCACAGTGATGAATTTATCTCTGTCACTCTGCTTTCTGTTCCTATCAGCTTCTTGTTAGCATCTGAACTGATTGGCTCTGTGTGCTGCAACTTCCTACACTCTCCAGCTCTGTTTGTCTCACACACCAACTCTGCTATAGGGATTGCAATAAGATGACACCAGGTCAAATTCAGGTACCTGCATTGCTTGAATAAAAAAAAAAAAATGCATGTAATAATAGATTAATGATAACAGGACTGAATTAAATTGCTTTTCTATATTGGCCTACAGTTCAACTTTAAAAATAACGTATTAAAGCCTAAAGGAAGTAATTAAAAAGAGGACATTTAATGACAATGAAACAATCTGACATGTACAGAGGTTATGCAGATCAGTTTTTTTGTTTTTTTATTACTGGAAGAATTAAGAAAACACAATGGGGGTGAAAGCTTTTTAAAAAGTAAGATACCACAGTAGCAATGTACCACATTGTGGTAACAACACCGTTTTCCATAGTACAGTATACATAAAAATACTACATTTGGGACAGCAGTTGCAGTGGGGAGTAGAATTAAGGCATATCTAAACCCAAAAATAAAAATGTAATATATTACAGCTTGCCAGCCTTTGGATGAAGTGGCTACATTTGTTTTCTTTTTTTTTTTTTTAGACAGTTTTCCTTTAGTCATGGTAATTCAGTTAATAATTGTTTACATCATGTGATCAGCTGCCATTGGCTGACAGCTGATCACATGGTAAGGGGCGGGGACCGGCCCCTTACTAGGATCAGTGATCAGCCGAGTCTCTGTGACACGGTGATCACAGCGTGCTCCCCGCGCGCCCTGCAGGGTGCGCGCAGGGAGCATGCACAGGGGAGGACGTCCTATGACAGCCTCCCGGAAATTGAGGTCCGCGCTGTAGCCGTCATTCGGCTATGGCCCAGACCTCAAGTGGTTAAGGTCATCACAGAGGACAAGGGGGCACTATTTACGTCTGGAGGAAAAGAGATTTCATCTCCAAATATGAAAAGATTTCTTCACAGTAAGAGCTGTGTACATGTGGAATAGACTCCTCCAAGAGCTGGTTCTGGCCAGCTCAGTAGATTGCTTTTAAAAAAGGCCTGGATACTTTCCTAAATGTACATAATATAACTGGATACTAACATTTAAGCCTCATGCACACGGACGTTTTTACAGCCACTTTTTTGAGCGTTTTTTGCAGCTTAAAAACGCCTGCCCATGTTAGTCTATGGCTTCATGCCCACCTAGGCGTTTTTGAGCTGTAAAAAAAACCCAGGACCAGTGCGTTCTGAGGCTCCAGCGTTAGAGCTGTAAAAACGTCAGACGCCGGTAAAAGGTGTTAAACGGCAATTAATGAGGCTTAACGCTGTGTTAAGCCTTGTCCGGCGTTTCTGTCTCTATTCAAAATCAATGGTTCCCTATGGGAGCCCATTGTGATTTGAATAGAAGTCGTACCAGAAGTCGGATCAAGATGATCCGACTTGCAGTGCGACTTGTGTGCTGAGGATCTTGAAGAGGAGCTCCGCAAAAATGTAAAAATTTTTTTTGCGTGAGGTTCCCCCCCAAGACGATACCAGGCCCTTCGGTCTGGTATGGATCTTAAGGGAAACCCCACACCGAAAAAATGGCGTGGGGTCCCCCCCAAGATCCATACCAAACCCTTATCCGAGCACGCAGCCCGGTAGGTAAGGAAAGGAGACGAACACCGCCCCCCTCCTGAACCATACCAGGCTGCACGCCCTCAAAATGGGGGTTGGTGCTTTGGGTTTATCGGAATCTTGGAGCCCCGCTTCAATAAGGGAGCCCCCAGATCCCGGCCCCCCACCCTATGTGAACGAGTAAGGGGTACATCGTACCCCTACCCATTCACCTGGGGGAAAAGTGTCAATAAAAAAAAAACACAGTACACAGGTTTTTAAAGTAATTTATTAGGCAGCTCCGGTGGTCTTCGTCCGACTTCTCCGGCCTCTTCTCTCGTTTTCTGGTGTCTTCTCCGCTCTCCAGTGCCTTCTGCCAGACTCCTCCGCTATCTTCTTTCAGCTCTTTTACTAACGGAGAAGCCGGTCTTCTTCTCCTCCGCCGCCGTTCTCTTCTCTCTTCTCTCTTCCGATGTTGACACGACGCTGTCTCTCGCTGTAATGCGGTGTACGCGGTGCGCTGCGACTTATATAGGCATGGGGGCGTGGTCACCGAATGATGCCACCCGGTGGCCCCGCCCCCTTATGACGTCAGACTCCCATCATGCCCCGGGCTATGACGTCATAAGAGGGCGGGGTCACCGGGTGGCATCATCCGGTGACCACGCCCACATGCCTATATAAGTCGCAACGCACCGCGTACACCGCATTACAGCGGGAGACAGCGTCGTGTCAACATCGGAAGAGAGAAGAGAACGGCGGCGGAGGAGGAGGAGAAGACCGGGCTGCTCCATTAGTAAAAGAGCTGAAAGAAGATAGCGGAGGAGTCTGGCAGAAGGCACTGGAGAGCGGGAGAAGACACTGGAGAGCGGGAGAAGAGGCCGGAGAAGTCGGAAGAGACCCCCGAATTCGGACGAAGACCACCGGAGCTGCCTAATAAATTACTTTGAAAACCTGTGTACTGTGTTTTTTTTTTAATTGACACTTTTCCCCCAGGTGAATGGGTAGGGGTACGATGTACCCCTTACTCGTTAACATAGGGTGGGGGGCGGGATCTGGGGGCCCCCTTATTGAAGGGGGGCTCCCAGATTCCGATAAGCCCCCGCCCGCAGACCCCGACAACCTCCGGGCAAGGGTTTTTGGGAAGAGGCCCTTGTCCTCATCAACATGGGGACAAGGTGCTTTGGGGTGGGGGGCGCAGGGCCCCCCCTGCCCCAAAGCACCAACCCCCCATGTTGAGGGCGTGCGGCCTGGTACGGTTCAGGAGGGGGGCGGTGTTCGCCCCCTTTCCTTACTTACTGGGCTGCGTGCTCAGATAAGGGTTTGGTATGGATCTTGGGGCAGACCCCTCGCCATTTTTCGGTGTGGGGTTCCCCTTAAGATCCATACCAGACCGAAGGGCCTGGTATCGTCTTGGGGGGAACCTCACACAAAAATTTTTTTTTACATTTTTGCGGAGCTCCTCTTCAAGATTCTCAGCACACAAGTCGCATCGCAATGCGGATCATCTTGATCCGACTTCTGGTACGACTTCTATTCCAATCAATAGGATCCCATAGGGAACCATTAGTTTTGAATAGAGACAGAGAAACACGGCTAAAAGCTAGCGCGGATTAACGTGCATTGAATTCAATGCAAAACGCGAAAAAAATCGCGTTTTTAACGCTGCTTTTTTTCTGGCGTCTGTACTAGCTTTACAGCCCGTTTTTTTAAACGTCTGTGTGCATGAGGCCTAAAGTTCATGTGCGTGTAAAGGCAGGTGTCCCAATACTTTTGGTAATATAATGTATTTCTAGATTAAATGTAATCCTAAATATAACGAAAACCAGACCAGTGAATGCTAGCATAGAAATACGACCCCGTCCAGTGGCTGGAGGTATGTATTGAGTTGTATTTGTAAAGTTTGTAACAGAATTGCAATATGATCACTTTGTTGAAGTATATACAAGTTCAGAAATATGTAACGTAAGTCATCCATTACCTTATAACAATGCCTCCGAAAATGTACATTTGAGTAGTACTGATCCTGATTGGCTCAATAATGTTGACTTTGATCTACCCTTCATCCAAGTTTTAATAATCACGCTGTGCGGTCTTTTCAGTCTTGTTTTGTTCTCACTGACCTCATTTTTTTTAGATTTTAATAAATGTAAACGATAGGCATATATTCCTACTGTGAGAAGTGTCTGGAACCCCAGGAGATCAATTGGGTCACAGCTGTTTTCTTTTGCCCCGGCGATACAATTCACAAAAAAAAATTCCCATTTTTACTTAATTAGCTTTATTAAAATGAAGTCACAAGTGTTTTTCCGAGTCTCTGATATCTACAAGTAACAAGCTCTTCATGTCAAGAATATTTAGGAATGCTAATGCAGTATTTGTACTGTAAATCTTTGAACATAACGCTGAATCTCCACAGCTACTAGAACAGGCTAAGCGGTAAACACATTGTAAAGCATACCTGCCCTAAAACATGGGTTTTATCTGCAGTGCCACCTTGCCAAAATACTTACTTAATTTATAGGCTGGATTTAGATGAAAACAAATACCAAGTTTAGCCTCTCACAAACTTCAGACGTCTTGATCCAGGAATACGAATCCTCTGGCTGACTATTATTAATTTAGCTTTTTGTAGAGAAAAAAAATCCTTTCCAAAATTAAAAGGATCAATTTCATGGACTAAAATATTACTGTAAAATCCTTATCACTTATAGAAATGATCAAAATTCACACTTTCCTTTCTCTGCAATTTCAGCAAAAATTAGGGGATTTCGACGAAATGTCACCATATCTGAAAAACGAATTGGAGCCAATCGGAAAGTTGACATTAAAGTGTTTTTTTGATGATTTTTAAAGGTGGAATGGTATTAAGTTGCGTCTGAGAATTATGGAAGCTCTAAGCTTAAAGACAGAATACACAAATAATCAAAAATGCACAATACACTTTGTCCAAAATGTAAATAAATAAAAACCGAAGTAGTTGTGAGGGAACAGGATCCAATGGACAAAATAAATCACGAATTGCTCCATCAATCTTATCTTTGAAAAACAAGCAAAGATAAAAAATTCTGCGTGTGGTTAGCGGAGCAAGTTGAGAAGTTTAGCTGTAGTTGGGCTGTTAACATTGACAGGAATGTTGAAGTCGCCAAGAATTATAGTGGGTATTTCAGAGGAGAGAAAGTAGGGTAGCCAGGCAGCAAAGTCATCAAGAAAGCGCGATACCGGTCCGGGAGGCCGATAAATTGCTGCAATCCTCAGAGAAATAGGAGAAAACAGACGGATACAGTGCATCTCAAAAGAAGGGAGGGATAGAGAGGGAGGGATAGGAAGGACTTGGAAGGTGCTTTGTGGGGATAGAAGGAATCCAACTCCACCTCCTTTCTTGTTACAGATTGAACGGGCATTCCAGAGGGCACATGAGATTGGTGGGCTGCTTTGAGGAAGCAGTGGTATAGAAATTAAGCTGACTGGATTGCGGTGGTTGCCAGAGGGGGTGGGGTATAGGGTATGTGGCTTGCAGTTGGAAAATGGCGGACCAGGATTAGGTGAAATGTCACCCGAGACCAGGAGAAGGAGGAGGGTGAGGAAGGCAAGATGGGAGTGGGATGTGCATAAGCGCACGTGTTTAGTGGTCCTGGTGTTTCTGTCAGAACATGGATATAGCAAAAGCAGGAGATGATGGGTGGAGTAGTAGGGAGAGGATAGGAGCCAGGGAGATATGTGAATGCTGCAGGGTAGAGAGGAGGGGTAGAGTAAAGATAATTTGAGGATAGAAGACACGGATGTTAGAAGGAAGAGCAGAAGGAACATGATAGAGAGTGGAAATCTAGCTTAATATCAGGTGCTGACTTGCCTGTAATCACAGAGTTGACCAAAGTTTGTGTTCTATCTTCTTTCTGCTTTCGTTAAAGTGCGTTGGTGAAACTGCGCATCACTCGTGACAGAGCCACTCAGGAAAGAGCCACCATGTCTGCGCCTTGCCCCTGTCTGCGCCACCCCATAGAATACTTTATATTTATAGGGAGACTGAGCAGGCATGCATTTCTCAATTGGTCATTATGGGGTCGGATATGAGGCACCTGAATATGGGAGAGGAGATGGGCAATACCAGACCAGACACAGGCTAGGGTCATAAAGCTAATTACCCCTCTTGATCACTCAAGCCAAATGGGATGGGGAATCAATCACCAGTAATGTTGCTATAGCATTGTATTTCTTATATAGCTAACATTAAATATAGAAGTTTCAAGCTATGACAGCAAACGACATTTACCAAAAAAGTTACAGCAATGTCAGTTCAGTAGAGATGTACAGATGGATAGAAGACATTTACCAAAAAAGAAGACATTTACCAAAAAAGTTACAGCAATGTCAGTTCAGTAGAGATGTACAGATGGATAGAAGACATTTACCAAAAAAGTTACAGCAATGTCAGTTCAGTAGAGTGTACAGATGGATAGAAGACATGGAAGCTCTAAGCTTAAAGACAGAATACACAAATAATCAAAAATGCACAATACACTTTGTCCTAAAAGTAAATAAATAAAAACAAGCAAAGAAAAAAACATTTCTTACTAAAGAACCAAATTTAGCAAAATAAAGATTTTTGGGTTTAAGCAAAATTGGCAATTTTGGAGGAAAATCAGTTCCAACGAAAGCATTCTGCTCTTTGCTAATCACTAACTGTAAATACTATCAATTAAAAATATCATCAAACCTTTTTTAAAATAACTTATTGATCTTACCTTTGCTATTTGTTGTGGTAGGGCATTTTACCATCGACCCTGGACATATTTTATACATACCGTAATAATTCAGTCACCTTTGTGCCATCTTTTTTTCATTGTAATGGAGCCCTAATTTTGTAACCTGTCATAAGTGCAACTTCCTATGCCTTTTATTAATTTAGGTTCCCACTTTTATGTCCTCTCCAATAGGTGGTTGATCACAGTATGCAGGGCCGTTTTTTAAGGCAGGGCAAAAGGGGCAGCTGCCCTGGGCCCTGTCAATGTTGTGGGGCCCAAAGCAGCTGCCTCATACTTGCCAACTATCCTGGTTTAAATTCCCTCGCCCCTTGAGGTTTTAGTCCTGTGCTGTGTCCCAATATCTCAGTGTGAAGTGCTGCTACTTGTTGTGTGCAGATGACTCACCTGCAGACCCTGTGTTTACATGTAAATAGTGGTGGCATTTATATGTAAATAGCGGCGGCCGGCAGCATTGATATGTATATCATGCCCCCCTGAGGTCATATCCACAGTAATCTCTAGCAACCAATCAACAAGCAGAATTCATGTGCTGTAACCTCTAGCAACTAACCAGTGAGCTGTAATGTGTTCTGTAACCTCTAGCAACCAGTCAGTGAGCTGTAATGATACCTCTGGCAACCAATCGCAATAGCTGCCTGATCTGATTCAGTAAACTGATTTTGAGTCTAGCTGCTATTTATTTTATGTCTCAGAGTAGGTGGAGAGCAAAACTGCATGGGGGGAGGGCCCAATAAAAGTTTTGCCCAGGGTCCAACCAATATTAAAGACGGCCCTGACAGTATGCATAAATGTTCAATGTCTGTCCATTCTAAAATGAAAGATCACCTTGTGATTTCAGTTGCTGCTTTAAAAACTTGACTGTCTCCATGGATTGCAGGCTCGGGAACAGGGTGTTCCAAAATGCTGAGCTACTGGCAACCAAAGAAAATTGCAAGCCAGCAAGGTGGCCTGATGAATGAGAGTTAGAATGAAAAATTTGAGACACTATACAGGTAGGCCATCTCTCTTGTGTCTGTTTAAATGACTTGAGTATACCTTTAACAAAGGAAAGTAGAATATTACGTAAACCTTCCGAAATATCGCATACTAATTCTATAACATTTGTCTTTGTTCTGCTGAAAAGTTCATCTGTTTTTTTCTGTCAGCTGATTAAACCCAGAACGTTTGCTTTTTCTCCTCTCATTTATCAGATGCCTAAACTTGGGGATTTTCAAAGGAATGTCAAATATAGAAGAAAGGCAATTTAAGGATTATGTTATCCTTAAATCAAATGTAAACTCCGCGGGGAGAGTTCAGACTCTGATAAGTCTCTGATAAAAAATAAGCAAGGTCAAAATGATCTGGGGAGATGATCTGCGAAAAAGAAGAAAATAAATAAATAAAAAACGGAAATCGAACTTGACTGCAACCAACGCACCAACCTACACCTGGTAGAATACATATACTATATTTATATATAATATATATAATATATATATATATATTATATATATATATATATATATATATACACAGTATCTCACAAAAGTGAGTACACCCCTCACATTTTTGTAAATATTTTACTCTATATTTTCATGTGACAACACTGAAGAAATTACACTTTGCTACAATGTAAAGTAGTGAGTGTACAGCTTGTATAACAGTGTAAATTTGCTGTCCCCTCAAAAATTGCTGGCAACAAAAATTGTAGACACTACAATTGGCTATTTCTGCCACGATACCCATCTGCCCATACTGCATTATTTAATGGCCGGCTTTCATTGGTAGGAATGTACACTCCAGCCAGCAGAGTTGTTGCAGTGGTTTTCCATGTGCCTGCTCTCCTGTTTTTCTGTCACCACTCACGGGTCCGGGAGAATCCAGTCAATATTCATCTTTCCCTGAGTTTAATCAGCAAGTAGCTCGCCCATGTAAGTACAATTTCTGATGCTATAACATCAATAATATATATATATATATATATATATATATATATATATATATATATATATTTCCTGGACCTCCCCATGTCAGCCTACTATGGGTCAGCTCTGCCCCCTCTGACCCCTCCAGGACCACCTTTTTCCTAGCCCATAAAGGGCGGCTGTCTGCCCACACCAGTGTTCTTTTTTCGTCCTCGCTCCGGATACCTTTTAAAGTTTATTTTTCGTTATTTATTTATATTTATTTTTATTTTACTTATGTATTTATTTATTTTTTTCTCCATCCACCATCCATCCTGTCCGGGTTAAGCCTCTCCCGGATCAGAAGACCCCCCATATGGGCTGTAAATCTCCAGAGGAGTGTGGGTTTCCGTGGTGCTGGGATTGTATGGTACAGTATAAATGACTGTGTATTACTGGTAAGGTCACTAGCAGTATAAATGACTGTATACACCTTCGTTAGGCAGGTGCTGGCACTCTCTCCTTCCATGTTTTTGTGTGTTCATGCAGTGGTTTGGCTCGCTGGGACTTGTAGTTCACCACCTCCACATGTATTCCTTTCAGGAAGCTCAGAGTTGAGCAGGTGAGGTCAGAGGTAGCTTCCTCTTGGGTTACCTAGCAAACACCAGAATGCTCACTACTGATTTGCAGCAGGCTCTGTCCTCTAGGCTAATCTCAGCCTCTAGCTGATCAATCTGCTACTCTGCTCTGGTAAACCTGACTTCCAGGACTTTCATTACTTACTGCTGTGTTACTTGTCTGGAGTGTTTTTATTATCCTGTGCCTTTATAGATCTGGGGAGTTTTGCCTGCCTGCCTAGCTGCCTTAGCACTGAAGATTCGGATGGAGAAGTTTATTTTATTTATTTTGTTGTTAGTTAGTTATTTATTTATTTTTATTTAAATTTTTTTAAAAAGAGAGCACATCCTCTGTTTTACAGAGAGAAGGGCCCAATGTGAGCTAAACGCCCGCAAAGAGGTTCCTAATCAGAACTCCAGCCTCAAAGGAGTAAAAAGGAGACTAGACATGACAAATCACAGAGTCACATGCAGCTGGATAGACGCCTGTTGTCACTGCATTCCAGATCTCCCTCACCCTTACCTCACTTTAGTCACTCGGACTAGAGCCAAAAGAGGTCAAGACATCAGAAAGCCTCTAGAAAGAGCATATCCAGGCGCAGACAGAGAAGAAGATCCTCTTCTTTGGATAGGTCTTCATCGTCAGCCCAGGCAGAAGAAGGATCCTGTTGGACCTGCTCAGCTGAGGTCATCAGAGGAAAGCGGGTATGTGCATCTTACTTCAAGGAGGCGGCTCAGGACAATGCTGCGAATGCACGCCAGGTTAAATCCTACATTAAGGACACAGTCAAGGAAGGGTTAAACAGCCTTTCAAGGAATCCTGCTCATTCTGCTGTATGTTTAGCATCTGCAGATTCAGATCATGTGTTTTCAGTGTGTTTTAACTCTGAAGTCGATAGCGATTCGGATCCATCTGAGGCTGTGATGGTCTCGGAATTGCATACGTTTGATTTTTGCACTGGTTCCCCCCTTGGTGGAGGCTGTTAAGGATGCAATGAAGTGGCAGGAAGAATTGTCACCTCCAAAGAGACAGCAGAGATACTACCCATATTTAAAGAAATCATTACCTTCCTTCCCAGTCATTTCTGAAATTAAAGAAGTATTTGATGATGAGTGGGCGGGGCCTGAGAAGGGGCTCAATGTGCATAATAGAGTATCGAGGCTGTAACCCTTGGGACACTACGCCTAAGGTGGATGCTTCATTACGTAGATTCGCCTGCCACATTCCGCTTCCACTGGAGGGTTTGGATTCCTTTAGGGATCCTATGAGTCACAGAATAAATGCAGACCTAAAAAAAAAAAAAAAGTTGTATAGTTTGGCCGGAGCAGCCTGCAGGCAGGCGGTAGAGCTCACTTCTGTGGCAGGAGCACTTGGGGTGGATTCGCACCTGTGCATTTTTATTTTTATTTATTTATTTATTGTGGTGCTTTTTGCAGTTTTGCGCTACCATTTATTTACCGTGGTCTCCTATGAGACGTGTTCTGTGGTGCGGGTCTGCGGAATACAGGGATGCATGGGTGTGAATCCAGCCTTAGACTGGGGGTAGCGGAGCTGGTGGATGGATGTTCAGATGAAAGTCTGGGAAGTGGCAGTTCTTCTCTTTTGCAGTTTTCAAGACTGCTTTAGAGTTTGTGGCTGAGTTGGCTGTTGACCAGGTCAGGGAGCTGGTTCAAAAATGACAGCAAAGATATTGGCTCATTCCGTCACAGCCCACAGAGCCTTATGGTTGAAGCATTGGTCAGCCAATAAGGCTTCTAAGCACAGTCATGTTAAGTTCCATTCGATGGGAAGCTACTATTCCGGAAGACTTAGAATCAGCAATTCAGCGGGTTTCCAGCGGCAGATCTAGCCTAATCCCGCAGAAGAGAAAAAGACAACAGCAGCCCTTTCGGTTTAACAAGAGATCCAAAGAAGGATTCAGAGGCCAGTGCTTACAGACAGTTTTTCAGACAGTGGAAGGGAGCCCGTTCAACCTTCCAGAAACCTTCCAAGCCCAGGGCCAACGAAGCTCCTAAGGTTTCAAATAAGTCCTTCTGAAGGTGTCTCCACTTAACCCTCTCGAGTAGGAGCAAGACTAGCCCAATTCGGGGGGGGTTTGGGCGGACAAATTATAGGAGGCCTGGATTGTAGCCATCATTTGATCACGTTATTGTCTCAAGTTCAAAACAAGGCCTCCTCAGACCCTGTTCGTAGAAACTGGGCTTCCTACAGATGTTTGTGAGGCTATATAGGGGGGCTGTTGGCAGCAAGGGCCATCCTTCCAGTTCCAAGGCAAGAATTGGGGCAAAGAGTATGTTCCCCTCTGTTTTTGGTCCCAGAGGCTTCAGGGGAATTCTTACATAAAGGTACCACTATTCAAAATGGAGTCATTGGACTCAGGAGACTGGATGGTTTCCATCGATCTGACAGGTGCGTATCTTCTTGTTTCCATAGACGCATCTCACCATCGATTTCTCAGGTTTTCTCAGGTTTTCCGTGGAATGCTCTAATTTACAATTTTAATGTCTCCCATTTGGTCTCTGCACAACTCTGAGAATGTTCTCAAAGCTACTGTCTGCTGTCATCGCGACTCTCAGGGTCAAGGGAGTGCAAATATTCCATTATCTAGACGACATGCTACTTCTGGGTCCGTCAAATGAGCTCCTTCTACTTCATGTGAATTTCACCTGTAAAACACTAGCTCGTTTCGGTTAGTTGTTCAACTCTCGGAAGAGCAAGATGCATCCGAACCAAATGTTGGAGTATTTGGGAGTACAATTCCACACGGATCAGGGTGGTGTTTCTCTTCCTCAGAGGAAGGTCCAGGAGATTCAGTCTTAGACAAAAGCAGTGATAGTCAGGCCTTCTATAATGGTGAAGGAATGCATGCAGTATCTGGGAGTTCTATCAGCCACAGTTCCAGTAGTCCCGTGGGTCAGGTGGCGCAGAAGGATGTTTCAATGCAACTTTCTTCTTCAGTGGGATCGTCACTCCTTGTTCCAGAAAATCTATCTGCCAATTCCAATAATCTGGTCCCTGGTTTGGTGGTTAGTAGCTTGCAATCTTTCCCGCGGAGTTCCATTGAAGGCCTCAGAACCAATAGTGGTGACGACCAATGCCAGTCTGGTAGGCTGCAGGGCACACTGCCTGGGGCAGCAGGTTCAAGGCCAATGGAACTTTTGTGGGGTGAAGAGTTCAAATTTCCTGGGATTGGATGCTGTCAGACGGGCTCAGCGTTCCAACCTATGTTGCGAGGTCAAGCTGCCAAGAGTCTTTGAACAACTACGGTGGCTTATGTGTCTCATCAAGGGGGCACAAGAAGTCGCCCTCTCCTTCAGGTGGCATGTCAATCTTCCTATGCACAGAGAAGAATCCCGGCTCTCTTACTTCATCTTATCTCCCAGGGCCTGGGAATGTTTTAGCAGATCACTTGAGTCGAGGCTTTGAGGATCACAACGAATGGGGCCTCAATCGATAGATCTTATGGCATTGGAGGAGAATTGTCAACTGCCTTGCTTCTCCTCACGGACCTGGCATCCACAGGCGTTGGGTCGGGGTGCTCTGTCCAGGTCTTGGAATTTCCCCTTGGTGTATGTGTTCCTGCGGCTTCCATTGGCTCTCAAAATCCTGCTGTAGATTCAGCGAGAAAGGATCACAGCAATAGTAGTCTTACCTTACTGGCTCAGGGAGCCGTGGTTCCCTCTGGCTTGGAGGATAAAGTTGGGCTCACCAATCCCACTGCTTTCTTATCAAAATCTCCTTTTGCGGAGTGGGGCCTGACACCCGAACAGCAGGAGGATGAAGTTAATAACTTGGAAGTGAGAGGGAGGCTTTAACTGGCTTGGGTCTCTCGGGCAGTGTAGTGGAGACATTGGAAATCAAAAAGAACTCCAGACAGCCGCACACCGGGAAAGATAAAATTCAAAAAGGTTTATTTAAACGCAGGAATCACATCAATCCAAAGCACGACAAAAAGGGGGGTACAGAGCTGACGCGTTTCGCACTATGTCTAGTGCTTACTCATAGCTGATAAACTCTCAAATGAATATCAAATATATATGATTTCAGAATATATGTCATATAATGAAATGATTGAAAAAAGCTGTTGCAAACAGCTGAAGTCTGAATTTGATTGGATCCCAACATGTGTTGCTGGACTGACCTTTCAAATTGAGAGTTGCCAATTAGAAAAACCAAACCAAATTAAATAAGAAGTTGAGTCAAGAAAATGTAAAACATGGACCACCAAGAATCATTCCACTAATGTTGCAAAACATTGGAACCTGGTGCATGGAAAAGATGTTTCCAGTTTGTTTATACAAGCGATCGAGAAAATTGTCACCTCTAAACGTGGAGGGGACAAGTTCCGCACACTATGTAAACGTGAAGTTTATTGGATTTTCACTTTAAATACAAGAATCCCGTTTGGCTTAAATTTTGAATGGGACGTTTCCCACTATTATGATTGAAAGATTTTTCTGGATATTATGATTTAAGCTTCAACAAGATTATAAATTTTACCATACACTTTTACTTCATTATTCTAAGGATCGGAACCTCCCCACTAACAGTTTTCTGATCTTTTATTTCATGGACGCGTAAGGTCACCAGGTGTAGTGGATGTCATTCGGATGATACTTTCTTTTATATGGATATATGGATGTAATCTTGTTAATTGAAGTTTGCTGCATCTAAGTCAATATATAGACAAGTTTAGAGGTCCCATACACATACCCATATGGGACATACCGATATCGGACATAGGTGCCGCTATCTAGAATGACTGTTGCCTTCAGCTAGTATAAATCACGGCTGTTTCAACAACTCGTTAGTTACATACGGAACATCAGAATTTAACATGATAGATGTTATTATGCGTCATTTTTTTGTCCACCTATATACTGACATTTGTCACCGGATGCAGCAAATGTCATTCAGTTGACACACTTTACACTAACTGCGAACACATATGGATGCAGCCCTTTCTATCAAAGTTTGGTATATTGAAGTCTATATACAGACACATTCATAGGTCTTACATATACACTGATAAATGGACATAGGTCCATCAATTTATAACAACTGTTGCATAGAGCCATTATAATCATAGCTGGTTTAATAACTCATTGGTTATTCAATTAACATTTTATTTACCATTGAATATGATTAACAACATGTGTTAATAGCTCATTTTTGTGGCTGTCAACAACCTATTTCCATAGCTGCTTCGTTAAACTAGTAGATTTTTTATATAGCGTATCCTATTTACATCTAATGTCAATACACAACATTTTTTAGATACAATTGTATCCACAACATGTGGTTTGTAGGCAGGTTTCACTTAACCAGTGCTGCTTATCACCAACATATTTGGGCGCAACCTGCAGTTACTATAACTGAGTCTCTTGATATTCGGATGTGAATATGGGTAAACACCCCATACATATACCGACATTGTATTTGGGTCTAGCCGTTCATAATACTAGAGGATTGTTGCCCCTAGTTCATAACCTCTAAGCTGGTCGGACAACACATTGGCTGTATGCCCATTTCATATTTAATTGATGTATATTGCGTCTCTATGCATATGTGTATTATCTGAATGATGTCTACTACATACATGGATTGTTCATAGTTTATCCAATAGGGTAACACCATCCAGTAAACTCAATTGGTTGGGGTGTTTTAAAAGCTAGTGGAACTAGCTGCCCATTTCTTAACCCCTCAGTGTCTTCGAACCTTGTTCCTCTATACATGTACCGATATCGGTTGAAACTCCACTAATAGAAGGTTGCCGCCGATGTGTGGATGTCTCCTTTTGTCCGCTTTGGATCATTACGGTGCCGATGGTGTCTACCTAGTTGTGTTCACTATATATGGGAAAATGTGCTCTCCATTAAACCCTAATCTTTATATAGGCTAGCCAACATGCAGCCTATAATGTTTTAGTGACGTGCAGTTTATTTCTATCTGGATAGACATCGGCTATTGACCTGTGTGCTTTAAACGTCAGTGGAATGAACTGTTCACTCCTTAATCCCGTAATGTCTTTGAACCTCGTTGCCCTACACAGTCACCGATATCGGTTGATATCTTACGGGGTTGTCATTAGTACGGGATACTTTTTTCTATCTTTTTATCCACTTTAGATCACTACAATACCGGTGCTGTCCACCCAGCCATGATCACTGTATATGGGAAAATGGGCACTCCATTAAGATTTGATTTATATATAGGCTAGCTAATATATTCCATATGCAGCCTGTGATTTTTCAGCGACGGTTAACTTACTTCTACCCGGATGGACATTGGCCATTGGTTTGTGTACTTCAAAAGCCAGTGGAACGGGCTGTCCATTTCTTAACCCCGTAGTGTCTCTGCACCTCGTACATACATGTATCGATATCGGTTGAGATTTTATTAAAACATGGTCGCCGATATCCATAGGTTATTTCAATCTCTTATAAATATTAGGTCTTAGAGAGATGAATTCCAGCTACTGGCCATATAATATCTACACACATAAACTATGCAACAGAAGTTTAATATCTTTTTTTTTAGCACCCAATAAAAAAGTTTGTAAACAGAAGTTTAATATCTATTTGGCTAGTGTGTAGTAATAAGGGTTCTGCTATAAACCAATTACGAGATACAGCCGTTTGTGTCTTGTGCAGGCTACCAATATGGTAGAATCACAACAATCACAACAATAATGACGTTCAGGATTGTTTATTTTATTAAGGTTTAGTGTTTTATTATTTCAACACCTCTTCAATATAGTTGAATCACTATTATTTTTATGTCACTCACCTTATGCTACTTCACTGTATTAGAACTACGGAATGAAAAGCCATAATATCCATAGCATACAATATATGTGTACCGCTTTGACATTACCCTTTCAAGGAGCTCTGTTAGTTTATGACACATTGTACATCTGTTTTACTATGATTATAATGTAACTTTAACTTTGATGTACTTGCTTGGATCTCCATATGTGTTGTTCAGCGAGCCCCTTTCAGGAAATCTGGTCAGCGGACACATCAAATATGGATAATTGGTTATGTTTATATACACACAGCCATACACTTTTGTGGTCGATTTTTCACTTACACTCTCGAATAGGAGGCACGGTTTTTTAGTTAGTTTATTCAATTTAATGTTTATGAGTCTACTTTTATTTGTATGATTCATACACTACACAATGAGAATAAATACAATTACATTTTCAATGCATTTATACACAGTGGCTCTATGTTTAACACACAGTGGCTCTTTGTTCAATATTTATTATTGTTTCACCACTCCTGCACACTACACAATTTTTTTATAAAACCCACGTACACATACACATTTGTGTATACACGGTAACACATATATACGTTTTTCTTCACCATGTTTTACATTTTCTTGACTCAACTTCTTATTTAATTTGTTTTTTCTAATTGGCAACTCTCAATTTGAAAGGTCAGTCCAGCAACACATGTTGGGATCCAATCAAATTCAGACTTCAGCTGTTTGCAACAGCTTTTTTCAATCATTTCATTATATGACATATATTCTGAAATCATATATATTTGATATTCATTTGAGAGTTTATCAGCTATGAGTAAGCACTAGACATAGTGCGAAACGCGTCAGCTCTGTACCCCCCTTTTTGTCATGCTTTGGATTGATGTGATTCCTGCTTTTAAATAAACCTTTTTGAATTTTATCTTTCCTGGTGTGCGGCTGTCCGGAGTTCTTTTTGATTTCCAATTTGCTGTGTTATTAGCCAGCACCTTGGTCTCCCATACAGGAGCAGGAGCATTCGCTTAGAAGGATAGTCCTGGAGCGGTGGTTATCTCTTTCCGTAGTGGAGACATTGTTACAGGCTCGTAAGAGATCTGGAATACTACAGAAAGGGTTTGGGACCTTGGATCTCCTTCAGTATCTAACATTTTGGAGTTTCTGCAGAGTGGTCTCTAAGTGTTAGCTTATAATTCCCTGGAGGGTCAAATCCCCGCTTTGTCAGCTAGATCATGTACAAGATATGCTCTACATCCGTTGGTGATCCAATTTTTAGGGGCAGCCATAGAAATTAGACTTCCATTGAAATCGTTTTTTCCAAAAGAGGACTTAACACTAGTCTTGGGAACATCTCTGGTTCCTCCGTTTGATCAAGCTTTCTCTTGTTCATTATTTCTTTTAACAGTTTTTTGTTGCCTCGGCCAGAAAAGTCTCTGAGTTGTATGCCTTCTCATCTAAAGAACCATATTGTTTGGTGCTCCCAGACAAGATAGTCCTTAGGCCGATACCAAGCTTACTACCTAAGGTTGCCACATAATTTCGTAGGAACTGGGAGGTCATTCTTCCAGCCTTTCCGACGGATACAGCTGATGAGTGGAGTAGGTTAGACCTGGCCTCTGCGGTTTCAACCTACCTGGAATGGACTAAAAGCAGATCAGCTGTAGTTTTTCCCAATGGGGCCTAAAAGGGTATGCAGACAACATCCAGAGTTGTGTCTTCTTGATTTGTCAAACATCATACATATTGCATACAAAACGCTGGGCCTTCCTCCTCCTTCAGAGATCAAAGCACATTCAATGAGGGGTATGGCAGCATCCTGAGCAGCATCCTGGGCAGCATACGTAAAGGTCGCCCCTGAGGTAGTTTGCAGTGCAGCAAGCTGGAGCGTGCCCAACACCTTTTATTAGGCATTACAGGCTTAATTTGGCTTGTCCACCTGAGGAAACATTTGGCTCTATGGTTATTATGGCGGCTGCTGCCCATTAAAAATTTGAGTAGCATTGCATTGAGGGTTTGGCCTATTTTTTGTCTTCCCTCCCTTTTTAATGTTGCTTGGTACATCCCATAGTAGGCTGACATGGGGAGGTCCAGAAATAAGGAAAATTGTTGTCCATACTTACCGTAATTTTCCTTTCCTGAATCCTCCCCATGTCAGCTGGAGGATTCCCACCCAGTTTATCCGTCGCGAGGCGTGTATTTTTTGAACACTAGTGTGGGCAGACAGCTGCCCTTTATGGGCTAGGAAAAAGGTGGCCCTGGAGGGGTCAGAGGGGGCGGAGCTGACCCATAGCAGGCTGACATGGGGAGGATCCAGGAAAGTAAAATTACGGTAAGTATGGACAACAATTTTCCTTAATATATATATATATATATATATATATATATATATATATATATATATATATATATATGCAAGCATGCAGCTTTTTGCTAAGAGCAACATTTGGAAAAAAGATTTTTAAATACATAGTATGTTTCTTATTAAATTGTACTAATATTCCTTATATCTATATTGTAGAATACTTTTATTCTCCCAATGACATTGAGCCTCTGAGGAAGGACTACACGGTCCAAAAAATGTCAGGCATCATTTTGTAGCTTGTACTCTCGCTAGCCCATCAATGCACATAGGGTAGCTAAGATCCATGCCATTGTTTGTATCCAATCTTTTTGCTACTAACATTGTATAATGTATATATATCCTTGATTATCATACCCTTCTTGCTAATGCAATTTTACTGTGTGATTTCAATAAATATAATTTTTTTTACATGAATACCTGGTCCGCCTTTAAAAATCCAGAGGGGTCACACCATGCCTTGAGCACTAACTAGGTCTTCTCTGTTATTCTAAAATTCATGCATGTTTTTTTTGTCTGTATTTTGGTACCATTAAATGTTTTTTTTTTTTAATAATCTGCTGTTCTCTTGCTTTGGGCATCCATTATATCTGCTCCATGCCTTTTAATCAATTAGTTTTCTATTTACCATTAAGAAATATTTGTGTATCTGTATACATGCAAGATTTTTTACATAGATTTGCTTTGTGTAGGAGCAACTAATTTTGTGTTTTGTGCTCACTTCATGAATACTGTAGGTTCTTTTGCCCTGTACACATGGTTGGACAATCCGACGACAAAATCCGTCTGATTTTTTCAGACGGATTTTGGGCCAAACTTGTCTTGCATACACACGGTTGCACAAAGTTGTCAGAAAATCCGATCGTTCTGAACGAGGTGACGTACAACACGTACGTCGGGACTTTAAATGGGCAAGTAGCCAATAGCTTTCGTCTCTTAATTTATTCTGAGCATGTGTGGCACTTTGTGCGTCGGATTTGTCTACACACGATCAGAGTTTAAACGATCGTATTTTGTTGTCAGAAAATTTTAGATCCAGCTCTCAAACTTTGTGTGTCGGAAATTCCGACGGAAAAAGTCTGATGGAGCCCACATACGATCTGATTTCCCGACAACATGATCCGATCGCACATTTTCCGTTGGAAAGTCCAACCGTGTGTACAGGGCATTAGAGTTGGTATATATGCACCTTTCCCAGTTACAGAATTCTAACGACATAATAACATTTTAATACTATATTTTTATCAAATCTCCATATGTTTGTAAAAGTCGATTGTCAGCAGTCTTGAACATGTTAGCCCTCAAATTACAGCTATTATGCCGAGTACACACGTTCAGACTTTGTCCGCCGGACCTAGTTCGGCGGATTGTCCGCCGTACTTTCCGAGGGGGGACTTCCCCACACACACCCGGACTTCCGAGCGTGTGACTTGCCCACACACGCACGGACTTCTCCGCGGTACTTTTGAAAATGAACGGACTTGCCCACACACGGAGCAGTCCGTTCATTTAGAACGTAACTGCAGGTAGACGGGGCTAGCGCGGCGGCATTCACTGCCTTCGCTAGCTCCGTCTACCTGAAGTCACCTGATCGGAAAGTCCGCTCATTTCAAAAGTCCGGCGGACTAGCCTACTAACGGCGGGATTGTCCGCCGGACTGCCAAGGACTGCCAAGTCCAGCGGACAATTTTAAAACAAAACTTAAAACCTAGTCCGCCGGACTTTTGGCGCCAAAAAGTCCGCCGGCGCCCACACACGAGGGGATTGTCCGGTGGACTCGAGTCCAGCGGACAATCCCGCGGGATAGTCCCTTCATTATGTTTACAGGTGAAAATGCAATTACAGCTTGTTTAAAGCATATTTAAACCTAAAGCAAAAAAAGTTAAAATACTGAAGCTTACTAGTCCTTAGATGCGGTGGCTGCTTTGGCCTTCACCTTTCAGGTTAGAGGAATTTCTTAACAAGTACAGAAAATACCTGTTAATCTAGCCAGAAATTCAGTATCCTTCTCCCGTAAGCTTAAAGAGGAAGTAAAGCCTCCTCCAAAAAAAAAAAAAAAACGGAACCTGCAAGGCAAAGGCATAATGAGCTAGTATGCATAGCATACTAGCTCATTATGAATAACTTACCTGAGAACGAAGCCCCCGAAGCGACCCTCATCCACGACCTTTTCCGCCGCCATCAAGCCCGGAGTGACTTCCGGGTCTCGCTGCTCTAGCGCTGTCATTCGCTGGAGCGGCGATGACGTCACTCCCGCGCATGCGCACGAAAGCGGCATATCGCCGTGATCTCAGCATGCGCAGTGCACCTGCGATGCCTGTTTTTTTCTAAATATCTCCTAAACCATGTAGGTTTAGGAGATATTTATTGGACCTACAGGTAAGCCTTAATCTAGGCTTACCTGTAGATCAAAGTGGTTTGTAAGGGTTTACAACCACTTTAAAAGAAAGCACAAAGAACCTTATCTTTATTGTGTAAACTACTAGTTGCATCAATCCACCATGTAATGGAGATGAACAAAGGCTGGCACATTTGAAATCAAGGCTGTTTGACAACCATGGCTTCCTGCGGAGCTACGTGGAAGAAAAAGCATAGACACGAAGGGCCATGAGGTGTGTTATTAACTGAATTACCATGATTAAAGGAAAACTGTCTAAAAAAAAAAAAGAAGAAAACAAATGTAGCCACTTCATCCAAAGGCTGGCAAGCTGTAATATATTACATCTTTATTTTTGGGTTTAGATATGCCTTAATTCTACTCCCCACTGCAAATGCTGTCCCAAATGTAGTATTTTTATGTATACTATGGAAAACGGTGTTGTTACCACAATGTGGTACATTGCTACTGTGGTATCTTACTTTTTAAAAAGCTTTCACCCCCACTGTGTTTTCTTATTTCTTCCTGTAATAAAACAAAAAAACAGATCTGCATAACCTCTGTACATGTCAGATTGTTTCATTGTCATTAAATATCCTCTTTTTAATTACTTCCTTTAGGCTTTAATACATTATTTTTAAAGTTGAATTGCAGGCCAATATAGAAAAGCAATTTAATTCAGTCCTGTAATCATTAATTTATTATTACATGCATTTTTTTTTTTTATTCAAGCAATGCAGGTACCTGAATTTGACCTGGTGTCATCTTATTGCAGTCCCTATAGCAGAGTTGATGTGTGAGACAAACAAACAGAGCTGGAGAGTGTAGGAAGTTGCAGCACACAGAACCAATCAGTTCAGATGCTAACAAGAAGCACGCTGATAGGAACAGAAAGCAGAATGACAGAGATAAATTAATCACAGTGCTGCTTCTCCTTTTATTGTCCAGTAACAGTCTGGGGCAAGTCTAGAACAACCTGGACTAGAGGAAGTAGCTTAAATGTTAATAGCCTTCAAGACTGATAGTGTAGCACTCTCTAGGTTGCTAGAGTATGTATATAGATTGTTGGTAGAGTATATAAATGTATGCAGGCCTGGCTGGGAACGGCTCAGGGTAGTGCTGGGTCACTGGCATCACTGGGACCCCCTACTTCTTTCTAGAACAGGGATATATAATTAGCGGGCCTCCAGATGTTGCAAAACTACAAGTCCCATCATGCCTCTGCCTCTGGGTGTCATGCTTGTGGCTGTCAGAGTCTTGCTATGCCTCATGGGACTTGTAGTTCTGCAACAGCTGGAGGTCCGCTAATTGCATATCCCTGTTCTAGAATGTTGGAATGTTTTCTAGAAATAGTGGCTGGAGGGGAGGGTCTGCCGAGCTGGGGAGGAGTTTGGGAGGAAGTTGGAGATGGATTGCTAGGCTGTCGTTGGCCTTGGAGGGAGCTCCCCAGTCTGGGGGGGGTGACCTTGGGCCTGGGCTCGGGTGTGAACGGGACCCTCCTACAACACACAGAGGTGTCCTGGCCAAGGAGAGAACAGTGGGGAAAAGCACTGCCAGGCAAGTCTCCAAGGAAGAGAGGAAGCGATGTGCAGGAGGAGAAATTGAGTGATGTATATACCGGATGTATATATAGTCCCAAATTGCAATGTTCTGATCACTTGGGCATCCCATAGGTCCCCATCCCTATCCAAGTTTAATACCCCCCAATAAAATAAACAAAAACAAAATGTAAGGTCTGCTTTTTTGTCTCTGAGGAGTTTAAAGAGTGTGTGCCTGGCTGGGCAGGGTGACAGGTGGACTACTATACTCAGCAGCCCTCACGAGGGTACCGCTACATTTGGGGGCTCGTCCGAGATCACCTGTTCACGAGTAACCTGCCAGACGAGTGTACCGCTACAATAGAAAAAAATACTGCTGGAGAAATTTCTGGATTGAATGCAAAATCTGGTTTTGTTAATTTATAATTTAAAAGAGAAGTATAGGAATGTTTTTTTATTTTTTTTTATTTTTTTTATGTTTTTTTATTTTAGAACCATACTTAGGTGGATGAAGCATCCGATGCTGCATCTGTCCCCCGTCGGCTCTAAGGCTGAGAACCGAGCAATCAAAGACTGACGATCACTTGCTTTTCAAAACTCACTGAGCAGAGAGCTGGTGACTGTCAGTCAGCGCTGTCTGCTCTGCTCCCCCCCCCCACGCTCACTGAAGTACGGGTCAGTGGAGCTGGCAGGAGTGGCTGGCTCAGGCACTCAGCGGCTTGCTGAGAGGCAGAGCTGGGGGCCAGTCCAGGCATGTGGGCAGATCCTGACCATATGGTCGCGTTCTTTCCCGAGCCTGGACCGGCTCTGTGACATCAGAACAAACTCCTGTTATCCATAGGAGAAGTACAGCCAAATGAGCTTTGACTGTACTTCTCCTTTAATGAGCTACTCATTCTTTATTTTGTAATTGCAAGCGGGAGCTTTGTTTTAATGTATGAGTTTGGTAGCCCCAGGCCCATCCCCTAGACTGGAGAATCAGAGTATTCCCTTTTGTCAGAGTTATCAACAAGGGCCTTTCCACCACAGGAGGCCTGACTAATAGTAAAGCTGGCCATAGATCAGCAATTTTCTTTCATTCAGCCAGCGGACTGAACAAAAAAAATCAACAGGTTCCTCCATACACACAAGTGAGGTGGATGAAGGAATCTACCTTGGGACATCGGTAATTTCTACTGTCAGAATTTACTGTTTAGCGGCTGCGGCCAATGGTTTCCCAAGCTTTGCTGAGGCAGTGGGAGTCATTGGCTACCACTGCTGTCAGTCAAGGCTAGTGATAAGGGAGCATAAGGGGGTGGGGCAGAGTCACGTTGATTACGTTAGACTCAGACAGTCAGGTTCGGGAGCGAGCCTGCTGAATGTCCCCATGGAGTAGTCAAGAGCACTGGCAAGGGACCCGAGAAAAAGAGGTTCAGGGCCGATTTGTGCAATTACCTTGCACAGAGCAGGTAGGATAAATCAGTCCTTAGGGGGAAGCTCATTCAGCTAGCTTCTAAACTGAAGGCAGAACATAGGGCTGACACCCAAAAGCGCACAGAAGAATTCCGATCTCTAGCGAAGGCCCACAAGAGAAACCCCACCACAGAATCTCTGACTAAGTTGGACACAGCCTGTGCCCTCATTAATTTAACCCTTACTATGGTGGCAGAGAAACACCTCAGATGGTCCGGGGCTAAATTTTATTCACAAAAAGATAGGACTGGTCAAGCTGAGCCCCAAAAAACGTATATTATCCTTCCCCAAAATCCGATCCGCAACCGGGGACTTGACATAGAACCCGACTAAAATAATGGACGCATTCCTAAGGTTTTACTCTGACCTTTACAAAAGCAACCCCCCTCCCCCCCAACCATTTAAAGATGCCTTTCTAGATAACCTCCCTTTGCCATCATTAGCCAGAGAACACAAAGATATATTGGAGAACCCATTCACTCAAGAGGAGGTGTTAGACACTATCAATTCCCTTAAACTTGGCTCCTCGCATGGGCCGGATGGCTTCTCCACTGGATTCTACAAAAAATTTGGCCCCTGCCTGGCCCCACACCTGACACGGTTCTTTAATTCTCTCAGGGATGGAGCCCCCCTACGGAACGATCTCAACTCTGCTTATTTTTCAGTCATTCCTAAAGTGAGGATAGCAATTACCGTCCAATCTAACTCAACAAGAACGATATAAGAATAATGACTAAAATTCTTGCTAATAGAGTAGCAAGTTTTATAGCCACAGACATTCACAGAGATCAGGAGGGCTTCATCCCTGGGAGACAGGGTCAGATCCGGAGAGCAATAAATATTATCTCCCTACTCCCTAAGTCACAATGGGATGGGGGCCCCCCCTCAAACAGGCTTCCTGCTTTCCATAGACCTTCGTAAGGCCTTCGGTGAACTAGGCTTACCTGTATGACATCCTGGGTCGATGGGGTTTTGTCTCTAACTTCCTAAGCCTAATTCATTCACTATATTCGCCTCTGAATGCCCAGGTGCGCCTGATGGGCAGATACTCGGATACCTTTTCTATTGGCAGGGGTACAAGGCAGGCATGCCAACTATCCCCACTCCTCTTTGCGATAGCCATTGAAACCCTGGCCATAGTGAGCCGGCCTAGTCCCGACACTAAAGGGGTGGTTTGCAGAGAACAAGAACATAAATGTGCATTATATGCGGACAATTTATAGTCAAATATGTGTTTATTGAAGTTTAACAGGATACATCGTATATGTAACATCAAATTGTCAACAGTGAGTATCATTTGGCATGAGGTATATTCAAACAGCATAAAATAAACGGCCCCTGGTCCCAGGGGTGTAATATTGTCTAAAGCCAACAATACATGCCATATTAACTGTAGGGGCACCCGTCTAGGGTTGAGCCCTGGGGAGTGGTTGACATCGGTCTTCAAAGAAATAAGGTAACAAGGTTAGAGGGGTAGAGAGGGAGCAGAGTAGATATGGGGGGGGAGGAGGGAGAGGTAAGAGAGAGAGAAAAGGAGGGGGGGGGGCGGGCCCGGGCGGGTCCCAGCACAGCACGTTCAATCAGGTTGGCTGGGCTGATGTTCAGCCCACTCCCTGTGGTGATATTAGTTTTTTCAGAGAATCCGATGAGGAGAACTCGATCCATATGAGCCATTGGAGCTTATAGTTTTCGAAGGAATCATTTTCCAGGGCTAACATTTCCTCCATGCGCATAATGTCATTGACGGTGGAAACCCATAGAGATAGGGGGGGGCTGGTGGTGGTCTTCCAGAACATGGGGATTATTTGTCTAGCGGCTGAGAGGAAGAAGCGCAGCAGGGAGCGTTTTTGTGATGGTATAGAGCCTGGGAGCATAGATAGGAGGGCAATTTCAGGGGATGGAGAAAGAGGTTTGTCATACAGATTGCTATATACTGAAAAAACCTGTGTCCACAGGGGGCGCACAAGTTGACACTCCCACCATATGTGTAAGTAACTGCCATCAGCCGAGCCGCACCTCCAGCATGTGGGAGGCACGGATGGGAAGATGTTGTGCAGTGTTTGAGGGTCCCTATACCATCTTGCTAACAGCTTGAAATTTTTCTCTTGATTGTAACATGACGTTGAGGTCTTGTGCGTAAAATAAAATGACTTCAGCCAGTCGGTGTCGGTAAATTCCTTTCCCAGGTCCCTGGACCACCTCCTGGTGTAAGATGGAGAATGTTTGTGTAGAAGGGTATGTTGTAGTGTGTACATAGTGGAGAGCGAATGTTGTGGAGGTTCGGAGAGAGAGCACAGCTGTTCGAATTCTGTGAGAGGTCTGTGTATCTGAGAGGAGGAGAAGAGAGATGAACAGAATGATGTGATCCTTATGGCTGTGAGCCAATTACCCCGACCCCCCGGTAGAACCGGTTTGCCAGAGGTGGTGTCTACAAATGACCTCGCCACTGGCCACTCAGTGCGGAGATAGGGGCCTATTGTGAGTGATCCTTCTCCCTGGGGTACATCTGGGTGGTCGAATAGCGGAGTAAGGGGTGAGGGTTCCGAGGACAGTAGGGGCTGCATCCCTTTCTTATACCACAGATGTAAGGCGGCAGCTGTTAGCGGGGACGTTGAGAATAGGTGTATAGATTGCCCGTGTCCCCACAACAAAGCTCGAAGATCGTGGGGAGATAGGTCCTGTTCTACCATAGTGGATGCTTTGTTGAGGGGGCGTGGGAACCATTCAGTGATTCTGGCCAGGAGAGCTGCTTTGTGGTATAGCTCGAAGTCAGGAAGACCCGCACCTCCTTGGGTTTTGGGGTATGTGAGAAGTGTGTGTTTGATGCGGGGCATACCTTGGTGCCACACAAATCGAATGGACATAGAACGTAGGAGATTGAAGAAGCGTTTTGGGACTGAGATGGGCACTGTTTGGAAGATATAGAGTAGTTTGGGGAGTGTGTCCATTTTTAAAGTGTTTATGCGTCCGAACCATGGCAAGGGAGTAGTGTTCCAGTCATCTAGGTCTTTACGTAAACGGGTCACCAGGGGCAGATAATTTAGGGCATACAGTTCCGATAGATCGGCCGGTATCTGTATTCCCAAGTAAGATATACTCCTGGCACTCCATTGGAAGGGAAAATTGGCTTGTACCTGGGTTAGAGTATGTGTGGGGAGGGAAATATTAAGGGCTTCCGTTTTGGCTATATTTAGTTTAAAGTCGCTGAACTTCCCGAATCGATTGAATTCCAGTAACAGTGAGGGTAAGGATGTGTGTGGTTGTTGTACGTAGACCAACAGGTCATCCGCATAAAGAGATAGTTTGTATTCTGCGGAGGGTGTCTGTATGCCCAGGATGGAAGTGTTGCCTCGTATTGCCTGTGCTAGGTGTTCTATTACTATGGCAAATAGCAGCGGAGATAAAGGGCATCCCTGTCGCGTGCCATTTGAGATCTGGAACGGTGTGGATGAAGTGCCATTGACTAAGACCGAAGCGGAGGGGTTAGAATATAGTGCCATTACTTTGGACACGAATGTAGGTCCAAGACCTATTTGTTCTAGAGATAGGCGTAAGAAGTCCCAATTTACTCGGTCAAAGGCCTTCTCCGCATCGAACGAGAGTAGGCAAGCCTTTAAGTTGTGTTTCCTTATGTAGGAGATGAGGTGGATGGTCTTCGTGGTGTTGTCCCTGGCCTCGCGTCCAGGGACAAAACCTACCTGGTCTCTATGTATAATGGTGGGCAGATAGGGGGAGAGGCGGGTCGCCAAGACCTTGGCATATAGTTTGATGTCAATATTGAGAAGAGAAATCGGTCTATAGCTCCCGCATTGTGAAGGGTCTTTACCGGGTTTCGGTATAACTGATATATTAGCGGACAGTAGGTTGTGTGAGGGTGGGTGTGCGTTATCGATAGCATTAAACGTCGAGGCTAATAGTGGGCAAAGTGAGGGGGCGAACGCTTTATAAAATCTGGGGGAAAAGCCATCAGGGCCTGGGCATTTTCCTGATTTTAAGCCCTTAGCGGCTAGAATAAATTCCGCCGTTGTTAGTGGTTCTTCTAGGGCAGATGTGTGCTCGGGGTCAATTTGTGGCAGGGCAGTCTCCCTTATATAGTCCGTCATTTCAGTTAAGCGTGTACGCCGCCCGCTGTCAGTTTCTGTTTGGGGGCGCAGGTTGTATAGGTCAGCGTAATAAGATTTAAAGGCCTCTGATATGCCTTGGGGGTTATGTATCTTCCGTTGGTCAGGTGTGCAGATGTAGGGTATCGGTTTGCGTGGGGGCCTGGGGTGTAGGACCCTGGCTAGATGCTGTCCGCATTTGTTCCCGAAAGCGTAGTGATAGTTGCGGCCCTTGTCTCTGGCTATGAGGGAATGTGCGTCTAATAGGCTGAGGAGTTCTCTGCGGGCATTAGATAAGTCTACGTAAGTCACCGGGTTTGAGTCTTTCTTGTGCAATGCTTCAAGCGATTTTATTGTCGCTAGTAGCCGGGATATTTCGGTGGTCCGTGCTTTTTTAAGG
The DNA here is from genome assembly GCA_028564925.1 of Lithobates sylvaticus. NCBI lineage: Eukaryota > Metazoa > Chordata > Amphibia > Anura > Ranidae > Lithobates > Lithobates sylvaticus. The sequence goes on from CM053027.1 coordinate 576,673,543, forward strand.
CGGGAACCATATTGGATGAAGACACCTCTCAGTACACACTTCAGGGCCTCCCATTTGGTCAGGGGGTTAGTGTCATCAGAGCGATGGACCTCAATAAAGTCCTGGATCGCCTGTTTAATGGCTGCAACACATGGAGTGTCTTTTAATAAGTTGTCATTCAATCTCCACGATGTCCGGTCTCGGGATAACCGTGGAGGGGCCAAGCTGAGGTGTACTGGGGCGTGATCAGACCATAGTATGTTCCCTAGGGAAACCTTCAGCGGTGTGTCTAGTAGGGCTTGGGAGATTAAAAAGTAGTCTATACGACTATATGAGTTGTGTGCTACAGAATAACAGCTGTAATCTCTCTCGAACGGGTGTTGCACCCGCCACACATCCACAAGTTGTGCAGAGTGCAGGAGTGTCTTTATCTGTGTGAGTGCATTGTGAGATAAGGTTGACTTACCCGAGGAGGAGTCCAGGGCCGGAGAAAGGGTTACATTCAGATCACCACCTAATATAAAGCACGGACCTCCAAATGAGAGTAGCTTACCAACCACCTTAGAGAGAAAGGACGCCTGGTCCTGATTGGGTCCATAGACATTAGCCACTGTGAAGATAGAAGAATTACATTTTAGTTTGAGAAATATGTACCGTCCTAACGGGTCAATAAGGGAGTCCAGTATTTCTGGGTGGAATGACTTGTGGAAAGCTATTGAAACCCCTTTGGATTTCGATAGTGGGTTCGTGCTATGGAACCACTGGTGGTAGTGGGGGTTTTTAAGCTTTGGGATCGCTGATTCCCGGAAGTGTGTTTCCTGCAACAGCAAAATTTTGGTCTTGGCCTTATGGAAGTGGTATAACACCTGGCTTCTCTTTTCTGGAGTATTAAAGCCTCTGCAGTTATAGGAGGCTAGGGTTACGTTATCAGGTGACATCATCACAGAGGTATAAGAGGGGTGTGTGATTATGGATCCTTACCTGTGCCGGTATTGGGGTCCGCCCGGACCAAACCCCGGGGGGGTTAGGGGGGGTAGCTTGGGGTGAGAGAAGAGGAGAGGGAATAGGGGGGGAGAGAAGGAGAGGGGGAGACATCAGGCCACAGTGTGGCAGCAATAAACAAGCAAGGAAAATATATGGTAAAACGACAATCTTCTGTATCAAACTAATTCTCAAAAAGAGAGACGTAGTGCACTAATCGGCACTCGTGGTCCTAGTGGGGGGTAACTGTGGAAAGCGCATGGAGTGCTTCCCGGCCCCCTACACCCTGGGGGTGCCAAAACAGAGGTTTACTAAGGATAACCGATAACATTGTTCACAAAGCTTATAAAACATGGGCTAGGTCAGGCCCCGGGGCCTGGTCCAAATAATGAAAAAATAAAAAATAAAAATAAAAAAAAATTTAAAAGATATAGGGGGTGAAAAAAATAATGATGGTGGGAAACAAAGTGCAAAAAACGGGGAAAAATAGAGTCAGTGGCAGGACCGACTGACTTGGCGTAGTATAATGTACTCTTGTAGTATCCTTGATCACCCAAGGGGAGTAGGTAACACTGCCCGTGTAAGTGCAATTCGAGGTGGTTCACATTAGCTGCGTCTGGTCCAGCCTTCTGTCCGAGCAGTGGTGTGTTATATGTCGGCAGTCTTAGGTTGGCATTAGAGCGGAGTCTGGCCTGGGGGCTCTTTGTGTCCAGCAGGATGGGCCTCCTGTGGGATCAAATGAGGCGATACAGCATATCCGAAAGTTCAGATGTTAGGGGATACAAGGTACACAGGTGTTGTGTACCCCCACCTCAGTAAATAACTGGCAGTTAGCGTGTGCCAGTCATAGCGGTGTGAGGGGGGGCCCGCAGGCTGAATCAATAAGTTGTGACAGCGTCCATCTTTTGGTTTCAATCATCAGGGGGTCCGTGTGGGGAGCTTCTTTGGCGTTTGTGTTTGCCACACTTCAGCCATTGAGGTTGGAATGGGAGGCCAGGGGTCGTGGGTTGTATAGGCCAGTCAGGCAGGGCTATTTGGGGTAGTTCCAGTGTGCTTAGGAACCTGGGGAGGTCACCCAGTGTGCGAAACAGTGCGGTCTTCCCCTCATGGCGGACTCGGAGTTGGAAGGGGAACCTCCATTGATATTTGATTTGTTTCTCTTGGAGGACCGCAGTGATGGGCTTGAGGGCCCGGCGCATAGCCAGGGTCTGGCGTGAGAGGTCTGGCAGAAGCATAACTGGAACATCATTTAAACGGATAGAGTCCTGTGTACTGGCAGCTCTCATAATCTCCTCCTTGACCTTGTAATAATGGACCCTGCAGAGCGTGTCCCTGACAAAAGAGGAGTCAGTGTTTCTGGGGCCAGAGGTCCTGTGGACCCTGTCTAGCTCTATGTGGGCGTCTTTTGGCTTCTGCAGTAGCTGGTTAAAGATGGCGGTCACTGCCCCAGCTAAGTCCTTGGGCTCCACTGACTCAGGAATACCACGTATTCTGACATTGTTCCTTCTATTACGGTTCTCAATGTCGTCCTGATGGTACATGAGCTGCTGTATCATAACTGTGTGGGAGTTTAGGGTCTCCTCATGTGTCTGTAGAGTGGTACAGATGCCATCTGTAGTGTCTTCTATATCTTCCATGCGTGCCCCCAGGTCCCTCTTAAGGTCAGCTATCTCCCTTTTATAGCTCTTCTCCATGCGGGAGACACAGTGCTCAAAGTCATGTTTAGTGGGTAGAGAGCGCAAATAAGCATGCATGGAGCGCATCTGAGATTCCATGTCCCATCCATCCCCTGAGCACAGCGATGCCTGGGAGAGACTGTGTGGGCTGTGAGGGTTGTATAGGGGGGGTTCTAAGTCCGCTAGGGAGGCTGAGCGGCCCCTGCTGTGTACCTGTATGGCGTCCGCTGGCTCAGAGCGGGCTGGTGAGGTGGACGCCGGCGCCATCTTGGAAGGCTTCTGGTTCATGAAGGCCGCGGACGAGCGGGTCACAAAGCGGCCGATGTCCCCCTGGTTTCGATCGCTGTTGGGCTTGGACTGGTCCCGAGGCTTCCCCTTCCCCATCGGAGCAGTTTGGGGTATGTATCGTCACCGGATCAGCGGTTAAATCCCCGAGGGTGTCGTGAGGACCGGGAGCAGCCGCGAAGTGCGTCCTACAGCTCCATGCGCTAGGCCACGCCCCCCCTATATGCGGACAATTTACTCCTTTTTATCACCTCCCCATTGACATCCACTCCTACAGGAATTTAGTCGAGTCTCTGGTCTGCAGGTCAACATGACAAAATCGACAGCTTTAAATGTATTAGTCACCCCAGATCTACACAAACTACTTACACACAATTTCACCTTCTCCTGGGCCTCAAACGCTATCCCTTACCTGGGCATTAAACTCACCCCGACATTGACAAACTCTTTAAAGCGAATTATCCTCCTATGATCCATAAGTGTGGGGAGGACCTGGGGAGGTGGTCAAAGTGTGGTCTATCTGCAGGGTACACGCAGTAAAAATGACCCTGCTACCACAACTGTTGTACCTGTTTCGCTCTCTCCCGATCCCAGTAAAGAAACAATTTCTCGTTAAATTCCAGTCCACTATTGTATGCCTTTATTGTAAAGGCTATAGATGCTTTTGAATAAAGGAGTTTTATTCAGGCTGCAGTGTATTACCGCTCTGCGATCCTGGCTCTCTTCTAACTCATCATGATCCGGCCGCCCTCTCACTTCCTCCGCCCTGGCAAGGCTGCAATGGGGGCACTGTGAGGCTGTAATTTGGGGCACAGTGATGCTTCAAATGGGGGCACAGTGATGCTTCAAATGGGGGCACAGTGTTGCTGCAAATGGGGCACAGTGATGCTGCAAATGGGGGCACAGTGATGCTGAAAATGGGGGCACAGTGATGCTGCAAATGGGGGCACAGTGATCCTGCAACTTGGGGTACAGTGATCCTGCAAATGGGGGCACAGTGATCCTGCAAATGGGGGAACAGTGAAGCTGCAAATGGGGGCACAGTGAGGCTGCAATTTTGGGTACAGTGATCCTGCAAATGGGGGCACAGTGATGCTGCTATTTGGGGCACAGTGATCCTGCAAATGGGGGCACAGTGATGCTGCTATTTGGGGCACAGTGATCCTAAAAATGGGGGCACAGTGATGCTGCTATTTAGGGCACGGTGATCCTGCAAATGGGGGCACGGTGATCCTGCAATGCACAGTGAGGCTGCAATGATAGGCACAGGTGAGCCTGCATTGATGGGCACTGGTGAGGCACTGCTGAGGGGAACTGATGAAGTTGTTGTTAATATTTATTTTTGTAACTTAACTGCATAAAACATTTAAGTGTCATTTCATGAGATAATTTTTGATGGTGTGATTAGGGGCGGGGCAGGGTAAGGGTTGGGTGGGGCAATTGGTGGCGAGTAACCCTTGAGACCTGGCTAGTAGCTCAGGACTTGAAATTTTGAGCCCTGCTGTATTGTATTGCACTGTTTTTATGTCATGTCTGATAAAACCCAATAAACATTTTGAAAGTAAAAAAATTACCATTGCCAGCATTATATAAAGTAAATAGAAATTCAGCTTCATCATAGGAGAAAGGGAAATTACTTTTATTATTATTATTATTAATAATTATTTTTTACATACAAATATAAGATTTTCTCTCTTCTTTTTCGGTAGATAAATTTAATGGTAATAGGGATTTAATGAAACACACTCTAATGAGGTCTTGAATGGTGACCTATACCGAAAGCTATATTAATAGTCTTGGCGGGTTGTATAAAGAGTTATAGAATTTTGGAAATTATTTTAATGGAAAAAAAAGCTGCTGTACAGTCTTATGCCGTGAACACACAATCGGAGTTCCGGCCAGCAAAAGACTGATGAGAGCTTTTCATTGGAAAATGCGACCGTGTGTATGCTCCATCAGACTTTTGCTGGCCGAATTCCCGCCAGCAAAAGTTTGAGAGCATGTTCTTAATTTTTCGGTGGGAAAAAGTTCAGATCGGAAATTCTGATCGCCTGCGCAAAATTCCTACGCATGCTCGGAAACAATTCGACGCATGCTCGGAAGCATTGAACTTCATTTTCTCGGCTCGTCGTAGTGTTGTACGTCACCACGTTCTTGATGGTTGAAAGTTCAGCAAACTTTTGTGTGACCGTGTATATGCAAGCCAAGCGGAATTCCGTCGGAAAAACCATCCAAGATTTTTCAGGCGGAAAATCCGCTCGTGTGTACGGAACATAAGTCTCCTGGTCAAATGATCTCCCCTGAGGGGGATCATCAGTCAATCTGAACTCCCAGCCTATCCTCAAGAGAGATTACCAAACACCACGGCCTTTAGGCATGTGACCAGCACAGAAGATAGCTTGGAGCATCCAGTAAAGGTAAGTATTTTAGCCCATTGGTTACTCATTATTTATTGATCCTAACAGGACTTTTTCTATAGCTTTACATAAATACCAGCTACAGGCAATTGGTATAAAGTTACCGAAACCTTACTCAGTATGCCCAATGTCATTTCAAAAAGAATCTTGAAAATAACCTGATTTTGTGTTACTTTGTCTACTTTTTTCAATCCCTTTTGAGAGAATCTTCTAGAAGTTCTTTACTGTAGCTATCAGTGAGAGGGACTGCCAATGAGCCCTATGTTTTTCCTGGCCAACATAGGCACAAATCATCGTCAAACAGCCAGCCAGCTGTCATTAACTTGACTCTTGAGACTTCTCTAATATGGGTGGACATCTGGAGCACTGATTAAGGGGTGATAGGGGAGCAGAGACCTCCCTTATCATCACTGCAGCATAGAGCAGGACATGACAGGACAGGACAAGGGGAATATTTGCAGTTTGCATATCATAGCAGCATTGACAGAGCTAGAAGAGTACCTGTTCTGCAATGTCACTGTTTCTATAATATGTAAGCTGTAAATGTTCCCCTTACTTCATCCTGTTCTATGCTACAGTCGTAATAGTAGAGCTTTCTTCTCCATTATCACTACTGTACTAGCACTCTCACGGCTCAGAGCAGTGATAGGGGAGTAGACATCGTACCTTTAATTTATGCAGAATTGAGTAAAAACAAGGCATATACTGGTTTTCCTGTTACAGGCCAATAATTACAGGAGGAATCAGTCAAAAATCTGAGAAAACAAACTTCAAACCTAGGTAATGCTGATGGGTTATGCCAAAAAAGAGTAAAGCACTTTAGAATAAGTTATAAGCGTTTTTTATTAGCTGCCCCTTTCATGACCCATCCATTTGAGTTTTAAAATTTATTATAACAGTTGTTGGCACAAGAATGCAACCTGTGGACTGTACCACTGTACTGCAGTAGGTGTTGCCATACTAGCACAAACCCCAGACGAAGCTGGCAGTTTTGTCCCTTTCTCTATGATGTTCATGACAGCCAGGCACACAGGAGTTCCACAGTCTCACAACTCATGAAACAGAAACAGTGCATGTTATTATGTAGTTTAATGCTGATTGAACTTGGGTAGGGTGAGTTTTGGGATACTAAAAAATCAGTACATAATATAATTGAGGACACTCTCTGGTTATGACTGACTCTTCAAGGTGACACTTCTATTGAGACTAGTGATAGGTAAACTACTGCTCAGTGGACTAATGCAAGAGCAAACCTGAGCCAGCAAATCTGAAACAGCCTCTCCAATGGTTAACAAGGACAGTCTATATGATTCTTCTCAGGAATATACTCACTGTGCCTGGTGTACTTGAATGCTTTTATGTAGTACAAGCCAGTTTCTGTGCTGTAAGCCTCCAGGCCAGATCCTCTGTGGACCTCCTTCAAACTCCCAGCAACTTTAGACTTGGGTCCCTCAGCTCTCCCTGAGCTGTGACCCTGATAGACTTCTGAAAACTTCAGCTAAGTGACCGAGAGGGCCACAGCCCTCAGGCTGGGTCTTCTCCAGCCAGGACAAAGAACCTGCTGTTCTTGACCCCAGCCTATGTATACCCACCTCAGCCCCCTAATGGTCACCCTTCCTTCCAGGGTTTGGCTGAGGCTGTATGAATATGTGAGTTCAGGGTCTGTCACTTTCAACCCACTAAATTATAGCACTCACTAGAAAGGGAGAAGCAGTTGAGCCTCAAGCAGCAGAACCCAGAACAGCCAAAAGCAATCAAACTTTACTCCACTGGCTACAGAGGAGCCCCAAAAAACAACTAAATTTACCTTAATCCTGTTAGCAACCTAACTAGGAGGGAACTAGCATATGCATTCACAGCCCATCAGAAACTTCCAGTCTAATGGACAACAGGGACGTGCTCTTGCCACCCAGGTAGCTGAGGAAGGGCTGGATGTTATGCAGCCTAGAAGTTATACAGCAGCCATGGGCTAAATTAGAGATTTCACAGCTGACTGTGTGGAGAGGACAAGAACAACATACAATCATAAAGCTGCACTTGACTTTAGATGGAATTCCACAGTACAAGAGAAAAATGAATGAGGCTGGAGTTATAAGTCTACTTTAGTACTTTGAAAGGTATTACATAAGTACTGTGTATATATATATATGGGAGGATAAAGGGAGCAAGAAACTCATCAATCTCACAGGGCAAAGTACAGTGTGCCAACATTTATACGTTTCCGTGTTGTTTCGCATTTGCAAATGCCAGATATGCTGCATAAGAACTGGGTCCCTCCAATGTGTGGATGCAGTTTTGCTCCACACATGCTCCTTCATTGACATGTTGTGCGTTTTTAGTATTGTTGATGAGTTCCCAGTGAGTGTTCGGAACGTGCCCTACTATTTTGCCCATGTATATAGGACCTGAATAACGCTGTCTTCTGCTGCATCGCTAACGTTTCACAGATTGACAAGTTAGTGTTCTTTCAGATATGAGAGCAACAAACATATCACTTAACTCAGGAGCAATTTTTCTGAGACGTTTAACTGAAACAATTTTTTGAGCAGAGTGTAAATGGCTCCAGCGGCAACAAAATACATTTCACTAGCACAGCTGGTCTTCTTTCCTGCAGCACACATAATATGGATAATCTAAAAAACGTCTTTCTGAGCAGTCGTGACAAGAAGAATTGCTTGTGGCATTATCATGATTTCATCAGCAATAGCTTTCACAATAGTGTCAGATTAGATGTATAGTAATTACCTGGCAGACACCTCTCTTCTTCTTAAGACAGCTTCACACTGATGTTTAACTCAGAGGATAAATGTCTGCATTCAAGCTGCAAGTGTTGTGTGCTCCTTGGGGTTTTGGGTTGCTTTTTCCAGGCACATTAACATTATAACTTGGTGTTTCCATCATGTCTCCCACCTCTGCTTTGAAGTTTAGCTCTGCTTTTTTTTTTTTTAAACACTTCTACAATCTATATAACTGTGATACGAGCCATTTTGTCATTTATTGTTTTTAAAAATGGGCCACCCTTTAGGCCTGCAGCCATATGTGATTTTCTATAACTGTCAAACAGAATCCATATTTCTCTTAAATACACCATGGCAGCAAGCATTACCAGACTACAACTCCAACAGCAAGATGCTTGGTCAGAATGTTTCTTAATTCCTTGGTCAGTGCAAACTTAAATCTCAATTTGTTAAATAAAACGGGCCCCTAGTCTAGGGTGACCAGACATCCCCGGTTTCCGGGGACAGTCCCCGGATTGAGGATTCTGTCCCTGGAGCCCGTCTGTCCCCGGATCTGTCACCTCAGCAGGGGGGCCAGAGGTAGAGCAGGCGTAGACTCACAAATCCTGTCCACCAATAAGCTAATCCCCCCGCGGTGTAGCTTTTTACAAAACAAACGCCTACGGGACCCCTGTGCTATGTGGGGGCCGGGAACAGTAAGCGGACTATTTCTTAATTTTCAGGTTTAGCTGAATTAATCTGCCGTAGCGCGCTACACAGTTGAAGCCCAGCCTCTTCAATATGGATACACCGTGACCGCCTAAACTCGTTAATGAAGAAATAGTCCACTTACTGTCACCCGGCTCCCACTGAACACAGAGGGGCGGGGAAGGTTGCATACAAAAATTCCATAAACACATACCACATACACTGCATATATCATTTGAGGAAAATATGCTTATAAAATAGTTTACCATTTGCCAATAAAAAAAAAAAAAAAATATGTCCCCAGATTACATTTTGAAAATGTGGTCACCTTACCCTAGTCAATGTACGAAACAAAAAGGCAGTCCAGGCTGCAATACTCCCCATCAAGCCAGACCTGTCCCCCAAAGTGCTTTTGTTTCCCCACAAGATGTCCTCATACTTTTGGTTGACCAAGGTCATACCATGGAGTGCAATGTGTCATGGGCCCGTCCAATGAGGTGGCATCACCATGATACCTTTCACTCCAAGGGTTACTAAAGACATATAGGGGATGATTTACTAAAGGCAAATAGACTGTGTACTCTGCAAGAGCAATTGCTCCAGAGCTTAGTAAATGAGCAGAAGCTCTGCTGACTTTTATCGTCCAATCACATGCAAGCAAAAATTCAGTTTTTAAAATTTTCCTTGCACGGGATTCTTTGCATAGTGAAGCTTTACCTCATTTACTAAGCTCTGGAGCAGTTGCACTTGCAGGGTGCAAATGCACTTTACAAAGTGCACAGTCTATTTGCCTTTAGTAAATCAACCCCACAGACTGTTCACTTTGCAAGAGAAGCTGCACTTTGCAGGGGAGTTTTCACATAGCTTAGTGAATGAGATGAAGCTCAGCTGATGTCCATCATCCAATCATGTGCAAGCAAATATGCTGTTTTTTTATTTTTCTTGCACATGATAGGGTATTCTATACTAAGATCTAGGCCTTAGCCAAAACAAAAAGGTGAAAGATCAGATGTCAAGCTGTTTCTATACCTTTCAAGCCACTGTCTTCGGTTGCTGCATGCTTCCTCAAGGTCAGTATTGAAGCCAGAGGATCAGCATAATAGCTAAGCAACTAACACGTTGAGCTATAGACCAGAGACGGGATCTTTGGCCTATATATTGGCATCCAGTAGGTTTTAGGTACCAGGATGCCATCTTGACAGGAGATGATTATACAGTACTAGGCTGGGAGGTCACCCTTTTATTTGTCTTTTGTATCGTTTTAGATACTTTGGTTGTTTCTCTTTACTTTATGGGATATACAGTACAGTATTTTTAAGGCCTCTTTACTTACATTTTTGTGGTGTTCCATAGGGCACCTACAAGTGGTGAGCATGTTTTCATGCTTACTTTGTTGCTTGTTATACTTCTTTGGGCGTGCATCTGGTCTAATTTCTCTACTTTTTGGGGTAAGGCTCCTTTTTTTGGATATACAATAAGTGGGATATACAGTATATTTTTTACTATATACTAAGTCAGGGGTCTCCAAACAATGGTTCTCCAGTTGTTCAGGAACTAGTCATGCCTAGTCATGTCTGTGAATGTCAGAGTTTTACAATGCCTTGTGGGATATGTAGTTCCGCAACAGCTGGAGGGCCTTAGTTTGGAGATCCCTGTACTAGGCGATAGCTTACTTTTGCCACTGTTTTTAAAAGTTTGCCCCTTTTGGTACACTGAATGGGATCAACATCAGCACGTATGAGGTTGTAGTAGTTTGCCTTAGGGAACATCTAGAAGATTCCTTTGGCCCTGATGTTCTGGGTATGCGGTTACATATGTTTTGTATGTGTATATGTATGTGTTTACATGTGTGCATATGAAAATATGAGTATGGGTGTATATATACTGAATGTGTGTATGTATATGTATGTATGTACTGTATGATTGTATATCTATAAATATTGTATATTTCTAAAAGGTGTTTTTTTTTGTTTTTTTTTTTGTTATGCTGATATAATATGCCTTTTGTACTATAATAGGTGGTTTATTTTCAAACTACTGATTGCCATTATATGTCTATTTTCCCTACTGTCCCCCTGCAGATCGAGGAGCCCCACATTTTCAAATCCCTTTTTAACAAGGGATTTGATTTATTTATTTTATTCCCCATTTTTGTCCCCCATTGTAGGAATCTATGCATTATCAATTTATGAACAATTTGATTTTTATATGTTTTGTGGGTTTTTTGCATTTGTTTGTAACATGCCTAGGTAATTTTATGTACATTGATTATGTGTTGTGACTATGTGCTGATGATGTTATACTTCTAGATTAGACATGACAATTAAACAACCATTTCAATGCAGATCCTGATGAAGCAATGTTTAATTACGAAACATGTTGCTCTCAAGCACTAAGACGATGATGCTACTAGTTTGGAACTCAATAAGATATTTTTTTTTTGTTAATGTTTTTTTTAAATAAGGAATAAAATTATGATTTTAACTGCATATTTAATTTCTTCTGTGAGAGCAAATTACACATAACCCATATGGGGTTGAGTGACCGCTGTATAGGAAGAGATCATGCATCTGCTGCTGTTCCTTCAAAGGTGACCTAGTTGCATTGTTTAAAGTGTATCTGTGGTCAAAATTTAAAATCATATATATGCATTTTCACATGCATTTCAATGATTTCTTGCCTACTCTCAATGATCTTAACATTAATACCTTACTTTGTGAAGATCCACACACATTTACTTCCTTGAATTCTGTGACATGTAGTCACCATGCCTTGATTAGTCACTGCTGTGTCATACATTTCAAAGCTGCCTTCTGAACCACAGAGGTGGCGGGGTCAGTACAGGAATCACTGCTTCAAAGGCAGCAAGGTACCATTACATATGTAGTCCTTAGAAATTGGCAGCAAACAGCAGAGGAGAAGCTGGAGATGGACAGCAGACAGGCAGATCTCACAACAAGATTGTTTCAAGTAATATTGGATTGTCTCTTATACAGCAATAATTATTCGTCCTGTTATTACAATACTGATACAATACTGATATTATCTAATGAAAGTGTATGCTGTAACCAAAGAACCCTTTTAACTGTAGTAGAGAAAGAACTGTTCATCATGCTTGGTGCACTGTTTGGCAGGACTGTGTAAATCCCCAAACTGGATAGACAGAATTACAAATCCTTGGACAGGAAAAACACTTGTAGCACTAACCCCCGAAGGAGCTGCTGATTTTATTTGGGCTTACCATTACCTCACCTGCTCGCTTCTCCGTCTTAGGGGTCCCGTTGGAAAGTAGCCCAAAGGATGTTAAATCCGACACCTTTTCACTTAATTATTTGAGAAATTCACAAAGTATTTCAATAGAGGGTCAGAAGGTTAAGGGGAAGTTCAGGCACCTGATAATTGCGGGTTAGAGGTATTGGTAGAATCCAGAGGACAAACCACTCCCCAGACTGGATTCAGCAACCACCGGTTAGGCCCCTGTCACTTGACCTAGCAGCCGATGAGATACTCAACAAAAAGTCTCTGCCACAGACTTGCCAATTAAATTAGAACGTTCTTGAAGGATCTTGAGAGATTTAAAGAACGGCCATACAGTACCAGTCTCTTTCAGCCAACCCGGCGATACTGTATGGGTGTTGATCAGGGCTGCGTCCTCAAACTGAGTCTCTAGGCTCCTCCAGAGATACCAGCCTTGCGCTCGATCCTCTCCTAGAAAAGTCCACCCCTGGATCGGTAGGCCCCATGCTTTTTCCCAGGCCTACCCTCTCAGTTGCAAAGCCTTGGGCCAGTTGACCCCGAGGCGCAGGATCATGCAACACGCACCCCAGGCCAGGAGGGCCACGGGGTCAGGATAGCGGATACCGAAAAAAAAAACACAGAAAAATGGAGTCCATACCTTAAATACCCTCTCCCAGAATTCACAGCAGGAAAACCACTCCCACTGGGCTATTTCCGAGCAAGAGGTAGTATTCAATACATCCAGCTGGCTGCGTTTCCACACTTACCGGCAGCAACAGCGACACCTACGGTCAAGTGGAAACCAGTGCAACCCAGCTGAACTGGCACAGAAACCAGAACTTTTAGAATAATTAGCATGAGCCCAACTGCAGCTTCAGACAACTAAATAAAAAAATAAAAAATAGAGTCTGCTCATTAGGAGCAGGGCGCTACACATATATTTATTTTTTTGTCTTGAGTTTAGCTTTAAAGGGTATGTAAGCCCTAACAATGAACTCTTTTTTTCTAATATACTATTAAAAGCATTTTTGTTATATCTGCTCAATAATTACAAAAAATACCTATTGATCCTGTCACAAGTCTAGTGAGTCCTTAAAGTGTTTGTAAACCTTTGAATTTTTAAAAATAAAAAACAAACAAACATGCCTATACTTACAGTGCCTTGAAAAAGTATTCATACCCCTTGAAATTTTCCACATTTTGTCATGTTACAACCAAACACGTAAATATATTATATTGGGATTTAATGTGATAGACCAACACAAAGTGGCACACAATTGTGGAGTGGAAGGAAAATGATAAATGGTATTTAAGATTTTTTACAAATAAATATCTGAAAAGATTGGTGTGCATTTGTATTCAGCCCCCTTTACTCTGATACCCCTAACTAAAATAGAGTGGAACCAATTGCCTTCCGAAGTCACCTAATTAGTAATTAGAGTCCACCTGTGTGTAATTTAATCTCAGTATAGATACAGCTGCTCTGTGAAGCCCTCATAGGTTTGTTAGAGAACAGATAGATCAGGGGTAAAGTTGTGAAGACGTTTAAAGCAGGGTTAGATTATAAAAATATCCCAAGCTTTAAACATCTCATGGAGCACTGTTCAATCCATCATCCGAAAATAGAAAGAGTATGGCACAACTGCAAACCTAGAGACATGGCCGTCCACCTAAACTATGTGTAGGTGTCCTTCGCGCTGTTTAATGAACTAGAGACTATGTTTAAATTAAAATAAGAAAGTGAATGAGCAAAGAAAAAGGTGTCAGCCTTGATGCTATATGTGGAAAAATTCCTAAACCAAGCCGCAAAATCTAAGAGTGAACACAAACTCGTAAAGGAAAATAATGAATAATGATTTTGCGCTAAAAATGCACCTTGACAAAAAGTGTATATATAATGAAAAATAATGAAAACAAATGTGTATGATGTGTATGATGAGTTCGTGGTCACAAAGTGGTCACAAAGTGACTCAAAAAATGAATCTACACTCAACGTAGTAATATTAAATCACATAAACAAAATATGTAAATAAAGATAATAATCAATCACATAAAACTCATATACATGTGACTAAAAAGTGCAACAAGTGCTAAAACTCGCAACAGTGGATGAAATCCAAAATACATAAATATGTGAAAATATTATAAAAACGAACACATGCACAATGTGAACCACAGTCTAAAAATAAAAATATAAATAATTAAAATACAGTCCACCAGAGGAATTGAATCTGAGAGAAAATGATGATGGTGACCCCCTTAATATAAAACTCTCATAGTCTCTTAAAATTATAAAAACGATGGTTATGCCTCTCTCCAAAAGTGTGGGGTATTGGGTAGTGAGGACCTAATCCTAGATGGTGCTCACTAGCCTCTCACCTCTCAAGTGGTAAAAATGCACATCCAGGCTAGTATGGATAATCAGCTCCAATTCTGGATTCCTCCTTAAGAGCCTGCCGGTCGGGTCTATGTGTATTCAATACACGGAGTGTCCACTTCATCAAAGTTGTGGACCCAGGAATAGCCCTCCACTTATAGATTTGCAGTGCTAGCTGCGGTCCCGCAGCAATAGCTCGCTCCCGATATCAATGGGGGTGAAGGCAGAGACAAAGAAGAAAGAAGGGGGACCCAATCGTGAAGTATGCCAAAAAACAAATATATTTAATCAAAAATAAATGCTTACATTTAAAATATGGTACAAGCAGCCAGAGAGATAATGTTGTGGTGTCCGTTTAACAGCACTTCCGGTATCCTACGTCCGGCCAATCCCTACGCGTTGCGTCACGTGACCTCGTGACTTCATCAGGGGATGCTGATTGGCTGTATGGGACTGTCTTTTATGTGTATAAAACGGAAGTGAGGTAGCGGCCATTTTGCCGCGGTCCGTAAAGGTAAACAAAGCGCGGCCATTTTCTAGTGGTCTTGTAGCGCTCTGTATAGCGGACATGTTTAGTATCAAATACTGCAATAAACGGAGTTGAGTCAGTGACATAGTGATGTTTACATAGCTAAGTATTTATCTGTATATTCCATCCTATTCCATCCGCTGGGTGTGCATGGGTCAAATGGACATTGTCCCTTCTTGTAAATGCAGCAGACGGACTGCACGGTGGATAGTGTGAAACCAGACCTGCCCTAGCCATTCATAGGTGGCCCGGAATGGTGGTGGTTTACAACCATTGGAACATCACTTGTTGACAATTGGCTGGTTGTCTTGGTGATGTGCTCCTCACGCCTATACAAACAATCCTTTGGCTTACCACATTCTATGTATGTATGTGGTATGTGATAATATAAATACATCAAATGTGTAAAGAGAAGTTAAATATTGAAGGGTGCTAGAAACAAAAAGAGGGGCATATGAAACCGTTCTGGTTGTCTACGATGTATACCAAGATATATAAATATAAATAAAATACAGCAAGACAATCAATTGATGAATGAATTAAATTTTAAAATATTTTAAAATGCAGGATAACTGGTACGCATTCGACGAAACTGCACCAGAGATGAAGATTTCAAAATCCAAGCGAACTTAATCGGTGCCAGGTTCCAAGAAAAAGGCTATGAAGAATCCTGGATAAAAAAACAAATCATGCAAGTAGAAAATATGAATAGACCCAGCATGCTAAGGGACAAACCTAAAAATAAGTCGATCACTTGGAGCGAAGCCCCATGTTTGATATTGGATTATAATGCACAATACAAAGATGTTGCCAAAATTATCCAGAAACATTGGCATATACTTAAGAGCGATAAAGATCTCAAAACTATCCTCCCAGAGAAACCAAAAATTATTTATAAACGGGCACCCACAGTGAGAGACCTGGTAGTCAAAAATGTAGTGGAACCACCCCCTAAAAAAGGTTTCTCCTTTTTTTTTCTGGAAAGGGTTTCTATCCCTGCAGAAATTGCTACGCCTGTCGTAAGGCTCAGAAGTTTCAGGGTAAAAGATCGGAATTTATAGCCACGGCAACAGGAGAAAAGTATACTATTAAAGATTTTATTAGCGTTACTGGTCAGAAATTCTTGAGACACTGAACACAGTGTATGACGCGAGGTTAGAAATGAGTCCCAGACTGTGCATACTAGGTCTGGATGAAGGAATAGTAGGAGGTCCCTGGGTAACCAAAGCAGTGATGAGATGTCTATTCCAGGCAAGAAAGCTAATAGCGCAAAGATGGCAGGCTGAAAAACCCCCAACGGAAAGAGAATGGGCGAGATTAATAACAGAAACAATATGGAGGGAAAGAACGGTATACACGAGGAGAGGAAAGAATTTGTAAAAATGTGGAAAACATGGATGGATAAGCAGGGATGCCCAATGTAATGGATAAGAGGGTGGGAAACCAAACGGGGAAGAATACCGTATGGGCAAAATAGAGGGGATAGAGAGAGCACAAAGGTAAGGGAAACGGGACAGGAAAAGAAGGGAATATAGTAGAAGAAAAAAAAAAAGAAAGGCGCGAGGTATAAAAGAACTACAGGTTAACGGTGATTTTTTTTTTGGCAAACTGTGGGAAAACGATTTTATTGAAATTAAATGTGTGTATGTATTATGTGCTTTTTTTTTTGTATGAAGAAAATAAATAAAGATTATATAATTTAAAAAAAAAGATTTTATTAGCTGTCGCACTGAGGGAGTCGTTTACTGTCTGCAATGTAGAGTTGAAAGTACGCATTAAAGAACACATCCAGAAGATCATCAAAGGCTGTCCCAAACATAATGTCTCACGACACTTTGCCTTGGTACACAACAAGGACCCAAACCAGTTGCGGTTTTGGGGGGTGGAACGATATAATCCATCTTGGCGAGGTAGCCACAAAGTAAGGGTAATCAGCCAAAAGGAATCGATGTGGATTTATTCCATGCGGACACTAGTTGCAGAAGGGTTGAATGTGGAGTTTGATCTCAATTGTTTTTTAAGCAATTTTTAAGCAATTTTGAACCTACCCTTTTATACATTCATACACACATACGTTATTTTTATTGAATACTCACAGACACCACTTTATGTCCTAAGGCTTCAACTACAATGACATATTCATCATGACATTTAACCACTAATATTAGTTTGATATAATCCAACTGTGCTTATATATTGTGTCTAATATGAAATAGTCCGGCATGGCATTTCCGGTAACCAGTCCTTGATAAGGGAAGAGGGTGTACATACAGGACATCTATCTAGATGTAAGCTCATCCCCCCAAAAAACCCATAGTTCTAACTTATAAAGTATATGCCTACCACTTGTCAGGATCTGGAATAGATCACCCAATAGGGTTCACTATGAGAACATTAATGATTAGGGATGAGCCGAACACCCCCGGGTTCGGTTCGCACCAGAACCTTCGAACCGACCGAAAGTTCGCGCGAATTTTCGAACCCTATACGTTATAATGGACGCGAACGTTCGAAATCAAAAGTGCTAATTACAACGGCCAATATGCATGTTAATGTCATAAAACAGGTTTGGGAACCCGGGTCCTGCCCCAGGGGACATATATCAATGCAAAAAGAACTTTTAAAAACTAACGTTTTTTCGGGAGCAGTCATTTTAATGATGCATAAAGTGAAAAAAAAAAGTGAAATTTTCCTTTAAATATGGTACCTGGGGGGTGTCTAAAGTATGCCTGTGAAGTGGCATGTGTTTCCCGTGTTTAGAACTGTCCTTGCACAAAATGACATTTGTAAAGGAAAAAAAGAAGCCATTTAAAACCACTTGCGGCTTTAGGTTTGTTCTTAAGTAGAATCTGAACAGGTACATTATGAAGTGTAGCTCCATCCCAAAAAAATCTATTTTTAAGCTTTTTGGAGAACATAGGGAGGGGTTATCACCCCTGTAACATTTGCTGTCTTTGCACATCTGTTCAGAACATGTCACCTCACTTTCCGTCCCAATGACAAATGTTTTTGGAAAAGTGGGGTTTTAATTGAAACAAGGATTGGTGATAAAGTATCAGTAGAGAGGAGATACCTTTTTCCCAAATTAAATCTAACAGGATAGAATTTCCCTTCCTAGGGGTAGATTTCCTCTCACTTCCTGTTTTCTCTTTCCATTTGCAAGTAGGAGTCGTTTGTAAGTTGGATGTTTGAAAGTAGGGCCCTGGCGTATATACTCTGCAGAAATTTGCCCTATTAGATGTTGGTGTAGCCACAAGACTGGTGGGCACAGGAATGGGCCCTGCTATGAGTTAATAGATCAAGATTTGTAATTGCATGCACCTGTTGAACAGGGCAGAAAAATTGGGGGTGGTGGTGGTGGTGGACGGTGTTGCCACAAGACTGTAAGCTCTCACAGTTACTCTTGGTGGGCGCAGGAATGGGCCCTGCTGTGAGTTATTAGATCAAGATTTGTAATTGCAAGCACCTGATGAACAGGGCAGAAAAATTGGGCCTTTGGCGGTGGTGGTGGACGGTGTTGCCACAAGACTGCAGGCCCTCATAGTTACTCTTGGTGGGCGCAGGAATGGGCCCTGCTGTGAACTATTAGATCAAGATTTGTAATTACCCGCCCCTGTTAAACAGGGGCTGAAAAATTGTGCCTTAGGCACTGGTGCTGGTGCCACAACACTGCAACCCCTCACAGAGACTGTACTTGGAGCACAGCAGTCACACGTGTTGCGAAGCATTTTTTAAAAAAATTGTAAGTACACGCCCCTGTTAAACAGGGGCTGAAAAATTGTGCCTTAGGCACTGGTGCTGGTGCCACAACACTGCAACCCCTCACAGATACTGTACTTGGAGCACAGCAGTCACACGTGTTGCGAAGCATTTTTTTAAAAAATTGTAAGTACCCGCCCCTGTTAAACAGGGGCTGAAAAATTGTGCCTTAGGCACTGGTGCTGGTGCCACAACACTGCAACCCCTCACAGATACTGTACTTGGAGCACAGCAGTCACACGTGTTGCGAAGCATTTTTTTATAAAAATTGTATGTACACGCCCCTGTTAAACAGGGGCTGAAAAATTGTGCCTTAGGCACTGGTGTGGTGGCATGGATCATTGAGGAGGAGGAAGAGGATAGTCAGTGAACATAAGAGGACAGTCACTCAGCATCAGCATAGGCAGTCTTGAAGGGATGTGACATTAAAAATTATTCGGTTATATCCGCCTCAGGTGCCTGGTAGCTGGTGGTGATCCAAGACTGATTCATTTTGATGAAGGTCAGTCGATCAACCGAGGCGGTGGACAGGCGCACCCTATGATCAGTCACAAATCCTCCAGCAGCACTGAATGTGCGTTCGGAAAGAACGCTGGAGGCAGGACAGGCCAGTAGCTCAATTGCATACTGTGCAAGCTCTGGCCAGTGATCCATCCTCAGGACCCAGTAAGCCAGAGGATTTTCGGTGGGAAAGGTGTCCAAGTCTGACCTTGCCCCAAGGTATTCCTGCACCATGTATATCAGACGCTGGCGATGGTTGCTGGAACCGATCATACCTTGGGGCTGCGGACTAAAAAATTGTCTGAACGCATCGGTCAGACGTCCACCTTCCCCACCGCTCCTTCTGCCACTGACCGAAGCCTCAGCAACTCGTCGCCCAGGACCAGGAGTTTGTAGCCTCCCAGTTTCTGGGAACGCGTTGCACAGACCTTTCTGCAAGGCCTCCCTGAGATGTCTCATCCTCTGCTCCCTCTGCGACGGCAAGATAAGGTCCGCAACCTTACCCTTGTACCGCGGATCAAGGAGAGTGGCCAGCCAGTAATGGTCCCTCTCCTTGATCCGAAGAACACGAGGATCCTTCCGCAGGCTTTGCAGGATCAGGGAGGCCATGCAGCGTAGGTTAGCTGAGGCATTCGGTCCGGAGTCTTCTGGGTCACTGAGGATGACATGATCGCCAGCCACCTCCTCCCAGCCACGTACAAGTCCACTGGTTTGTTGGGACTGTACATCATCCCTAAAAGACTGCTGCTGCTGCTGCTGATGCTGAGTGCCAGGCTCCACCTCCATGCTCACACAATCCTCCTCCTCCTCCTCCTCCTCCTCATCCTCTTCCTGTGTGATGGGTGGGACAGAAGGAACACTGTCCGGATAAAGGGGGCCTTGAGAGGCAAGGAAGTCCTCCTCTTCCTGCCTCTGTTCTGCCTCAAGTGCCCTGTCCATTATCCCACGCAGCGTATGCTCCAACAGGTGGACAAGAGGGACAGTGTCACTGATGCATGCACTGTCACTGCTCACCATCCTCGTGGCCTCCTCAAATGGTGAGAGGACAGTGCATGCATCCCTGATCATGCTCCACTGACGTGGGGAAAAAAAACCAAGCTCCCCTGACCCTGTCCTGGTGCCGTAGTCGCAAAGGTACTCATTGATGGCCCTCTGCTGCGTGTGCAGTCGCTGCAGCATGGCCAACGTTGAGTTCCACCTGGTGGGCATGTCACATATTAGGCGGTTCTTGGGCAGGTTCAGCTCCTTTTGCAGCTCAGTCAGCCGAGCACTGGCATTATAAGATCGGCGGAAATGCACACAGACTTTCCTGGCCTGCCTCAGGACATCCTGTAAGCCTGGGAACCTGCCCAAGAACCGCTGCACCACCAGGTTGAGGACGTGAGCCATGCAGGGCACATGGGTGAGCTGCCCCTGTCACAGGGCGGAGAGGAGGTTGGTGCCATTGTCAGAAACGACCATTCCTGGCTTAAGCTGACGTGGCGTCAACCACCTCTCGGCCTGCCCCTGCAGAGCTGCCAGAACCTCTGGCCCAGTGTGGCTCCTGTCCCCCAAACACACCAGCGCAAGCACGGCATGGCATCTTTTTGCCTGCGTACTTGCGTAGCCCCTTGTACGCCTACGGAGCACCGCTGGTTCCAAGGACAGAGCACTGGAGGAAGAAGAAGAGGAGGGGGTGGAGGAGAGAGGTGTGTCACAACCAGTAGCAGTAGTAGCGTTTTGGAGGCGTGGTGGCGGAACAACCTCCAACACTACTGCACCTTGTCCTGCATCCCTCCCAGCTGCCAATAGAGTGACCCAATGGGCCGTGAAAGAAAGGTACCGTCCCTGTCCATGCCTGCTGGACCATGAGTCAGCGGTAATATGCACCTTACCGCTGACCGCCCTGTCCAGCGAGGCATGGACATTGCCCTCCACATGCCGGTAGAGAGACGGAATCGCCTTCCGTGAGAAAAAGTGGCGTTTGGGAACCTGCCACTGAGGAACCGCACATTGAACAAACTCACGGAAGGGGGCCGAGTCTACCAACTGAAAAGGCAGCAGTTGAAGTGCTAGCAATTTAGCCAGGCTAGCATTCAACCGCTGGGCATGTGGATGGCTGGGAGTGTACTTCTTTCTACGGTCCAGCAGCTGGGGCAGGGAAATTTGCCTGCTGCAATCGGACGTCGGTGTACTGCAAGTACTTGGTTGTGACACACCTAATTCTACACCTTCAGTCCTCTCAGAGCAGCTTTCAGAGAGGACTGAAGGTGTAGTGGGGATGGAGATCCCAGCTGAGGAGGAGCAAGGAGAGGTCCGCTTAGTTCTTTGGTGTGGGTCTTTTATGTGTGCCTGCCAACGAGCTGCATGGCAGGTCGCCATATGTCTGGTCATGCTTGTGGTGCCCAAGCGGCTGATGTTTTGGCCACGCGAGATACGCTTGAGACAAATATTGCAAATAGCAGTGGTGCGATCTGCTGCACTCGTCTCAAAAAAGGCCCACACCAAAGAACTTTTCTGATAACGTGCAGAGGCAGCGCCCTGCACAGGCGGAGCTCTGCGGTGTTGTACAGTTGCTGTGCTGGCCTCTACCTGGCCTCCAGGGGGCATCCTGCCTCGTTGGACATGTGACGCCGCATCCTCCTCCTCCTCGTCCTCCTCCTCATCCTCTCTCCCTTCAGGCACCCACGTGGAGTCAGTGACCTCATCATCCCCTCCCTCTTCACCACTAGAGCAAACCTGGCAGTAAGCTGCAGCTGGTGGAACAGTACTGCCAGATTCCTCAAGCTGGGTATCATCATCCGAGCCTTCGAATCGTTGGGCATCCTCCTGGAGCATGTACCCAACACTGTGCTCAAAGAGTTCGGGGGACTCCTCAGGAGGACATGGTGGGTCTAGGGAAGGGGTGGCTGATGATGCTCTGTCAGTACCCTGAGCCTGGGTGAGAGAGGATGAGGAGGATGAGGAGGGCTTGGTCATCCATTCTACCAAGCCTTCAGCATGATGCGGCTCCACATGTCCAGCTGCCGAAAACAAAGACGCGCGTGTCCCATGGCCACGTGCTGATGACGATGCACGACCACGTCCACGTCCACGGCCACGTCCACTAGAAACAGAGCCTGCCTGCCCTGTGTTCTTGGCTCTGCACGCTCTGCCTCCCCTTGGCGGTCTTCCAGCCATTGTAGTCGGTAGTCCTGTGGGTGCTGCTGAGAAGAATATATAGGAGCTCTGTGTGATGCCACTAACACACTAGAAGTCCTATGGGTGCTTCTGCAAAGAAAATAGAGGAGCTCTGTGTGATGCCACTAACACACAAGAAGTCCTGTGGGTGCTGCTGAGAAGAAAATATAGGAGCTCTGTGTGATGCCACTAACACACTAGAAGTCCTATGGGTGCTTCTGCAAAGAAAATAGAGGAGCTCTGTGTGATGCCACTAACACACTAGAAGTCCTGTGGGTGCTTCTGCAAAGAAAATAGAGGAGCTCTGTGTGATGCCACTAACACACTAGAAGTCCTGTGGGTGCTGCTGAGAAGAAAATATAGGAGCTCTGCGTGATGCCACTAACACACTAGAAGTCCTATGGGTGCTTCTGCAAAGAAAATAGAGGAGCTCTGTGTGATGCCACTAACACACTAGAAGTCCTGTGGGTGCTGCTGAGAAGAAAATATAGGAGCTCTGTGTGATGCCACTAACACACTAGAAGTCCTATGGGTGCTTCTGCAAAGAAAATAGAGGAGCTCTGTGTGATGCCACTAACACACTAGAAGTCCTGTGGGTGCTGCTGAGAAGAAAATATAGGAGCTCTGTGTGATGCCACTAACACACTAGAAGTCCTATGGGTGCTTCTGCAAAGAAAATAGAGGAGCTCTGTGTGATGCCACTAACACACTAGAAGTCCTGTGGGTGCTTCTGCAAAGAAAATAGAGGAGCTCTGTGTGATGCCACTAACACACTAGAAGTCCTGTGGGTGCTGCTGAGAAGAAAATATAGGAGCTCTGTGTGATGCCACTAACACACTAGAAGTCCTATGGGTGCTTCTGCAAAGAAAATAGAGGAGCTCTGTGTGATGCCACTAACACACTAGAAGTCCTGTGGGTGCTGCTGAGAAGAAAATATAGGAGCTCTGTGTGATGCCACTAACACACTAGAAGTCCTATGGGTGCTTCTGCAAAGAAAATAGAGGAGCTCTGTGTGATGCCACTAACACACTAGAAGTCCTGTGGGTGCTTCTGCAAAGAAAATAGAGGAGCTCTGTGTGATGCCACTAACACACTAGAAGTCCTGTGGGTGCTGCTGAGAAGAAAATATAGGAGCTCTGCGTGATGCCACTAACACACTAGAAGTCCTATGGGTGCTTCTGCAAAGAAAATAGAGGAGCTCTGTGTGATGCCACTAACACACTAGAAGTCCTGTGGGTGCTTCTGCAAAGAAAATAGAGGAGCTCTGTGTGATGCCACTAACACACTAGAAGTCCTGTGGGTGCTGCTGAGAAGAAAATATAGGAGCTCTGTGTGATGCCACTAACACACTAGAAGTCCTGTGGGTGCTTCTGCAAAGAAAATAGAGGAGCTCTGTGTGATGGGACTAACACACTTCAAGTCCTATGGGTGCTTCTGGGAAGAAAATGTAGGTCTGTGTGATGGGACTAACACACTTCAAGTCCTATAGGTGCTTCTGGGAAGAAAATGTAGGTCTGTGTGATGGGACTAACACACTTCAAGTCCTATAGGTGCTTCTGGGAACAAAATATATGATCTCTGTGTGATGGGACTAACACACTTCAAGTCCTATAGGTGCTTCTGGGAAGAAAATATAGGTCTGTGTGATGGGGACTAACACACTTCAAGTCCTATGGGTGCTTCTGAGAAGAAAATGTAGGTCTGTGTGATGGGACTAACACACTTCAAGTCCTATAGGTGCTTCTGGGAAGAAAATGTAGGTCTGTGTGATGGGACTAACACACTTCAAGTCCTATAGGTGCTTCTGGGAACAAAATATATGATCTCTGTGTGATGGGACTAACACACTTCAAGTCCTATAGGTGCTTCTTGGGAAGGAAATATAGGTCTGTGTGATGGGACTAACACACTTCAAGTCCTATAGGTGCTTCCGGGAACAGAATATATGATCTCTGTGTGATGGGACTAACACACTTCAAGTCCTATAGGTGCTTCTGGGAAGGAAATATAGGTCTGTGTGATGGGACTAACACACTTCAAGTCCTATAGGTGCTTCTGGGAACAAAATATATGATCTCTGTGTGATGGGACTAACACACTTCAAGTCCTATAGGTGCTTCTGGGAAGAAAATGTAGGTCTGTGTGATGGGACTAACACACTTCAAGTCCTATAGGTGCTTCTGGGAACAAAATATATGATCTCTGTGTGATGGGACTAACACACTTCAAGTCCTATAGGTGCTTCTGGGAAGAAAATGTAGGTCTGTGTGATGGGACTAACACACTTCAAGTCCTATAGGTGCTTCTGGGAACAAAATATATGATCTCTGTGTGATGGGACTAACACACTTCAAGTCCTATAGGTGCTTCTTGGGAAGGAAATATAGGTCTGTGTGATGGGACTAACACACTTCAAGTCCTATAGGTGCTTCTGGGAACAGAATATATGATCTCTGTGTGATGGGACTAACACACTTCAAGTCCTATAGGTGCTTCTGGGAAGAAAATGTAGGTCTGTGTGATGGGACTAACACACTTCAAGTCCTATAGGTGCTTCTGGGAACAAAATATATGATCTCTGTGTGATGGGACTAACACACTTCAAGTCCTATAGGTGCTTCTGGGAAGGAAATATAGGTCTGTGTGATGGGACTAACACACTTCAAGTCCTATAGTTGCTTCTGGGAACAAAATATATGATCTCTGTGTGATGGGACTAACACACTTCAAGTCCTATAGGTGCTTCTGGGAAGGAAATATAGGTCTGTGTGATGGGACTAACACACTTCAAGTCCTATAGGTGCTTCTGGGAACAAAATATATGATCTCTGTGTGATGGGACTAACACACTTCAAGTCCTATAGGTGCTTCTGGGAACAAAATATATGATCTCTGTGTGATGGGACTAACACACTTCAAGTCCTATAGGTGCTTCTGGGAAGAAAATGTAGGTCTGTGTGATGGGACTAACACACTTCAAGTCCTATAGGTGCTTCTGGGAACAAAATATATGATCTCTGTGTGATGGGACTAACACACTTCAAGTCCTATAGGTGCTTCTGGGAACAAAATATATGATCTCTGTGTGATGGGACTAACACACTTCAAGTCCTATAGGTGCTTCTGGGAAGAAAATGTAGGTCTGTGTGATGGGACTAACACACTTCAAGTCCTATAGGTGCTTCTGGGAACAAAATATATGATCTCTGTGTGATGGGACTAACACACTTCAAGTCCTATAGGTGCTTCTTGGGAAGGAAATATAGGTCTGTGTGATGGGACTAACACACTTCAAGTCCTATAGGTGCTTCTGGGAACAGAATATATGATCTCTGTGTGATGGGACTAACACACTTCAAGTCCTATAGGTGCTTCTGGGAAGGAAATATAGGTCTGTGTGATGGGACTAACACACTTCAAGTCCTATAGGTGCTTCTGGGAACAAAATATATTATCTCTGTGTGATGGGACTAACACACTTCAAGTCCTATAGGTGCTTCTGGGAAGAAAATGTAGGTCTGTGTGATGGGACTAACACACTTCAAGTCCTATAGGTGCTTCTGGGAACAAAATATATGATCTCTGTGTGATGGGACTAACACACTTCAAGTCCTATAGGTGCTTCTGGGAAGGAAATATAGGTCTGTGTGATGGGACTAACACACTTCAAGTCCTATAGGTGCTTCTGGGAACAAAATATATGATCTCTGTGTGATGGGACTAACACACTTCAAGTCCTATAGGTGCTTCTGGGAAGAAAATGTAGGTCTGTGTGATGGGACTAACACACTTCAAGTCCTATAGGTGCTTCTGGGAACAAAATATATGATCTCTGTGTGATGGGACTAACACACTTCAAGTCCTATAGGTGCTTCTGGGAAGGAAATATAGGTCTGTGTGATGGGACTAACACACTTCAAGTCCTATAGGTGCTTCTGGAAACAAAATATAGGAGCTCTGCCTGCCTGCCACGAACACACTACAAGTCCTATAGGTGCTTCTGGGAACAAAATATAGGAGCTCTGCCTGCCTGCCAGGAACACACTACAAGTCCTATAGGTGCTTCTGGGAACAAAATATAGGAGCTCTGCCTGCCTGCCACGAACACACTACAAGTCCTATAGGTGCTTCTGGGAACAAAAATATAGGAGCTCTGCCTGCCTGCCACGAACACACTACAAGTCCTATAGGTGCTTCTGGGAACAAAATATAGGAGCTCTGCCTGCCTGCCACGAACACACTACAAGTCCTATAGGTGCTTCTGGGAACAAAATATAGGAGCTCTGCCTGCCTGCCACGAGCACACTACAAGCCCCTCTTTCTAAATCAATCTAAATGAATGAATCTATCTAACTCGATCTCTCTAAGTAAATCTCTCTAACTAACTAAATCCAGCAGAGTGTCACAGATCTAGCCTGCTCTATCTGCGCCGGAACAGCATGTGACCGGCGCAGACGGCGTGGCGGCCTTTTATAGGGGGGGGGCGTGTACTACAGCCCCTGAGCTGTAATTGGCTACAGGCGTCCTGCCTGTAGCCAATTATGGCTCTTCGAGTTTCCGGGGCTGTGATTGGCCAAGCATGCGGGGTCACAGTGCATGCTTGGCCAATCATCAGCCAGCAATGCACTGCGCCGGCCGCGCCGGCCGCAATGCATTGCGGGGCCGCTCGCATCACACGAACGTGATGCGAGCGGCCAAAATAGTTCTGGGCTCGCCGAGCGAGCGAACGCCCGGTGCTCGATGCGAACGTGGGTTCGCATCGAGCACCGGGCCCATCCTTATTAATGATCATATACTTTATCCATTCATTCATATTTTAGATGTCTTAACTATGGATACGATTTTAATAACTCTTAGTCATGGAATGGAATTAATTATTTAATATCAACATAATATCTTTGAATATTTTTAAATATTTTTAAAAATATTTTTAATTACATTTTAAACATAATTTTTTCTCTTTATTTAATTTTTGCCGATACTGGAGGTTAGATGAGAACATTTCTGTTCCACAGTTATCCTGCATTTTAAAATATTTTAAAATTTAATTCATTCATCAATTGATTGTCTTGCTGTATTTTATTTATATTTATATATCTTGGTATACATCGTAGACAACCAGAACGGTTTCATATGCCCCTCTTTTTGTTTCTAGCACCCTTCAATATTTAACTTCTCTTTACACATTTGATGTATTTATATTATCACATACCACATACATACATAGAATGTGGTAAGCCAAAGGATTGTTTGTATAGGCGTGAGGAGCACATCACCAAGACAACCAGCCAATTGTCAACAAGTGATGTTCCAATGATTGTAAACCACCACCATTCCGGGCCACCTATGAATGGCTAGGGCAGGTCTGGTTTCACACTATCCACCGTGCAGTCCGTCTGCTGCATTTACAAGAAGGGACAATGTCCATTTGACCCATGCACACCCAGCGGATGGAATAGGATGGAATATACAGATAAATACTTAGCTATGTAAACATCACTATGTCACTGACTCAACTCCGTTTATTGCAGTATTTGATACTAAACATGTCCGCTATACAGAGCGCTACAAGACCACTAGAAAATGGCCGCGCTTTGTTTACCTTTACGGACCGCGGCAAAATGGCCGCTACCTCACTTCCGTTTTATACACATAAAAGACAGTCCCATACAGCCAATCAGCATCCCCTGATGAAGTCACGAGGTCACGTGACGCAACACGTAGGGATTGGCCGGACGTAGGATACCGGAAGTGCTGTTAAACGGACACCACAACATTATCTCTCTGGCTGCTTGTACCATATTTTAAATGTAAGCATTTATTTTTGATTAAATATATTTGTTTTTTGGCATACTTCACGATTGGGTCCCCCTTCTTTCTTCTTTGTCTCTGCCTTCACCCCCATTGATATCGGGAGCGAGCTATTGCTGCGGGACCGCAGCTAGCACTGCAAATCTATAAGTGGAGGGCTATTCCTGGGTCCACAACTTTGATGAAGTGGACACTCCGTGTATTGAATACACATAGACCCGACCGGCAGGCTCTTAAGGAGGAATCCGGAATTGGAGCTGATTATCCATACTAGCCTGGATGTGCATTTTTACCGCTTGAGAGGTGAGAGGCTAGTGAGCACCATCTAGGATTAGGTCCTCACTACCCAATACCCCACACTTTTGGAGAGAGGCATAACCATCGTTTTTATAATTTTAAGAGACTATGAGAGTTTTATATTAAGGGGGTCACCATCATCATTTTCTCTCAGATTCAATTCCTCTGGTGGACTGTATTTTAATTATTTATATTTTTATTTTTAGACTGTGGTTCACATTGTGCATGTGTTAATTTTTATAATATTTTCACATATTTATGTATTTTGGATTTCATCCACTGTTGCGAGTTTTAGCACTTGTTGCACTTTTTAGTCACATGTATATGAGTTTTATGTGATTGATTATTATCTTTATTTACATATTTTGTTTATGTGATTTAATATTACTACGTTGAGTGTAGATTCATTTTTTGAGTCACTTTGTGACCACGAACTCCTCATACACATTTGTTTTCATACACGATTATATATACACTTTTTGTCAAGGTGCATTTTTAGCGCAAAATCATTATTCATTATTAACGTCCACCTAAACTGACAGGCCGGGCAAGGAGAGCATTAATCACAGAAGCAGCCAAGAGGCCCATGGTAACTCTGGAGGAGCTGCAGAGATCCACAGCTCAGGTGGGAGAATTTGTCCACAGGACAACTATTAGTCGTGCACTCCACAAATCTGGCCTTTATGGAGTAGTGGCAAGAAGAAAGCCATTGTTGAAAGAAAGCCATAAGAAATCCCGCTTGCAGTTTTTAGAGAAGCCATGTGGGGGACACATTAATCATGTGGAAGAAGGTGCTCTGTTCAGCTGAGACCAAAATGTAACTTTTTGACCTAAAAGCAAAACGCTACATGTGGCATAAAAACTAACACTGCACATCAAGCTGAATACAACATCCCCACCGTGAAACATGGTGCTGGCAGCATCATTTTGTGGGGATGCTTTTCTTCAGTAGGGACAGGGAAGCTGGTCCGAGTTGATGGGAAGATGAATGGAGCCAAATACAGGGCAATCTTAGAAGAAAATCTGTTATGCCCCGTACACACACGAGCGGATTTTCCGTCAGAAAAATCTTGGATGTTTTTTCCAACGGAATTCCGCTCAAGCTTGGCTTGCATACACATGGTCATACAACATTTTGCTGAACTTTCGACCGTCAAGAACGCGGTGACGTACAACACTACGACGAGCCGAGAAAATTAAGTTCAATGCTTCCGAGCATGCGTTGAATTGTTTCCGAGCATGCGTAGGAATTTTGTGCGTCGGAATTGCTAGAGAGGATCGGAATTTCCGATCGGAACTTTTTCCAACCGAAAAATTGAGAACATGCTCTCAATCTTTTTCTGGCTGGAATTCGGCCAGCAAAAGTCAGATGGAGCATATACACGGTCGCATTTTCCGACCAAAAGCTCTCATCTGTCTTTTGCTGGCCGAATTTCCGATCGTTTGTACGCAGCATTAGAGTCTGAAAAAGACTTGAGACGGGGCGGAGGTTCACCTTCCAGCAGGACAACCTTCTGGGGTGCACCACTGGTGCTCAAGGCCCCTCCTCTCCATCGGGTGAAAGTTGGGGGCACCCATATGGGCTCACACCTGAGTCCCGCCAATGTGTCTATTGACACAGGCAGTGTTACTTGCTCCCATGTCACAGGATGTGATTGACAGTAGCGGGAGCCAATGGCTCCTACTGCCATCAATCTGTCCAATGAGGAGAGAGACAGCGGCTGGATCCACTGCGCTCATGCACATCGCTGGATCAGTTCGGGCTCAGGTAAGAAAAATGGGGGGGGGGGAATTTACAACTACTTTAACTTCTTGTGGTCTCTGAAGTATAATTTCAATCTATGTAATCAGCCCTGCCCAGGTCAGCTTTGTGATCTAAAGAATTCCTTCCAGGATCACCAGGTTATAATAATAGAAAAAAAACCTGTGAAAAAAAAAATGCAGGCACCACATCTTAGGACTAGTATTTTGCATTTATTTCATTTTTGTTCTTGGGTTTAGTTATCCTTTAAGCTGTCTCTTAGCATTTAGCAACGTTAAAAAAAACTTCCACTCATTTGTCTCCTCCCCCCCTCTGATGCCACATTTGGCACCTTTTGGGGGGGGGGTGCAGGTATCCTGTTCCCTGTTCCGGGAGCCACAGCCGTGGCTGTTGACGTCACGGCTCGGCTCCCTCCTCCTCCCTCCTCCTTCCCAGGCCACCGGGCCAGTAGGGGAGAGGAGCAGAGCCTCGCGCATGCACAGTGCGGTTCCCGGTGTGAAGCCGTAAGGCTACACTGCCGGGTTCCCTTAACCACAATGGCGGCAGCAGCACCCGACAGCTGATGGAAACATCCGCTGCGGTGCCGACATCGCTGGACTCCAGGACAGGTAAGTGTCCGATTATTAAAAGCCAGCAGCTGCAGTATGTGTAGCTGCTGGCTTTTAATTTTTGCAGCGGTGGGCGGACCTCCGCTTTAAGATGCATTTGCCTAGAGCTGACCATGTCCTGACATCAGGTACATAAGAATGAGAAAGTAGGTAGGTAAGTAGGTAGGTAACATTGTAGGTAACATTGGAATGATAATTTTGTCTGGAAATCTTTAGCTTCTAGAATTTTATAAACATTTTCTACATTTTCTAGTGCCTGACTATTATTATCATACTTAAACAGAATTTTGATTTAAATTGTCTAAATATTTTAAAAACCAGAATGCATCATCTCATCTCTGAAATATCAGTTTATAGTTCTCTTGTGGCTGTTTGCATCACTTCAGTAATTAATATGCTTGAAGTAGTTATCTCTAGGAAACATTTGTCAAGTTGCCATGAGAGGTCACTTAGCCCCCCATGAGGACCTTTCTTTCCAGGTAATTTGGTCGTAAGACTGTTAGGACATTTTAATGTAATTACTTTCCTGAACTACTTTTGGTATTCATTTTATATGCTGAACAAGATGAATGGTGAAAAAGAAAGCTCAACAAGCTGTAAAAGAGGTACTGAGGAGAATAAAAAAAAAAAAAAAAAAAAAAAGAATTATTGGAGCCACTGATCTCTGGGGATGAAATTAACAGCTCAGTCTGATACACGAATGAACTAGTTCCAGAGGTAAATTACATCATCTAAAAATTATGCCTAGATAATTTGGTCGCATTGAAAAAGAAGAGGTAAGAATCTTTCAAAAAGTTTTTTACATTTAACAGAAAGATGTATGGTCCTTTCTAGGTGGGTAAAAAAAGTTTCTCCTTCACTGATGGGCACTGGTAAGGCGGCACTGACGGGCTCTGATAATGTGGCACCGATGAAGTGGCACCAATGAGGTGGCACTGATAAGCGGGACTGATGGGCACTGGTAGGCGGCACTGATATGCAGCACTGATGGGCATTGATAGGCACTCATGGGTGGCACTGGTGGGCACTGATAGGCGACACTGATGGGCACTGAAAGGCTGCACTGATGGGTACTTATGGGTGGCACTGATAGGCGTAAATGCTGGGCACTGATGGATGGCACTTCTGGGCACTGATACATGGCACTGATGGGCACTGATATGTGGCACTGATAGATGGCATTGTTATGCATCACTGATGGCACTGGCAGGCATTGGGGATGGGCACTAATTTGCCGCTGCCTGGGCACTGATTGGCATTTCCCTGGTGGTCTAGGGTGGCATACCTAGTGGTCCAGTGTGGTGGCCATCCCTGGTGGTCCTGGTGGCATCCTGGTGGTCCTGGGTGGACATCCGAGGGGGGGGGTCTGTGCTGATAAACAATCAGCACAGACCCCCCTGTCAGGAGAGCAGCCGATTGGCTCCCCTTACTCACGTCTGTCAGACGCAAGTGAGGAAAATCGGATCAATGGCTCTTCCTCTTTACATCGTGATCAATCACGTGGTACAGAGCCTCCGTCAGAGGCTTATTACCAAGATCAGTGTAGCGGTGTGTTAGACTGACACACCACACCACCGATCGCCGCGATGCACGCCCCCACAGGCGCGTGAGAGCGGTTGCTCTGGAGGGCCATCATATGACGCCCACCCAGGACGAGAGCCGCGCCGCCCAGCCGTCATTTGACGGGGGCGGGCGGGAAGTGGTTAAAGGGTAACTTCACTTTGGTGGGGAAAAAAAATAGCAACTACAAAAGAATATATAGCGTATACAATTGCGACTCAAGTCATATTATAATTGCATGTTATTAAAAATTACATTTCCTTTTTTATCTGCAGCTCTGTAATTTTCTATAAAATGCAATATGGCTACCTGGAGGTGTTCTGTGTACAGAATGTGTAAAGAACACTCCCCAGAAACATAATTTCCTGCTTGTGTGATTGGTTCACTGATTTTACCAGAAGTCTGCACTAAGATACAAGTCAGATATCAGGCATCCCCTGTAACAAAAAGGTCATTTTTAGTGAGCTACTCCCAATAGAAAATCACGTCGAAAGGGATGCAGGCCCAGCAGCTTTCCTCATTAAAGCCCTGCAGGTTCAGCAGCTGATTGATAATTATGAAACCACTCCCATTAGAATCACTTTCCCACATGAATACAGACAAACACACAGGGATTCCTTCAAAATAACAAAAGTTAGAACTGTGCAGCAAAGTTTGCAGTGTACACAGATCACCCAGGGGAAATGTTTTTTTCTCAACAAAAGTGGAGATACTCTTTGAAGCAGACTTTAACACATTTCAGAGGGGCTATACACAAGGCTGTCCACTGGATATTTTCTAAGTAGGATCAATATTTTTTTGTAAAACACACAAAACTGATAAACAGCTCAATCTCAGTATTTGCGGACGATACTAAGCTAAGCAAGGCAATAACTTCTCCGCAAGATGTGGAAACCTTGCAAGAAGATCTGAATAAATTAATGGGGTGGCCAACTACATGGCAAATGAGGTTTAATGTAGAAAATGTAAAATAATGCATTTGGGTGGCAAAAATCTGAATGCAATCTATACACTGGGGGGAGAACTTCTGGGGGAATCTAGAATGAAAAAGGACCTGGGGGTCCTAGTAGATGACAGGCTCGGCAGTGGCATGCAATGCCAAGTTGTTGCAAGCAAAGCAAACAGAATATTGGCATGCATTAAAAAGGGGATTAACTCCAGAGGTAAAACGATAATTCTCCCACTCTACAAGACTCTGGTCCGGCTGCACCTGGAGTATGCTGTCCAGTTCTGGGCACCAGTCCTCAAGAAGGATGTGCTGGAACAGGAGAGAGTCCAGAGAAGGGCAACTAAGCTAATAAAGAGTCTGGAGGATATTAGTTATGAGGAAAGGTTGTGAGCACTGAACTTATTCTCTCTGGAGAAGAGACGCTTGAGAGGGGATATGATTTCAATTTACAAATACCGTACTGGTGACCCCACAATAGGGATAAAACTTTTCTGCGAAATGGAATTTAAAAAGACACGCGGCCATTCACTAAAATTAGAAGGGAAGCGTTTTAACCATAAACTACGTAGAAGGTTCTTTACTGTAAGAGTGGCAAGGATGTGGAATTCCCTTCCACAGCCGGTGGTTTCATTAGGGGGCATCGATAATTAAAAAAACTATTAGATAAGCACCTGAACGACCACAACATACAGGGATAGACAATGTAATACTGACACACACATAGGTTGAACTTGATGGACTTGTGTCTTTTTTCAACCTCACCTACTATGTATCTATGTAACGATGTTGATAGAAATCAAAAATTATTTTATTAGTTTTAGGAAAAAACTGCCTCTTGGGGACAAGACAGCAATACAATCTTGACAGAGGTTCAAAACCTTCCTAGAAAGATGGCTACAGCACGGGCTTACTTTGCTGGGAGGACGTCCATTATCTTGCTGCCCATGCTCCCTCTGCGGCAAGCGGGCGGCACGCTCTGTGATCGCTGAGTCCTTCGGACTCAGCTGATCACAGATCAGGGTAAAGGGCCAGTCACATCGGCCCTTTACCACGTGATCAGCTGTAAGCCAATGACAGCTGATCACAGGATGTAAACACAAGCCGGTTATCGGCTTTTCTTTTCTCATGATGACAGCATGAGGAGAGAAGAAGAAAGGCAATAACCGGCTTCTGTTAAAGGGTCATTGGCACTGATAATCAGGGCACCGATTATCAGTGCAGTCCCGACAGTGTCCACCAGTGCCGCCAATCAGTGCCCATCAGTGCTGCCTACCAATGCCTATCAGTGCTCATCAGGACCACCTATCAGTGCCCATCAGTGCTGCCTATCAGTGCTACCTCTCTGTGTCCTTCAGAGCTGCTCATCAGAGCCACCTATCAGTGCCCATTAGTGCCGCCTAACAGTGCAGCCTCATCAGTGCTTCCTCATAAGTTCCCACCAGTGCCACCTCATCAGTGCCCATCAGTACCACCTATCAGTGCCCATCAGTGCCACCTATCAGTGCCCATCAGTGCTGCCCTCAGAGCCATCTATCAGTGCCCATCAGTGCCGCCTATCAGTGCAGCCTCATCAGTGCCTCCTCATAAGTTCTCACCAGTGCCACCTCATCAGTGCCCATCAGTACCACCTATCAGTGCCCATCAGTGCCACCTATCAGTGCCCATCAGTGCTGCCCTCAGAGCCACCTATCAGTGCCCATCAGTGCCGCCTATCAGTGCAGCCTCATCAGTGCCTCCTCATAAGTTCCCACCAGTGCCACCTAATCAGTGCCCATCAGTACCACCTATCAGCACCCATCAGTGCCCATCAGTGCAGCCTCATCAGCGCAGATCAGTGAAGGAGAAAAATTACCTGTTTGCAAAAGTTCATAACAAACTAGGAAAAAAAAAAATTCTGTCTTTTTTTTTAGTTTAGCGAAAAATAAAAAACCCAGTGGTGATTAAATACCACCAAAGGAAAGCTCTATTTGTGTGAAAAAAAATATATAAATGTCATATGGGTACAGTGTTGCATGACCGCGCAATTGTCATTCAAATTGTGACAGCACCGATAGCTAAAAATTGGCCTGGTCAGGGAGGGGGTAAAAGTGCCCAGTAGGCAAGTGGTTAATGTCTGTTTTTTTATCCGTCAACAGATGAATGAAAAACAGACAAACGGTCCGCATGTGTGAAAGGGGCCGAAGGGGGATGGCTCCCTTATGGGGTTAAGACTTGGAAATATGTTTTAAAACCTCTTTTGCTAGACTACAAAAGTAGAAGAGAGTAATGCGGCGTACACACGGTCGGAATTTCCAATGGAAACAGTACGATGGGAGCTTATCAACGGATTTTCCGACCGTGTGTATGCCCATCGGTCTTTTTCTGTCGGAATTTCCGACGGACTTTGGATTGAGAACCTGTTCTCAATTTTTCAGACGGAAAACCTTTCTATCGGATTTTCCGATTGTGTGTATGCAATTCTGACACGCAAAATTCCGACGCATGCTCGGAAACAATTCGACGCATGCTCAGAAGCATTAAACTTCCCTTTTATAGTGCTGTCGAACGTGTTTTATGCCGCTGTATTACAGACCGTTGGAATTTGATGTGACCGTGTGTAGGCAAGACAGTTTGAGCAAAATTCCGTCGGAATTCCGACGGGAAAACCATCAGAGCTTTTTCCGACGAGAATTCCGACCGTGTGTACACGGCATTAGGCCCCTTTCACACTAAAGCGTTTTCAGGCGCTACATCGCTAAAAATAGCGCCTGTATAGTGCCTGAAAAAAGTGGGTCCTTTCACTCCAGTGCGAAAGCCGGAGTGCTTTCACACTGGAGCGGTGCGCTAGCAGGACGGTAAAAAAAGTCTTGCTAGCAGCATCTTTGTAGCGGTGAAGCGGCGTGTATTCACTGCTCCTATACCGCTCCTACCATTGAAATCAATGGGACAGCGCGGGGATACCGCCGGCAAAGCACCGCTGCAGCGGTGCTTTGCGGGTGGTTTTAACCCTTTTTCGGCCGCTAGCGGGGTTAAAACCACCCCGCTAGCGTCCGAATACCGCTGCTAAAACGACGGTAAAGCAGCGCTAAATATAGCGCTGCTTTACCGCCGACGCCCCCACCGCCCCAGTGTGAAACCGGCCTTAGTGCATTTTTATTGCCATTTGTCCCTGTTGGGGGAATCCCTTTTACTTACTGTCCTGTCTGGCACCTGATTTGTTTTTTAACCCTTTCTTACTATCCAAAACTTAAAAAAAAAGTTTTGGCTGAAGTTGAGCTTTAAACAGTAGGCAGCTAATATAGAAAACACAATAAAACAACTCATAGATTTTTTTTTATAAAATACAAACTTGTTTTACAGTAATAAAGTCACGTTGGGATTTACTGTAGGACAATAAATCAATATAGTTTAAGTGAAAAAGGAATATTAGACAGTTTGTTGTTGTATGAACAGCAGGTCGTGTGTATTGGGTATTTTTTGAAGCATTTGTTACAGTTATCCTAATTATGACCACTGTAGACAAACTTGTTTTGCTGAACTTTGCTTCTGAGATTCTTTTTGGAATTTTGGTTCTCACACCACCCCTAGAAACTACGATTTCCTCCTTGTAATTCTATGGAAATGTATTAACAAGATCATTTTTTGATTTAAGGATCTGGCATTTATTAACCACTTCAGCTCTGGTTTCACCCTCCTTCATGACTAGGCCATTTTTGTGTTACTTTAACTCACAATTGTGCAGCTGTGCGGCCCTATACCCAAATACAATTGATGTCCTTTTTTCCCCCCACAAATAGAGCTTTCTTTTGGTGGTATTTGATTACCTCTGCGGTTTTAATTTTTTGCACTATATACAAAAAAAGACCGACAATTTTGAAAAAATTCTGCTACATATTTTTTTGGTACAGAAATCCCAATATATATTATATTATACTTATTATATAAAGTATATTGATTGGTTTGCGCAAAAGTTATAACGTCTACAAACTATAGGATAGTTTTATGGATTTTTTAATTATTATTTTTTACTAGTAATTAGCGGCGATTAGCGACTTATAGCGGGACTGCGACATTGCGGCGGACAAATTGGACACTTTTTTGGGGACCAGTGACACCAATACAGTGATCAGTGCTAAAAATATGCACG
Source organism: Lithobates sylvaticus (assembly GCA_028564925.1). Lineage (NCBI taxonomy): Eukaryota > Metazoa > Chordata > Amphibia > Anura > Ranidae > Lithobates > Lithobates sylvaticus. The sequence goes on from CM053027.1 coordinate 576,710,981, forward strand.
CTCACTGTACTAATGACATTGGCAGGGAAGGGGTTAACATCAGGGGCGATCAAAGAGTTAAATGTGTCCCTAGGGGGTGATTACTAACTGTGGGGAAGGTGTTTTTGCTGCGAGAAGGCAGAGATCTGTGTTCCTGCTTAGCAGAAACACAGGATCTCTACCTCCCCTACTAACAGATTGGCGATTGTTTACATTGGCAGACCACCTTTCTGCATCTCTCCCGAATGATCGCCGGGTTTCCCCTGATTGGCTCCCGCTATGTACAATCTCAACGGGTTGGCGGTGTTCTATCGAGAAATGCCCTCCATCGAAAAATGCCTGTGATGATATGTTGATCAGCTGGCGTGACATCAACATGGCGTATGCGCAGATCGTCTGAGGCAGTGTCTGATGATCTGCTAAGTGCCAAAAGAGAATGAAATTATCAGATTCTGCCTCACTGTTGCGGGGTGGTTTTGGCTGTATTAAATGGTGTGTTTTCTGTCTGTTGCATGGTGGCATGAATTTGTTAAACAGCGGGTTTTGGCTGTGTCTAAGGGCGGGTTAAAACACGGCCACAAGTTATTGGACCCTCAGCTTTGCAGTCTGGGGTCAAATTAGGATGTGATCTATTGATCTGGTGTATGAATGATGGTTGCTTAGAGGCTCCTCCAGAGGGATTGCTTTATACCAGAGAGAATTCGCCACACTGAAGAAACTCCAGAGAAGAAGAGTGTGAAGAGGACATGCTGTTGTTCCTACTTTTCTTGGAGCAGTATTTCTTTTCTAGATTTTTCTTAACCGCTTGCCGACCAGCCGCCAAAATTTTATGGCGGTAGGTCGGCACGATCCCGCGAGCCGTCGTAGACCATACATCGGCTTGCGGGAACGGGATAGCAGGCGCGCGCATGCTGCACAGCGGGGGTGCCGATGCCGTGATGACCGCCGGCCATGAGTGATCGTGGGTACGAGAGGCAGAACAGGGATGCGTGTGTAGACACACACATCCCTGTTCTGTGAGGCGTGACAGATCGTGTGTTCCTATTAGCTAGGAACCACGATCCGTCACTTCCACTAGGTCAGTCCACTCCCCCTACAGTTAGAAACACACACAGGGAACACATTTAACCCCTTGGTCGCTGTGACGGACCTCGTACCCAAGATGTCCGCCGTAACTGCTTCCTCCGTCCGGTACCATACAATCCAAGACCCATTAGCTCACACAGTCACCAGACAACACCAGTGTAGGGTACATCAGGAATGAGTCTTTATTTGACATGTCACACTTATATACAGCCAGATGACAAACCTAACCTAATTAGCATGAGCTAATTATCTCAATCAACACTGGGCTCCATCATTCAATTGCAGGGTTAATTAGCACACACAACAATAGGTGAAACACTTCTACAAGCCAGACTATACTCAATTACATAACACAGGTGGCTGGAGTTCATGAGTCATGACATTAGCGTCTCTTGCTAATATGCCAAATACACATACAGATTCTATGTGTATTGGGGGGCCAGCATGGACCTGAATCCAAGTATCACCAGCTTAGGGGTCCCAGGCTTGCAGCTCAAAGAGCACTGTTCCCCCAAATGCCAGGGCCCATAGTCGCAAGGCAGCAGGCTCGCACTCAGTCCCCTCCAACAGCCCGTGTCCCGGCTAGGTCCGTCACATTTCTCCCCTTTCGGCAGGAGACTAACACAGGAGGAGACCCCCAGACGGGTTGACTCCGAAGTTAGTCAGTGGTTCCAGTCCTCTAATGCCTGTACCCACACAGTACCCCAAACAAATTGTTCCAAACAGAGTATTCCTCTCCCAGCCAACCTCTGCCTCTCTCAAAGAACATATCTGCCGCTGGGGAGAGGCCAGGACTGGTCCTTCTCCCTGGAGTCTTTTCAGCCGCTGGAGAGAAGACAGGGTGACTGGGCTCACTCCATACTGCTGTTGGGGATCTGGGCCGACCGCCCAGCATCCCTGGGTTATACTGGTGGAGACTGCATTCCCATCCACCTTTACAGGGAATCTGTCCTGTTTTAGTTGCGGGCAGAGGCCAGCAGCGCTCTGTTCCGTTGCCAGCAGTTCAGGTGGGTGTAGGAGCTTCCCTACATCATCTCCTCCAGCTAACTGTTGGGGAGAGAGGCCGACTGCCCCAGCTCCCTGGAGCTCCGCAGCTGTTGCTGGTGCTGGACAGAGGTGGGTAGCACTCTGCCCTGTTGCCAGCACTTCTGCTGGGGACTCCACATCCTCCGCTCTGGTTAACCGTTGGGGCAGAAGGCTGGCTTCCTCCACTCCCAAATTGTGTAGCTGCCATTGGGAAGGGGAGCCGGCTGCTTCCTTTTCCATTCCCTCATCTGACTGCTGGAATGACATGTCTGTGGTATTGTCTCCCAGGTGCACGGATCTTTGCTGGGGAGGAAAGACCGCTTTCTCCACCCTGGCCGACTGTTGAGGAGGGACAACAAACACCTCCTCTCCCTTCTCCCCCTGTATCTGCTGCTGGGAAGTGATCGCCACCTTCTCACCCTGAGCCTCCAAAACTGACACAGGTGTGGGGCAGAGGTCTTGGACCCTCTATCCGGTGACCAGCGCTTCAGCTGGGGAAGTTCCTTGTAACTCCCCAGATACTGCTGTTGGTGCTGGGCAGAAGTTAGCAGAGCTCTGCCCTATTGTCAGCACTTCAGGTTTGGGGACGGCAATCTCCAGAGTTTCCACTGCCGATTCTCTTGCATGCTGCTGGACAGGCATATTCCTCCATCCAACCTCGTTTTGTGCAGTAACGGGTTTGTCAAGGTCAGTCAGCACTTGCTGCATCCGCCATAAGACCTCCGCGTCCATAGCTGCGGGGGCAGGTGGGCAAAGCACTCTGTTACTATGCCACATCGCCGACTCTTCAGCCAGGATTTCAGAGCTGTCTGCTGGTATTTCCTCATAGTCCCAGGCAAAGGGAGCCCCACCCTGCTGCTGAGCAGTGTCTAGCAGCTGTATGTAGGCGATCTCAAGCTCCCATTCCTGAGCGGCCAGGAACTCCAAATCTTCCTGTGCCCAGAGCACTTCCGAGACGTTCAATCTTTGCTCTCTGTGCTCCATTATTTCCTCCAAACGCCACTCCAGATCACTCCCAAAGTCGGGGTCCTCGGACAGCCTCCAGTACAACAATCCCAGGCCATTATAATCAAAGCCTTCCGTGGGCCTGTCATCCGCTGTCCACGGGCACACTTGGGCTACATACCACCGGAGGGCTCTGTAGCTCTCGTCCAAACGCATTTCTGCCCGGATCAGCCTGCTTAACTCAGCTGTCCACTCCTGCTTCGGTTGTTCCCCCAATAACAACATTCGTACTTCATACTGCGACCAGTACCTTACATGGATGGAGGGGAGAACTTTTCCCTGGTGTCGCTGCTCACAGGCTAGCGCTTCTTTCCAGAGTTGTAGGCGAACAGTATCATACCATCCCAGCAGGACCTGCACCGATACTGGTCCTCTGTGCTGTATCCGCATCTCTCGCAACCTCCTTCCGAATTCCTCTTCCATGATGACGTATCTGTACCTCTGCTATCCGGGCCTTGGATCCAGGTGATGGTTTGGATGTGTTCACGACAAGGAATCACGATCCCACTGCTGCCACCAATTGTGACGGACCTCGTACCCAAGATGTCCGCCGTAACTGCTTCCTCCGTCCGGTACCATACAATCCAAGACCCATTAGCTCACACAGTCACCAGACAACACCAGTGTAGGGTACATCAGGAATGAGTCTTTATTTGACATGTCACACTTATATACAGCCAGATGACAAGCCTAACCTAATTAGCATGAGCTAATTATCTCAATCAACACTGGGCTCCATCATTCAATTGCAGGGTTAATTAGCACACACAACAATAGGTGAAACACTTCTACAAGCCAGACTATACTCAATTACATAACACAGGTGGCTGGAGTTCATGTCATTAACGTCTCTTGCTAATATGCCAAATACACATACAGATTCTATGTGTATTGGGGGGCCAGCATGGACCTGAATCCAAGTATCACCAGCTCAGGGGTCCCAGGCTTGCAGCTCAAAGAGCACTGTTCCCCCAAATGCCAGGGCCCATAGTCGCAAGGCAGCAGGCTCGCACTCAGTCCCCTCCAACAGCCCGTGTCCCCGCCTAGGTCCGTCACAGTCGCCCCCTAGTGTTAACCCCTTCCCTGCCAGTGACATTTTTACAGTAATCAGTGCATTTTTATAGCACTGATCGCCGTATAAATGACAATGGTCCCAAAAATGTGTCAAAAGTGTTCGATGTGCCCACCATAATGTCGCAGTTCCAATAAAAATCACAGATCGCCGCCATTACTAGTAAAAAAAAAATAATTATAAAAATGCTATAAATCTATCCCCTATTTTATAGACGCTGTAACTTTTGCGCAAACCAATCAATATACGCTTATTGCGATTTTTTTACCAGAAATATGTAGAAGGATACATATAGGCCTAAACTGAGAAAAAATTTGCTTTTTTAAAAAAAAAAATGGGGACATTTATTATAGCAAAAAGTATAAAATATTGTGTTTTTTTCAAAATGTTCGCTTTTTTTGGTTTATAGCGCAAAAAATAAAAACCGCAGAGGCATTCAAATACCACCAAAAGATAGCTCTATTTCTGAGAAAAAAAGGACGTCAATTTTGTTTGGGTGCAGCGTTGCACGACCACGCAATTGTTAGTTAAATCGACGCAGTTCCGAATCGCAAAAAATGGCCCAGTCATTCAGCAGCCAAATCTTCCAGGGCTGAAGTGGTTAAATAAACCAGTTTAGGAGTACAGACAGGCCTGTCATGTGATTTTCAAAATATTGTGGAAAGTTCTGCAGCTTGTCAGGTGACCCAACAGGCCTCCTTATACCTGGTGCTGTGCGAGTCTCTGCCTCTCGGAGAGAAAGCCCAATCAGAGGGTGATACGCGTGTAGAGTGGAGGAGCCGAGTGCGTGAGGTCACGCAGCCACAGAGGTGAGCAGGACTATACAGAGCTGGTTTTAACTGAACATCTTGTAAGTGTTTTTTAATTGGGGCATTTTAATAAATGTTGCAAACGGAGAGCACTATGTATGCTCTATTTCTTGTTGCATGAATGTGGAGCTATATCCTATCAGGAATACCGAGTAATACACTGGTGTGGAGGAAGGAGAAAAGCAGTGGGGCAGTCTATAAGAGAGATCTTTCTTGTGATCCCCCTGGGAGGCTACTGATTGAAAAGTGGATACAGAGTAGCTGGTCGGATGTGGAAGAGATGAGACCAAAGCTGAAAGAAAGGAATTGTTTTGAGTCTTTCTGACTCTTGTATGAGGTGAGCAGGTATAACGGCTGGTGAGGGGGTGTAGATAATCTACTGACGACACGATTTGCACAGTGGTGGATGATATATGAATTGAGAAGTCGCAATAATTGAGAAGTCACAATAATTCAACACAGAAAAGTTTCAGCATATGAACTTTAATTGAACATATTAATATATAGATTTATTTATTTGAATATAATTTTACATCACTGTATATTTCACATGATAGATTAATAACGCTGCACTTATATTTTTCATTTCATTTTATTTTATATGTTAAAGAGTAACTCCACTTTTATTGAGACAGAAACATTCCCCTCTGAGTGATCTATGTACATTGTATGGGTTTTAACAAACTTTGTTGCAAATTCCTATCTTTTGTTATTCTGAAGAATGTGTTACTAAAGAATTCTGAAGAATTTGTTCAAGTACAGTGTTACTTGAACTGTATTCCAGGATTTGCTTGTCTTCAGCTGAGAGAACTTGCAACAATTTAAGACTTTACAGTCTCAGAAATCTTTCAATAAGGTCGTCATGTATATAGTTTGAATACAATGTCATAGATATATTATTTATCATTGTAAATGAACATATTCCACACATCTTTTTTTTTTTTGCAGAACCCCCCCCCCCCCCCCCCCAAAAAAAAGCACAAGATCATGGTAGTTTTTGATCTTTTCTTCTGGATGTTGTGAGCCTTTTAACAGTGTGCACTCAGGGTCCTTTGGGGGCGTATAGAAAAGGGTTTTTAGTGCAATTATTGTCAAATCAGGACTTTTAGTTTCAAAACATTAAACAGTTAGATTTTCGTCTTTGTTAAAATACAAAAACACAGAGGAGCCATTACTTTTGACAATGTATATCTATCTATATACAATATATATATTTATACACACATGTATGCTTACACACGTGTATGTATATATTTTTATATATATATATATATATATATATATATATATATATATATATATATATATATACACACATTTTTTTATATTTTTTATATATATATATATATATATATAAAATATATACATACACGCTAGATATATTTTACAATAAATTAACTAAGCTAGTAAAGGAAGGAGAGGCATATTAAAAAAAAACAGGGTTTTTAAATTGAGTTTTCCGTTTAGATATCTATTATTACCTTGAAGGGGACAAAAAAGTTTTTTGAGGGCACATTCAGAAAGTCCATTATACGATCATGTCCTCATGCATGATAAATTAATAATTGCTTTGTAAATGGATAAGAGAGGATGGAAATAACTATTAAAAAGATGTTATGTCCATAGTTCGGAGCCTTTGCCAGTAAATTGTCAAAGAGAAGAAATATGAAAATATAGACTGAACTGGAATTAGGAAATAAAGGCCAGTGAACAGAAAAGAATTAATAGGAGAAAACCATCAACTGTGAAGTTCAGTGAAGAGTAACAGAATAGCAAATAACAAAAATATCATGTGTAGTCAAGCAATGATAAGACTTTATAGCAAATGAAAAAAAAAATACAAAACGCCTAAAAACAATCAATATATATTAGCGGTGATGTGTGATCTGCAAAGTTACAAACAAGTAAATCAAACACACTTCTGCACGCCACTGTCTCAGTGGAGTGGAAAAGTGAGATTTTTTGCCAAAAACGATAAACTGTTAATAAAAAAGGGAAAAAAAAGGAATAATAGCGTTGAAAGGGAATTGCTTATCAGTTGTAGAAGTGTGATGACCTTCAATGATAAAATAAAATTATGAAAGTATAATAAAAATATCTCCAGAATAATGCTTCCCAAAGTAACACACTTTAAGATTTAGTGTATATGTAAGGTAGTATTTACTTCAAAGCAAATTTGTACTTTTAAACTTCAACTCCTCTCTGTTCCGTGCTGGGAATTCAAGGAAATACCCAGTACTTCTGGTTATGAAGAAGATTGTGACGCACTTAATGTGAAAGTGCTGGGCCAATCAGCATTGTTACGTAGGGAGTCCATAGAGACCATAGCCCTCAAAACAAGGTATCTACACTATATTGTCAAAAGTATTGGGACACCTGCCTTTTCACACACATAAACTTTAATGGCATCCCAGTCTTAGTCCTTAGGGCTCAAAATTGTGTTGGCCCACCATTTGCAGCTATAACAGCTTCAACTCTTCGGGAAAGGCTGTCCACAAGTTTTAGGAGTTGGTCTATATATGCTTGACGATTCTTCCAGAAGTGCGGTCAGACACTGATGTTGAACAAGAAGGCTTGGCTTGCAGTCTCTGCTCTAATGTCGCGTACACACGAGCGGATTTTCCGACCAAAAGCTCTCATCGGACTTTTGCTGGCGAAATTTCCGATCGTGTGTACGTGGCATAATTCATCCCACAGGTGTTCTGTCGGGTTGAGGTCAGGACTCTGTGCAGGCCAGGCAAGTTTCTCCACCCCAAACTCGCTCACCCATGTCTTTATGGACCTTGCTTTGTGCACTGGTGTGCAGTCATGTTGGAACAGGAAGGGGCCATCCCCAAACTGTTCCCATAAATTATTCCAACAAAGGTGGGAGCATGAAATTATCCATAATGTCTTGGTATGCTGACACTTTAAGTTTTCCCTTCACTGGACCTAAGGGGTCAAGCCCAACCCCTAAAAAACAACCCCACACCATAGCCCCCCCTCCATCAAATGATTTGGACCAGTGCACAAAGCAAGGTCCATAAAGACATGGATGAGCAAGTTTGGTGGAAAGGAACTTAACTGGCCCTGGTCCTGACCTCAAACCGATAGAACACCTTTGGGATGAATAAGAGCGGAGACTGCGAGCCAGACCTCCTCATTCAATATCAGTCCCTGACCTCATAAATGCGTTTCTGGGAGAATGGTCAAAAATTCCCATAGACACTCCTAAACCTTGTGAACAGCCTTCCCAGAAGAGTTGAAGCTGTTATAGCTGTACAGGGTGGGCCAACTCAATATTGAACCCTACGGACTAAGATTGGGATGCCATTAAAGTCCATGTGTGTCCCAATACTTTTGACAATATAGTGTATATGCTTATGATGAACCTGTTATTTTCCCCTGCATGGGCAAAGCACTTGTTTACTTTAAGGCAATCATTGGCAAGTACGTATGACAAAAGAAGCACAGAATGGTGACTCCAAAACACCACATTTACAATTTTTGAGCCTTTATATGTACTTTATCTTTATAGAAAACATTTTTTTTTATTTTATTAGTTGGCTTGTCTGGGATTTTAGAGGCAGTGGTTTAAAGGCAACCACATCACTTTCTGCAGCTTAAGCAACTTGTAGGTAATTTTTTTAGAAACTTTTGATAGAAGCCAGAAGTTATTATTATTATATTATTCTGAGAGCAAATCTCCCTCTTGGGGTCAAGACAGCAATTCAATCTTGACAGAGGTTCTAACCTTCCTAGAATTTTCTTTTTTATTGCTGTATCCCCTTGGGTGGATCTCACTTCCTAGCAGGATATTGCACCATACTTGTTGGTAACTAAGAGAACCAGCGCCTTTGCTAAGTAGGAGAGTGGCTTTGATACTGAAGTTGACAGCGCCTCCACCAAGGACAGGTCCTCCTGTGAACAGAGGGGGTTCCCTTCCTTGAAAATGAACCAGTAATCCAATCAAAGTAATTGGGAGCAAAGGAACTGATGCAACCAGCATATACATTAAAATGATACTAAACACACCCCTGTTTAATTGACATTGTCCTTTCATCCTTTTGTATATGGATGATGACACTGTGCTTATTTTAATAAAAAAACATCTAAGTACCTTTTTCCTAATTTATATACAGCTGTCACATGACCCAGCTCTTTCCCAGCCTGTCTGCAGGAAAACATAAGCAGGAGATGCTGCTGTTTCTCTGCTGCTGGTCACATGTTCAAAATAAAAAAACAAAAACAAAACAAAAACAGCCTTTGGGATAAAGAGTAAAAATAAATAATTAACATCAACAAACTGTTTTAAATCGTCATATTTAAAATCAAATCTTTTACATTTTTTGGCAAGCCAATAACATGGTGTGGGTGGATTTATAACAGTCACAGGCTTTGTCACACTCCTTCGGCCTGTGTCTTAGAACACCAGGGAGGTGAAGCCTCCATAAATCCAGATGTAATATCCCACCCCCCCCCCCATTGTGTTTATCTGGTTAGTGGGCATGGAGGAGGAGGGAGGGAGTGGGCTGTCATTTATCACGGTGTATACACCCACATGTGTGACTCTATAGTCACAAGGGCCGCTTAGATGTAATAGGAAATGCCCGGCATAGAAATTCACTGAAAACTGAGCATGTGCAGTAGCTGCCAACACTGCTCTGCAAAATTCCCAACTGCATTGGGGACATGGACAGGAGGGGGGGATACAGAGAACAACAGGAACAACCAGTTTTTTTTGCAGAAAACGAATCCCATAGTGACTGAGCGAGTATGAACAGCATGTAATACACCATTTATTGATAGTTTTTTATGATGTGGGTTTAATGACACTTTAACTATATATATATATATATATATATGCGGGCCAGTATGAAAATAATCCAAACTTTGTATAAGACAAGATTAATATTAGTGCATACATACAATGTGCAAATAGGATAGGTTATGAGTCCTAGTAGAATTGTGCACATATAACTCGCACATAGTGTTAATAATAGAGATACCTCCAGATAAATGTTGCACAAAGTCTAGTTGAAGGGGCCCCCAAGGATGATCGCAATGCAGTGTATGTTTTGGTGTTGGAGACCTGAATACAAGATCAGCAGGGAACCTCCTGCCATTGTCCAACAAGCCTGGAATGCAGCTTGTCATACTCAGAGAAACTATGGTGAGGCACTGGAACTGAGAGTCAGGCTATCTACTCTGCACTTTATTCCCTAGTAATTTCTAATCTGACATGCAACTGGACTTCTAACTACCAGAAGTGTCCATCAGGTGCCTAACCTTCCTCTAGCCTATGATGGTTATTGAGCCGTGAGCTTAAACTAGCTATACATGGCAAACATTTTTTAATGACAAAAGGTTGTTAAAAATCTCTAGTAGCAAAACTCTTGCCCCACAAACAAAAATAACAATTTCCCTCACAGACTATTTTCTACAAAAAAAAAAAAATCACATCTATATGAGCTTGTTGAACTTCATATTCCCAAACCATAAGCATTATAATGGAGTTGATTTCCCTTTTGCAGCTGTAACAGCTTTCGATCTTCAAAGAAGGCCTCCAACAAGATTTTGGAGTGTGTCTGTGAGACTTCGTGCAAATTTAGCCAAAAGGGCATTTGTGAAGTCATGTACTGATACTTAATGAGAAAACCTGGCTTGCAAATAGAAATTATGCTTTATCTCAGAAGTGTTCAGAAAGGATGAGGTTGGAGATCTGTGGAGGCCACTCAATTTCCTCCACAACAATCTCACTAAATTATCTCTTTGGAGCTGGATTTGTACACAGTAGGGTCGCCACCTGTCCAGTTTTGACCCAGACAGTCTGGGTTTTGACACATGTGCCCGGGTTTCGACCCGCCAGAAACCCGGGCACACATACCCCCATCCTGTGGCCAATGGCAGCGGATATCAAGAGGCGCAGCGCATCCCGTGCCCGCTATCACTGTCACACAGTGCCGGCACATCGCTGAGCCCAGCAGGTGCCCTGTGTGATTGGCCAAACGGAACGTGTCATGTGCGGGGTGGCAGATATGCGAGTCTGGGATTGGCCCGGTGTCAGGGCTGGACAGGACTGTGGATAATTGCGCCTGCTGCTTGCTCCCGGAGTCCTGCCTCATGCTGTGTGTCTCCTGAGGTCGGTCTCATCTGCTCTGTCAGCCCCCTTCCTGTCAGCCACCCCCTGTCTCTGTCAGCCCCCCTCCTCACTTTCAGCCCCCCTCCTCTCTGTCAGCCCCCCTCCTCTGCCAGCCCCCCTCCTCTTTGTCAGCCCCCTCCTCTGTCAGATGCCAACCTCCTCTCTGTCAGCCCCCTCCTCTCTGTCAGCCCCCTCCTCTTTGTCAGCCCACCTTCTCTCTGTCAGCCCCCCTCCTCTGTCAGCCCCCCTCCTCTCTGTCAGCCCCCCTCCTCTGTCAGCCACCCCCTCCTCTGTCAGCCCCCATCCTCTCTGTCAGCCCCCCTCCTCTGTGTCAGCCACCCCCCTCCTCTGTCAGCCCCCCCTCCTCTGTCAGCCCCCCCTTCTCCATATTGCCAGGTGCTCTCCTCTGGCTGGCTAAAGAAGAGACACGGAGGTGAGGTTGAAGGCAGAGCCCCTGTGTTCCCTGCTGCTCTTTTGAAAAGTGTGTGGAGATTGCGGTGTGAGACAAGCTTGTAAAGTAAGTTTTTGTGATCTTAGTATGTCAGGATTTCAAAGGGTTCTCCCCCCCCCATACATACATAAATACAGTCCCTCCATATACCATACATACATACATGCAATCCTCACCACCCCCCCCCCCCCCCACACACTATATATATATATATATATATTTATATTTATCTCCACCCCCCTATACACCATCCATGTACCATCCATATATACAATCCCCCCCCCCCCTCCCCCCATATACCATCCATATATACAGTCCCCCCATATACAGTCCTCCCCTCCCCCCATACAATATTCATACATACAGCCCCCCTCCCCCATACAATATGCAAACATACTTAGGCTCATGTATCGTACACAGCTTAACTATCCTCAGCCAATGCCTTACAGGAGGACTTCCCTGTCCCCCCATACTACACTAGGAGACCTCCCCCCACCCCCCAAAATTACACTGGGAGGCTCCCCACCAAACATTACACACTACATATACACTATATTGTACATTACACACACCTGCACTATATGCAATTGGCTACACCCACTGTTCACTACTGCGCATGTCGCATTACTACTCCCCTAGGGCACACAGAGGTGTCCCAGGTATTTTACAATCTCATAGTGTATGCTACAAAAAAAATGGCAAGCCCCGCTGAAGTGTTAGGGTTTGGCTCAAAGAAAAGGTGGCAACCCTAGTACACAGTGATAAAATTATATTGGAACAGAAAAAGGGACTTTCCCAAAATGTCACCACAATGCTGGAAGTGCTTGTTTGAAATGTCTTTGTATGCTGTACCATAAACAGTACTCTTGACTGGAAACACTTGAACTCTTTGAACTAATTTGGAGAAGTTTCCACATACTTTGGTCATATGTTGTAGGTAGGTGTGATGAAATGGTGTCCACAAACTGTTATATGTCATATAATATGGTAATAATATAGTAAATAATCATATGTGTACTTCAAGATATGTGCAGGAATCTGATGTTTTCAGAGGACTGAATGGTTTTATATATAAATATATATAATTATTTTTTTTTATAATTTTTTTTTTTCTAGCTATTGAGTTATACTACAAAAAGTGAAGCAGAATCACTTTACTAATATCTTAGTATACTGTAGGTCACAATTCTCTGTATGCCTTGTAACTTTATACTCACTAATACAACCTTGACAAAGATTTTTCAGAGCTTAAACCTCTATAAAAAAACATGACTTAAGATATTTATTGTGTCCTTAATGCCTTTTTCTCTTTTATTGCATTTTTGCAGTTTTTATGTAGAAAAATGTATGAATCAAGAATAGGCGACGTCTTAATCATGGAAAGTCTGTTCTGATGATCTTGCCAAATAATATCTTTGGAATGTGGTAATGAAATGCCTTAAAACTTCTGTAAAGGTGAAAAAAAATCCAGTGGACGATCATAAAAGAAAAGGTGTAGCAGAAAAAAAATATATAGAATCCGTTAAATGAAGCTGTAGTTCCAGAAATATAATTTAATAAATAGCATAAAAAAGATTATATTCAGCAAATTCTATTGGAGGAGTTGTGATGTAACATGGGTGTGTGAATTTAACTAACCTCTGTGTCATGGTGTGAAAGTTTAAAAAATTCACTCATACTATTCTAGGATAAATAGTTATCCGTAACAAATTGTACAGGAGCAAAGGTACTGTGAATAAGCTGGCTAAAACTCCCAAAAAAAAAACTAAAAAACTAAAAACTAAAACTGCCAAACTGCTAAATCCTACTGAGTATGATCACGGACCGCCTAGCATCCAGATTGGGTGCTTCCGCTAAGATACAGCTTCCTCCAGTCTGGAACCAGGAACTCTATATTGCACCCAAGGACTAGATAACACTAGCTTAGGTGCAAACTGGAACTCACTTTATTGTAAACTCACACAAAATGTATACCGCATAAAATCAGGTAAGACATTGATCATATTATGCAAACTGTAACCAGTAAGGTAATTAACATAACTAAGGAACAGCCAGCATAAACATAAACAGTAAGCTAAATAAACAGTAAGCTATTTAACAATTAGTCACCTAGACAAGCCTAGGGGACTCAGGTCACTGCCCAACCAGACAATGCTTTGATCATTCAAGGATCCGACTAAACCTCAGACTGTCCGGCACTAGTCTATAATACAAACACTCATACAATGTTCCGGCAGTCTGAAAAAGTGGAATTCATTTATCTTCATAACTTTCTTGAGGGATATTGTTGATAAATATTTCTGCCCCAAGTGGGGGGGCTTCTCCAACTCTGCAGGAGGGCCACCATATTTCCTCTGACCATTAACCTGTACAAGATTAATATTACACCCTTCCATCCACTCCAGAAGGGAAGCTTTATTGTCCTTATTCAGAGAATTAATCCAAGCCTTGCTCTCAATGTTCATCACATTGTTGTCCACCATTAGAGAATGATCTGCTCTCTCCATGGGATCAGAGGCTGAACTGAGCTCTTCACCATGATCTGATCGAGAGACGCAGACAAAAATCCCCAATCTCCTCCATGGGCCATAATCAGTGAGTAGGAGGCTTGCCCCTAGTCCCCTCCAAACGCCCCTGTCCCAGTTGGGTCTGTCACATTGACCTAATTTTAGTGGACCTAGCATTAGATATATTTTTCTAGTTTAAACTATTTCTTCTCACTTCTTGTTCTGGGGACAACTGTAAAATCTTTGATTTCCCGTCAATTTCTATTTGGTGACAATCGTCACCAGTACAAATAGAGGGGTACATCTAGCCAATGGGGAAGTAGACCGTAATAACAACTTGACCCAAAAAAAAGAACTATAACAATCCAGATGTAGATATATTTTCCACATGGAATATCACACCAGTATGAAATAAATACAGTAGTTCATGCACCAACTAGCTAATCTCCTATCATACAAGTTATAACCACTCGTATTGTATTCCATGCAGCATTTTGAATATCACTATAAGGTTATATGCATATGAAGTAGCCAAGACAAAGTTTCCCAATGAAGGATAGGTGCTGACAACACTGTCTGTTTGGCTAATTGTGAACTCATTAATTGTGCCTGGAATAGCGTTGTAATCGAAAATCAGCGACAATTTTTTTCCCAGCGGGGTGATGAGCTTCTATAGGAATGAAATTCCGTATTTAAAATGTCAGGTCTATAACCATAGTCCATGGGCAAGGTATAAATTATGAAGAGCAATCTTGTTACTATTCAAAATAATCTCATAAAATGCAAGCATCAACAAATGAATCCCCTGTACAAAAGCATACCAGTGTGTGTGAGGAGTAAGAGAGCCACAAGTAACATATAAGCACAACATGCCACCTATGGAAATATGATGCAACTCTAAAGAATCTTAAGACAGTGTAGACTCAGTCTCGATGATGAAGCATATGATGATATTTCTATGCTTAGTCCAAGGACATAATGCAACTCCATGGGGCATCTGGACTGTTTTGACCCACCATCTTAGTGATAAAGTCTACAGTGACGCTTGTGTACTGGTGTCAATCCATTATATCATATGGATCTAGAGCAAAGTCAATGAGGTGCTTCAATAAATACTGGCCTGTGATAACTGCATATGTGGTAGAGACCCATGTTTTACATGGCTAAAAATGACATGGAGAGAATCAGACAATGTATTTAGCCATACTGGCATCGTCAGAGGGGCTCCTATGAATACTGGCCTGTGACAACAGCATATGCCATGGAGACCCATAGCCCACATGGCTAAGGACAGTATGCAACGAACCAAACAATGCATGCTATGGGCTCCTATGATTGTTATAGTTCTTATATTTGAATCAGTGATTTTGGGAAGCTGCGTCTTTATGAAGATTTATTCCTTTATAGAAACATGTCATAATTATTTATATGATGGGGAAGGGTCAGTATGACATCTGTTTAAGGGCTTGTTTATATTAGTGGTTTGGGGGTGGTAAAACTATGTGGCTGAGATGTGTTTTTAGCAGCCTTCAATTGTACCCTCTTTAGCTGGAGTGGAGTGGCAATGCTTTGCAGCCACAGCAGGAGTTATATGCCCTGTCAAATTTGGCAGGCAGTGGTTTAAGTGACTGGAGCTGAACTGCACAGGGGCGGGCTGGGCCGGGGGGCAGAGTGGCAATTTCCCCCGGGCTGCTCTGATTGCCTGTAAAAGGGCCGCTGTGTGGCCAGATTAGAACTGCGCATGTGCAGTTTCCGGACCAGCAAGTGCTACTGCTCGGGCAGCTGGGGGGCTGGATCCTATATTTGTGGCAGTGAAAGAATACAACACAGTGATCCCTCCATCCCGTGCTGCAGCTGCGATGTGTCCTGTGGCAGGGATGTTAGCTACACCTGTCACAGCCTGGGCAGAGAGTGTGTTCCGTTTTGCAGAGTACACAGTACAGCCCTCCTCTAGTCTACACTAATGGGAGAACGATCAGCTCTGCCTCTTCCCGCCCCTCTCTCCCTGTGCCCGCCCACACTCGATGCAGCCCGTGTGCTGTGTGAAGGAGATATGTGGGCGGGAAACTTTAAAGTCAGCAGCCACAACGTCCCATCATAAACATGAAGACACTGACTGAGCCAGTGAGCCTCCTGCTAGGATTGTGCAAGTGAGTGAGCTGTGACCAGACTCTCCCCCCCTCCCTCCCTCTCTTCCTTCCTACTCTGTCTCTCTCTCAGCCTTATCATTTAACCTCTTGCCTGCCAGGCACTTTCACTCCCTTCCTGCCCAGGACAATTTACAATTTTCAGTGCTCTTACATTAAACCCAGGTTCACATTGGAGCGATTTGAAATGCAATTTGATATGTCAAATTGCATGCCAAGTCAGTGGCATTTACCGGCGATGGCACCATCCGAATCGGTGCAACGCCTAGATTTGCCACCTCATCCCTTTAGGCCCGGTTCAGACTGCTGCGGTGCAGGAACGCTGCGAATCTACTGCGGGTTCCCGCATCGCATGTCTCCCGCCGGCAGTTCACACTGCGATATGCGAGCTGCTGGGAGTGTCTGTGAAATGTTAATGACACCCCCATATCAAACTCGGACAGGAATCAGATCGCATGGTGAGAACACCCATGCGATCCGATTCTGCTGCGGACCAAAAAAAGGGTCCTGTGCGAGTTTGGGCCGAATGCGATGCAAATTCAGCCATACTATCTGTATGGCTGAAATTGCATCGCACAGAGATCGCATATGATTTGCACTGCAGTGCGGTGCGAATCATATCCGATCTCCCGCATCACAGCAGTCTGAACCTGGCCTTAAACCCGAACACATATGAATTACACAGGTTCTGAGGCTAATTAAATGCAGATAGTGCACCAAGTGAGTTTAATTACCACCTTAATCAGTCACAGAACCTGTGTAATTAATGTGTGTTCGGGTTTAAAGGGATAAGGGGGCAACCCGAGGCCAACGCCGCATCGATTCCACTTGTGGTGTCACACCGATTCCCAAAAGTATTTTCTGTACTACTTTTGGCAACTTTGAAGTGTGATTTCAATAGACATTTGTACAGGAACCCGAACAGATGTCTCTGAAATCGCACCCCAAAGTCGGGACTGACATGCGAGTATGAAATCGTTCAATAGTTCAGCTGAATTCACTCGATTTCATTCCCCATGTCAGTGTGAACCTGGGCTCTGAATGACAATTGCGTGGGTCAAGCAACACTATACCCATATTACATTGTTGTCCTTTTTTTCCACACAAATGGGAGTTTTCTTTTTGGTGGTATTTAATCATAACTGGGGGGTTAAATTTTTTGCTAAAATATGAAAAAAGACCGAATTACAAAATATATATATATATATATATATATATATATATATATATATATATATATATATTTTGTATATACAGTGCCTTGAAAAAGTATTCATACCCCTTGAAATGTTTCACACTTTGTCATGTTACAACCAAAAACATAAATGTATTTTATTGATGATTTTATGTGATAGACCAACACAAAGTGACACAAATTTGTGAAGTGGAAGTAAAATAACAAATGACTTTCAAAATGTTTTTTTTTTTTCATATAAATATGCGAAAACTTGTGGCGTATTTGTAACCACTTAAGCCCCGAACCATTTTGCTGGCAAAAGACCAGAGCACTTTTTGCGATTCGGCACTGCGCCACTTTAGCTGACAATTGCACGGTCGTGGCACCCAAACAAAATTTACATCTTTTTTTCCCCCATAAAAAGAGCTTTCTTTTGGTGGTATTTGATCACCTCTGAGGTTTTTATTTTTTGCGCTATAAACCAAAAAAAAAAGGAGCGACAATTTTGAAAAAAAACGCATTATTTTTTACTTTTTGCTATAATAAATATCCCCAAAAAAATATATAAAATTTAGTTTTTTTCCCTCAGTTTAGGCCGATACGTATTCTTCTACATATTTTTGGTAAAAAAAAATGGCAATAAGGGATTATTGATTGGTTTGCGCAAAAGTTATAGCGTTTACAAAATGGGGATAGTTTTATGTCATTTTTATTAATAATTTTTTTTTTTACTAGTAATGGCGGCGATCAGCGATTTTTATCGTGACTGCGACATTATGACCGACACATCGGACATTTTTCACACATTTGTGGGACCATTGTCATTTATACAGCAATCAGTGCTATACAAATGCACTGATTCCTGTGTAAATGACACTGGCAGTGAAGGAGTTAACCACTAGGGGGGCAGTGTAGGGGTTAAGTATGTCCTGGGGGGTGTTTCTAACTGTGGGGGGAGTGGCTACGTGTGAAACGTCACTGTTCTCTGCTCCTGATCACAGGGAGCAGAGATCAGTGTTACTGTCACCAGGCAGAACGGGGAGATGCTTGTTTACATTAGCATCTTCTCATTCTTCCTCCCTGTGAGGCAATTGCGGCTATCCCCGCGGCGATCGAGTCTGCAGGAACCGCGACCCAACTCACGGAGGTCGCGGCCGGCACGCGTACAATGACACGTGGCAAATTTAAAGGGACGTACAAGTACGCCCATTTGCCCAGCCTTGCCATTCTGCCAACGTACATCTATGTGCACCGGTCAGGAACCGGGTAAAAGTCCTCCTTTACTCTAAAACCCCTAACTAAAATCTAGTGGAACCAATTGCCTTCAGAAGTCACCTAATTAGTAAATAGAGTCCACCTGTGTGTAATCTCAGTATAAATACAGCTGTTCTGTGAAGCCCTCAGAGGTTTGTTGGAGAACCTTAGTGAACAAACAGCATCATGAAGGCCAAGGAACACACCAGACAGGTCAGGGATAAAGTTGTGGAGAGGTATAAAGCAGGGTTAGGTTATAAAACATTATCGCAAGCTTTGACCATCTCACCAAGACATGGCCGTCCACCTAAACTGACCGGCCGGGCAAGGAGAGCATTCATCAGAGAAGAGCCAAGAGGTCCATGGTAACTCTGGAGGAGCTGCAGAGATCCACAGCTCTTTACCAAGATCGGGTCATGCTGTCATTGCTATGTCATATTTGTCTTGCTTCATAACATAAATACATGTTAAAAAACCCAGTGGGCATGGATGGTGGGCTGCTTCGGTGGTACAATGGGCCACTCGACTGGACTTGCCCCCCAGGCTTAAGGCTGCCAGCCCTCCCCTGACTGCACCTGCCCCACAACCACGTGCAATGTATGCAGTTGTGTCATGGTAGTGCGCCATTCATGTTGAGATGTTGAGGAGGTGATACAATTCCTCTCAAATGCTCTCTGAAAAGTTTAGACTCTTACCCAGTCTATTGAAAACAAAACAAAAAAAGTTTTGGCTGGAGATATGTTTATACTTAGCAGCACTAAAGTGACACTAAACATTATCCTTATTTCCAAAATCTACAAAGTGTCCGTGCTATCCTCCACCTGTGCACACTAGCCGTTCACCTTAGGTTATGACCCCCTGCATTACCAGTAGGTCATAACCAGCTGTTCTCCCCAGGGGATGTTACGAGATCAGTGTGGCGCGCTATCCCTCTGTGTCCCCTGTATACACTTATTGGTTCCCAGAGTTTCAGGTGTGCTTAATGAATGATGGCACATAGGATAGGAACAGAACATACATCTAGTGTTCTCTGTTTCACATAATTTAATCCATATACTAAAAAAAGTAATATACTCACATAAAAGTATATACAGTGCCTTGCGAAAGTATTCGGCCCCCTTGACCTTTTCAACCTTTTGCCACATTTCAGGCTTCAAACATAAAGATATAAAATTTTATTTTTTTGTGAAGAATCACCAACAAGTGGGACACAATTGTGAAGTGGAACGAAATCTATTGGATTGTTGAAACTTTTTTAACTAATAAAAAAATGAAAAGTGGGGCGTGCAAAATTATTCGGCCCCCTTGCGTTAATACTTTGTAGAGCCACCTTTTGCTGCGATTACAGCTGCAAGTCGCTTGGGGTATGTCTCTATCAGTTTTGCACATCGAGAGACTGAAATTCTTGCCCATTCTTCCTTGCAAAACAGCTCGAGCTCAGTGAGGTTGGATGGAGAGCGTTTGTGAACAACAGTTTTCAGCTCTTTCCACAGATTCTCGATTGGATTCAGGTCTGGACTTTGACTTGGCCATTCTAACACCTGGATACGTTTATTTGTGAACCATTCCTTTGTAGATTTTGCTGTATGTTTGGGATCATTGTCTTGTTGGAAGATAAATCTCCGTCCCAGTTTCAGGTCTTTTGTAGACTCCAACAGGTTTTCATCCAGAATGGTCCTGTATTTGGCTGCATCCATCTTCCCCTCAATTTTAACCGTCTTCCCTGTCCCTGCTGAAGAAAAGCAGGCCCAAACCATGATGCTGCCACCACCATGTTTGACAGTGGGGATGGTGTGTTGAGGGTGATGAGCTGTGTTGCTTTTACGCCAAACATATCGTTTTGCATTGTGGCCAGAAAAGTTCGATTTTGGTTTCATCGGACCAGAGCCCCTTCTTCCACATGTTTGGTGTGTCTCCCAGGTGGCTTGTGGCAAACTTTAGACGAGACTTTTTATGGATATCTTTGAGAAATGGCTTTCTTCTTGCCACTCTTCCATAAAGGCCAGATTTGTGCAGTGTACAACTGATTGTTGTCCTATGGACAGACTCTCCCACCTCAGCTGTAGTTCTCTGCAGTTCATCCAGAGTGATCATGGGCCTCTTGGCTGCATCTCTGATCAGTCTTCTCCTTGTCTGAGCTGAAAGTTTAGAGGGACAGCCAGGTCTTGGTAGATTTGCAGTGGTCTGATACTCCTTCCATTTCAAAATGATCGCTTGCACAGTGCTCCTTGGGATGTTTAAAGCTTGGGAAATCTTTTTGTATCCAAATCCGGCTTTAAACTTCTCCACAACAGTATTACGGACCTGCCTGGTGTTTTCCTTGGTCTTCATGATGCTCTCTGCACTTTCAACAGAACCCTGAGACTATCACAGAGCAGGTGCATTTATACAGAGACTTGATTACACACAGGTGGATTCTATTTATCACCATCAGTCATTTAGGACAACATTGGATCATTCAGAGATCCTCGCTGAACTTCTGGAGTGAGTTTGCTGCACTGAAAGTAAAGGGGCCGAATAATTTTGCACGCACCACTTTTCAGTTTTTTATTTGCTAAAAAAGTTTAAAATATCCAATAGATTCCGTTCCACTTCACAATTGTGTCCCACTTGTTGGTGATTCTTCACAAAAAATTAAAATTTTATATCTTTATGTTTGAAGCCTGAAATGTGGCAAAAGGTTGAAAAGTTCAAGGGGGCCGAATACTTTCGCAAGGCACTGTACATAAATGTATACATAAAAGTATAAGTAATATACTCACATAAAAGTATATACATAAAAGTATACGTAATATACTCACATAAAAGTAATATTCTCACATAAAGAGCACTTAAGCTGTTGGCTACAGTATATCACCGTAGAACGAGATGGCCACGGGATGACATCAGATGTCAGACTGGGGTGGAGGATAGCACGGGCACTTTGTGGATTTTTTGCCAACACTGTGGGGGAATAGAATCTCTTATGGACTATTTTCAAGAATATATAATGAGTTCACTATAAATCAGACCATGGACATTCTGTACTTACATTTTTGATTTTTTGCAGATTAAAGTGTTTGTTAACCCCCAAAAAATATTGATTTTCGGGTCCCTTAAAGCAGATTACACAGCACAGTGCTTGTGCTGTATAATCTGCCCCCCTCTAAACTGTAAACCTGCCTGAACCTGCCACTTCATGTATCCCCCTCTCTGTACTGACCACAGTGATCAGGGCTGCTGAGCCCTGACCACCGTGGTCAGGGTGCGTGACTTTGTCATATGCAGCCCTGCTCTCAGCTCTCCTCTCTCCCCCTCACTCTTCTCTCTGCCTGTCAGCTCCGTGTCTGTGTGTCTTCATCTCTGCCCCCCCCCGCTCCCTGCCGCTATTAGTATTGTAAAAAATTCTAAATGCTTACTGCCAGCCCCTCTATTATAGCCTGGTATATCACATTGTAGTAGTCTTTTATAAAAACGAGCATTGTAAATACAGATTTAGCACAATCTTCAGGCCGGTCACGTGACTCTGGGACAGTTTCCAGAGCTACTGCAGAGGGAGATCTTGGTCCCTCCTACAGAACCCATCCATCGGAGGTATACAGCAGCCCAGAGTCATGCGAGTCATGTGACTGGCCTGAAGATCTTTCTAAATCGGTATTTACAAGCTGAGTTTTTATAAAAGACTAATGCAGTGTGCTATGCCAGGCTCTAATAGAGGGTCTGGCAGTGTTTGTTATATATGGGTTAACAAACACTTTAAGTATATTTTATTGTTTTAGTAAAGCACAGCGATAGTATTACAAATTTAACCACTTGCCGCCCGCCCTATTGTAAAAGGACGTCCGCAAAGTGGTTGTCAAATCCTGACTGGACATCCCAGGACGTCCTCAGGATTTTGAGCTGCGGCCCCGGGGGAGCGCATCGCGGCGATCGTTGTTGCGGGGTGTCAGTCTGGGCAATAGGCATCACTGATTGGCATGCATTATTGTTTGGCACTGATTGGCATCCATCAATACAAAACAATGCTGCCTATCAGTGCCTATCCGTGCCACCTATCAGTGCCTATCCGTGCCACCTATCAGTGCCCATCCATGCCACCTATCAGTGCCCATCCATGCCACCTATCAGTGCCCATCCATGCCCATCTGTGCCGCCTATCCATGCCAATCTGTGCCAGCTATCAGTGCCAATTTGTGCCACCTATCAGTGCCCATCCGTGTCGCCCATCAGTGCCTCCTATCAGTGCCGCCTATCAGTGATGCCTATCAGTGCCACATGTCAGTGCCCATCAATGCCACCTCAGTGCCACCTCATCAGTGCCGCCTTATCAGTGCCCATCAGTGAAGGAGAAAACGTACTTATTTACAACGTTTTGAAACTGAAACAAAAAAAAACATATTTTTTTTCAAAATTTTCAGTCTTTTTTTATTTGTTTAGCAAAAAATAAAAACCGCAGAGGTGATCAAATACCACCAAAAGAAAGCTCTATTTGTGGGAAAAAAATGATAAAAATTTCATTTGGGTACAGTGTAGCATTACCGCGCAATTGTCATTCAAAATGTGAGAGCGCTGAAAGCTCAAAATTGGTCTGGGCAGGAAGGTGTTTAAGTGCCCAGTATTGAAGTGGTTAAATTGTGGCACATTATGGGGGGTTATTTACGAAAGGCAAATCCACTTTGCACTGCAAGTGCACTTGAAAGTGCAGTCGCTCTAAATCTAAGGGGTAGATCTGAAATGAGTGGAAGCTCTGCTGATTTTATCATCCAATCATGTGCAAGCTAAAATGCTGTTTTTTATTTTCCTTGCATGTCCCCCTCGGATCTACAGTAACTTTACTTCCAAGTGCACTTTCAGTGCACTTGCAGTGTAAAGTGGATTTTCCTTTAGTAAATGACCCCCTATATTTGTACTGTTGCACTTTATTTTTGTTACACAGTGATGTATTAATGAATTGAAGTAGCACTACACTTTTGTGGATTTAGGTAAACAAGAGAGGGTGGCTATGTATCTACATACAATGAAGCCACCCTGTAAAGGTAATCTGATCACATAAGCAAAAAATAAAATAACTTGGCGATTTGGAGGAGGCTTGGACCATAGAGGGTAGTTTTCTAGTTAGAGTAGATGTAAACCCGATTCATGAAGTTTGAGCTGGGCACATCTATCTGCAGTGTTTTTTTATCTCTCTTCAAAGCACTATGTCCCGTAGCTTTGTCCTGCTCCATTTTTTGTTATCAGCCTGATAACTTTTGACAAGCTCTGCGAGAAAGGAGCCTGAAGTGTGTGTCGGGGGAGGTCACTATAAAAAGTTTAGCAGACAGCTAAACTAGTCAAAGGCAACCTCTCCATGTGTGGGGAGGGGGTGTGTACCTTTCCTCCAATCAGTTGTCCCACAGTGTCTAGCAATAATACCCTCCCACAGGGGAATCAGAAAGAGAAAATTCTAACAGGACTTGCAAATTCTAAACAGTATATAAAGGTGAAGACAGCAGATATGCATGTAAAACTTATGTAGGGAGATTTGTTTCATCCCTGTGTATCATCCGATGCTGTTCACTTCACTGGGTATATGTGAGGGTTTACATCCACTTTAAGAGAGTGTACTTTAAAGAGGGAGTAAACCCTGATGTGTTTTACTTCCTCTTTTGCTAGCTGCTGCAGCCTGCAAAAGAAAAGCATAATGGGCTAGTATGCATCGCATACTAGCCCATTATGTGCCACTTACCTGCAAAATAATCCAGCGATGTTCCCTGTGTGGGCAGCGTCTATCTTCTTGCCCTCTTCATTCGGGCCACGGACTCCAGCTCTGTGATTCGCTTGAGCTGCGTGACGTCACCCCCGTGCATGCGCACGGGACCCGCGACTAGCGGCATATGCTAGGGAAGAAATGGCATTTAGCTTTTGTTACAAATTTCTGGCGGACTACAAGTTAAACATCTCCTAAACGGTGCACGTTTAGGAGATATTTCCACTACCTATAGGTAAGCCTTATTTTAGGCTTACATATAGGTAAAAGTAAAAAAAGTGGGTTTACAACCACTTTAAAAGATAGTTTTTTCCTTTTAACCCAGAGTTTAGTGTCACTTTTAAAGTCCATGTATAGCATATTAGTAAAACCATTGCAACTACTTAGTGTATGTAGTTACATTATACCTCCTTTTTTTTAGGATAGTGGGCCTTTGTAAGGATGCAAATGGTAATAGAAATCTCCTGATTTTTATTTATTTTTTTATTATCAAATGAAATTCAAAACTATCCAAAAATAGTAAAAAAAAATCTTTACACTCCATACAAGCTTTGTCCCTGGCTGTGATAGCTAGTCTGGGCTCCCTGTCATCTATCAGTGCCAGCTCACGGACATGTGCGTAAGGGGGGTGACCAAATGCGCAAACCAATAGAGGATAAAAACAATATAAAGAATCAATCAGTAGCAACAACTGCCGCAGCCACCATCAAAGTGTTCACACACCAGCAATAGATAAAAATAGTAAAAAATGTGGCGCTTGCAAATAGGAAACAATATTAATAATAATGAGTGGTAAAAATGTGGCGCTTAGTCCTGAACAGGATGCCAATCCTAGGGGAGACTCCGAAGGATGGTTCCCAAGAAGTGTCTGGAAATTAATATCTTAAACCAAACGTGTATAGCAGCAAAATAATTAAACAGTGCTATACCAATATTCCATAGGAAAATGAATAAATATATAAATTAAATATATAAATTAATAACAAAGTGCATCCAATGGTGAGAATAAAAGTTCAAGTGCGGAAATCAATATCATAAATAAATAGCAAAAATAAATAGCAATATATATATTATGTGCAAATATAGCAAATAAAACCAAGCAAATATTCAGTGAATTAGCCAATATTAGTGTGAAAAATGCGTTATAAAAAATCTGCATGTGCAAAATTAAGCATGTGCAAAAATGCCAATAAATGTGCAAAAAAAGCAAAGCAGCAAAATCAATATTCTACTGAATGTGGTAATCCAAATAAATCAAAGTGATCGTGCTAAAATCAAACGTCCTGTGCACTCCAGATTGCTAGTGCTGACACGGCTCCCATACACAATGCAATCAAATTCTCTGTGTGATGAATCCTCCTAATAGCAATGCAGTCCTCTAGCAGTTAGCAGTGATCTCCTCCATGCATTTTCAATGTGCCAATCCAAGGTGTTTCCCCCAGCCTCTTACCTCTAGGTAAAGAGTAAACAGCCTTTCACTGAGATAGCAATAGATCACCTCCTCATGGACTCCTCGAAGATAGCGTCCTTACCAAACATCTCACAACCTCTCCAAGTGGCCAATGGACATGGGGGCAGAAAGAGGGAAGGACTCCATTGTGCAGCAATTCAAACGATTTTATTAAAATAAAAGTAAACACTTACAGTTGCAGTAAAATGACACAAGCGGTAGTTAGTGAAGTGTGCGATCCCGGCCGAGATCGCACACACAGCGTCACCTGACTCTAGCTCTCCTGACGTGTTGCGTCACGCCCACGTGACTTTTATCACGGACATGGACTTGTTTATATGGACTCCTTGTT
Organism: Lithobates sylvaticus; assembly: GCA_028564925.1. NCBI lineage: Eukaryota > Metazoa > Chordata > Amphibia > Anura > Ranidae > Lithobates > Lithobates sylvaticus. The sequence goes on from CM053027.1 coordinate 576,737,142, forward strand.
AATGTATTTTATCACATCACTTGTTAATAACAATAATTACCATATGGTGAGGGTGCTGTTATTTTTAGGTTTTGTCACAATATATACCATGTTCCACTGGTGATTTCAAACAGCTATTGGAATTTCAAAACATGCAAAGTACAGCTTTTGTTAAAAAAAAAAAGTCTCAGCTGGTAAAAAGGCACAGGAAGCAAGCTATTTGGTGGCAGAAATTATTGCCCAGAAAAAAATCACACAGTTGGTGAGAATCTAATAATGGCAACTTGTAAAATTTTAGTGAGTTAAATGGTAGGAGCAGCTACAGTTAGGGAAATTGAAAAGGTTCCACTCTTAATTAATATGATAAGTTGACATATTGATTACATGCCACATGATGTGAAAGAGGTTTTGTCAGATATCATGTAAAACAATAGCTCCACTATCCAGGTTGATGAGTCCACCAATATCACCAATGCATGCTATTTTGTATCATTTGTACAATTTGAAAATAGTGATACTATTCATGTAAACTTTTTCTGCTGCAAAGAGTTGCCTGAAACAACCAAGGGTCAAGATATATTTAATGTTTTGTCTGCATATATGGAATCAAATGGCCTTGGTCTTGGAAGGATTATGTTGGTATCTGTACTGATAGTGCCCCATCAATGGGTGGCTCTATAAAAGATACTGTTTTATTCCTAGAGATGGGACAATATCAAAGTTCAGATCAAGATCAGTTGAATAAGTCTCTACAAGATTCTGGAGAAAATATCCTGACTTTAAGTGACAAGATACTTGGAGTTAAAATTGAATCTTTGGAAAAGCCCTGTTGCAAATAGAAATCTGGGGATGTGCCCTCTGTTGCTTGGTCTTGGGAGTGAGGAAGGATATTAGTAGGTTTCAAGTCTAATTGCAATCCATCTGGATATATTGCAGAGCAAAATTGACCATTATTTTCCTTCCCTTTAAACACAAATGTATGACTGAGTGAGGGACCCTTTCACCGGGTCTTCTGTTCAGTCAGAGAACTAGGTTTAAAAAGAACAGGAAGAACTTTGTGATCTGCAGTCTGCATCGTACCCTCAAGATAAGTTTTAATGATCTATCCCTGAAAAAAATCATCTGGATTTCAGTCACAGAAGAGAATATTGCCTTTCACAGAAAGGCACTAAATGTTTTCCTGCCATTTTCTACTTCTTACATGTGTGAGCAAACTTGTTTCTTGTTTAACAGGCATCAAGGCATGTATGCGTTCCTTGATCATCTGAGGGCAAATTCTGCTGTGCAAAATATAAGCACATTGTTTCCCTGGAAGCCCAGGTTCTGAATCTAGGGAAGCAACTGTCAACACTAAAAATAATCTCAATCCCAAAGGAGAGCTGGGAATGTACCTGGAAGGTGCCAGCAGGGGCCAGCACAATGGTGGGTGGAGAAAAAGAGGGGCAGGCACCAGAGAAGAGTAGACGAGTGACAATCAGGAAGGGTAAAGGGGAAAGCGTCAAGGAGGCCGATCCTGAGCTGGAACATACCAATAAGTACGCCCCGTTACGTGACATTGGAGAAACCAGTCAGAGACCAGCACTATGGCGGGTGGAGAGAGAGGGGCAGGCACCAGAGAAGAGTAGATGGGTGACAATCAGGAAGGGTAAATGGGAAAGCGTCAAGGAGGCTGATCCTGAGCTGGAACATACCAATAAGTACCAGGGCCGTTTTTTCCATTGGGCATGCTGGGCAGTTGCCCAGGGGCCCCACTTGTCTGGAGGGCCCCATCCAGGGCTGGTCCTCAGTGCTGCAACCAGCCTCGTTTTGGATTTTAGGTGTTTACATGTTTAAAACAGTTTTATTGGCTAGAAAATGACTTAGAACCCCCAAACATTATATATTGTTTATTTTCTAACACCCTAGAGAATAAAATGGCAGTCATTGCAATACTTTTTTTTTACACCGTATTTGCGCAGCGGTTTTGCAAGCGCACTTTTTTTGGAAAAAAAGTCACTTTTTTGAATAAAAAAATAAGACAACAGTAAAATTAGCCCAATTTTTTTTGAATTGTGAAAGATAATGTTACGCCGAGTAAATTGATACCCAACATGTCCTGCTTCAAAATTGCGCCCGCTCGTGGAATGGCGTCAAACTTTTACCCTCAAAAATCTCCATAGGCGACATTTAAAAAATTCTACAGGTTGCATTTTTTGAGTTACAGAGGAGGTCTATGGCTAGAGTTATTGCTCTCACTCTACCGTTCGTGGTGATACATCACATGTGTGGTTTGACTACCATTTTCATATGCGGGCACTGCTCACTTATGCGTTCCCTTCTGCGCGCAAGCTCGTCGGGACGGGGTGTTTTGAAAAAATTTGGGGGGGGTTTTCTTATTTATTTTACTTAATTTTATTATTTTTTACACTGTTTTAAAAAAAAAAATGGATCACTTTTATTCCTATTACAAGGAATGTAAACATCCCTTCTAATAGAAAAAAGCATGACAGGTCCTCTTAAATATGAGATCTGGGGTCAAAAAGTCCTCAGATCTCATATTTGGACTTGAATGCCAAAAAAAAAAAAAAATGTCATTTAAAAAAAATGACATTTGGAAATTCCCCTTTAAGACATATGGGCGGAAGTGACGTTTTGACGTCGCTTCCGCCCTCCTATGGTATAGAGATGAGTGGGGGCCATCTTAGCCTCACTCATCTCTATACACAGGCAGGGAAAGGACCCGATCGCCTCCGCTGCTGCCGACGGCTCCGGTAAGCGTCAGAAGGCATGGGAGAGCGGCGGGAGGGGGGGCAGCTCTCCCGCCACCGATAACGGTGATCTTGCGGCGAACCCGCCACAGAGACCACCATTATCGGAAAGGGGACCGCTCACTGTGAAGAGATGGATACCTCGGTTGTGGCAGCAGCTGCTGTCGTTACCGAGATATCCCTCTTCAAAAAAATGACGTATATATACAGTGAGTGATCGGCAAGTGGTTAAATTGACTGACTGCACTGGTTGCTCACTTCGCCGGCCGGCATCTAGCTAGCAACCAGTGACGTCAATCAGAGGCCGCGACCGCCCCAGCATTCATAGTGCACCGCGGCTGCCCCAGTGGCTAGTGAACAGGCTCTGCCCACCACTGCCATGCCTTGATAGCTGGCGCTGCCTTTCTGCTGTGAGTGACACACTGTACTGCACCAGGCCGGTGGCCTCAAGTAAGTCTAACAATGTCTACTTAAATAAGTTCAAGTTGTGCATCAAACACAGCCACTGTCTGTGCCCCTCAAAAGCGGCCACTGTGCCCATCAAACAGCCACTTTGCCCATTAAACAGCCACTTTGCCCATCGAAGCTGCCACTGTGCCCATCAACGCTGCCACTGTGCCCATCAAAAGCTGCCGTGCCCATCAAAAGCTGCCACCGTGCCCATCAAAGCTGCCACTGTGCCCATCAAACGCTGCCACTGTGCCCATCAAACTCGTGTTGTATTGTTGTGTTAATTTTTAAACACTAATTTTGTTGGAGGTACCAATAAATATAGCCTTATTGATCATTTGCATTTTTATTCTCGTGCATGATCGTGTAGACAGGGCCCCAGTGCAATGTATTGCCCGGGGGCCTATAACGCTCTTAAGATGGCCCTGATAAGTACGCCCCTAGCTGCCAGATGAAGAACTCCTCCAGTGAGAGTGGGGGGAAGCCAAGAGGAAGGAAAGGAAGATTTTTGTGGTAGGGGACTCAATTCTCAGAAGGACAGAGAGGGCAATCTGTCACAAGGACCTGAAGTGCCAAACTGTATGTTGTCTACCAGGCACTTGGGTTTGGCACATCACGGATCTGGTGGACAGATTACTGGGAGGGGCTGGGGAAGACCCAGCTGTCATGGAGCACATTGGCAGCAGAGGAAGATGGAGTGTCCTAAAGAACGATTTTAGGGATTTAGAAGCTAAATTGAGGAATAGGACCTCCAAGGTAGTATTTTCAGAAATACTACTGGTACCTCAAGCCACACCAGAAAGGCAGCGAGAGATTAGGGCAATAAACCAGTGGCTGTGGAGCTGGTGTAGAAAGGAGGGGTTTGGGTTTCTGGAGAACTGGCTGACTTTTCAGTCAGTCACCAGCTCTTTAGAAGGAACGGACTGCATCTAAATGAGAAAGGTGCATATCTGGGAGTGAAGATGGCCGAAAAGTTAGAGGAGCTTTTAAACTAGGCGATGGGTCCAGACATAGAGATAGCCAGTGTGGAACGTATTTCAGTGGGTAGTATTGGAGGCATTAGTTGTAGGTTGGCTAAAACACCTAAACCCATGGTAAGTATAGTACCAGTCCTATTTGTAACCTCAGAACACCCAATAAGGAGATAGTATGCGTCCAGACAAAACTACGAGGCATGTTCACTGATGCCAGGAGTCTGGCAGACAAGATGGGAGAACTAGAGTTGCTACTGTATGAGGAGAAATTAGATTTCATAGGAATTTCAGAGACCTGGTTCAATAGCTCTCATGATTGGCCGGCAACCATTCAAAGGTATTCCATATATCGCAGGGACAGGGAGAGTAAAAAAGGGGGAGGGATATGCCTGTATATCAAAAATGACATACAGGTGAATGTGAGGGATGACATCACTAATTGAGCAAGGGAAGAGGTGAAATCCTTATGGGTAGAGTTACAAAGGGAGGAAACCAAGGCGAAAGTAATACTGGGATTATGCTATAGGCCCACTAACCTGAAGGAGGAAGGGAGGATGGACCTCCTATCACAGTTTGGAATGGCGGCAAGGATGGGAAGAGTCATTATAATGGGGGATTTTAATTATCCAGACATAGACTGGGTGGAAGAAACTGCACATTCATCTAAGGCTCCCCATTTCCTAAATGTCTTACAGGACAATTTCATGGGTCAGATGGTAAATGCACCAACAAGGAACAGTGTGTACCTACTAGACCTACTGATTACTAACAATACAGACTTAATTGCAGAGCATATTAAATAAGGGTATTAGCCAGTGCATCCCAAAGGGTAATACATTTAAAAGAGAAGCCCTTCAAAAAATACAAGGCTGAGGGATCATCATCAGCATTCCAACAATCAAGTTGGCTAAGATAGAACATGAAAGGCACATAGCAGAGGAGAGCAAGAAAAATCCCCCAAAATTCTTTAAGTACATAAATAGTAAAAGAGGGAGGACAGATCATATTGGCCCCATAAAGAATGATGAAGGGATTCTCGTTACAAAGGATAGTTAGATGGTAAAGGTTTTGAATGTAATCTTCTCCTTAGGCTTCACGAGGGAAACGGGGGGCTTCAGTAAGCAAAACTGCAAAGTTTATGCTCATGACACGTCACAGGAAGCACCCCCATGGTTAACATAGGATAAAATCAGAAACAGACTTGAAAAACATAAATAAGTCACTAGGACCAGATGGCTTACACCTGAGGGTCCTTAAGGAGCTCAGTGAAGTAATTGCCAGACCATTGTTCCTAATTTATACGAACAGTCTACTGACTGGTATGGTACCAGCTGATAGGAGAAAAGCCAATGTAGCACCAATCTTTAAAAAGGGACCAAGATATATCCCTGGGAACTACAGACCAGTTAGCCTAACATTAGTATGCAAGCTCTGGGAAGGGATGATAAGGGACTATATACAATATTTTTGTAATGAAAACAGTATCATTAGCAGTAATCAGCATGGATTCATGAAAAATTGTTCTTGCCAAACAAATCTATTAACCTTCTATGAGGAGAACCTTCTAGATGAAGGAAGGCCGGTAAACGTAGTGTATCTGGATTTTGCAAAGTCATTTGATACAGTTCCCCACAAACGTTTACTATACAAGCTAAGGTCTGTTGGCATGGACCAAAGGGTGAGTACCTGGATTGAAAACTGAAAACTGACTACAAGGGCGAGTTCAGAGGGTAGTGATAAATGGGGAGTAGTCAGAATGGTCCAATGTGGAAAGTGGGGTCCCTCAGGGTTGTGTCCTGGAACCAATCCTATTTAATTTATTCATAAATGATCTGGAGGTTGGGATAAACAGCTCAATCTCAGTATTTGCGGACGATACTAAGCTAAGCAGGGCAATAGCTTAACCTTGCAAGAGGATCCTTGCAAGAAGATCAGAACAAATGAATAGGGTGGGCAACTACATGGCAAATGAGGTTTAATGTAGAAAAATGTAAAATAATGCATTTCGGTGGCAAAAACATGAATGCAGTTTACTCACTAGGGGGATAACCTCTGGGGAATCTAGGATGGAAAAGGACCTGGGGGACCTAGCAGACGACAATGGCATGCAATGCCAAGTTGCTGCAAGCAAAGCCGATAGAATATTGGCATGCATTAAAAATGGAATTAACTCCAGGGATAAAATGAAAATGCTTCCACTCTACAAGACTCTGGTCTGGCCTCACCTGGAGTATGCCATCCAGTTCTGGGCTCCAGTCCTCAGGAAGAATGGGGCAAGTAAAGAGAATGGCAACAAATCTAATAAAGGGACTAGAGGATCGTAATTATGAGGAAAGATTACAAGCACTGAACACATTCCCTCTAGAGACGATACGCTTGAGAGGGGATATGATTTCAGTGTACTAATACCATACTGGTGACCCCACAATAGGGATAAAACTTTTCTGCGAAAGGGCATTTAAAAAGACTTGCGGACATTCACTAAAAGTAGAGTAAGATCGATTTAACCGGAAACTGCGTAAAGAGTTCTTTACGGTAAGAGCGGTAAGAATGTGGAATTCTCAGGGGGGGGGGGGGGGGGGGGGGGGTGGAGGGGGAGGCAGGGAGCATAGATCATTTAAAAAAACTATTACATAGGCACCTAAACGACCAAAACATACAGGGATACACAATGTACTATTGATATAAAAGAGCACACACACAGGTTGGACTTGATGGACTTGTGTCTTTTTTTCAACCTTACCAACTATGTAACTATGTATAAGAGCAAGAACCAAAATAATCTAATTTCAGTTGAGGATGAAATTTCGTGTGTGCTTATCTTAAGCCGGACCCAGAATTGAGCATCTGGGCAGAAAACGCATGCCCAAGTTTCACATTGAGACTCCATGCACACTGGAGCTCATAAACGGCCGTTTTTGGAGTTTTGGCATTTTTTTTAAAAGCCCATAAACTCCACTCTGTTATCCTATGTGTCCATGTGACCCCAAAGCACCTTGTCCCCATGTTGATGAGGAAAAGGGCCTCTTCCCGACAACCCTGTACACATGTGCACACTGAAATATTTTGTTTCGGAATTTCGTTTTCATCCGAAAAATACATTTATTTAGTTACTCCCGAAATTTGTTTTTATTTATTTTGTTTTTCGTTAAAAATTGCATTCGTCTGAAAATCCAAATGAATTAAGTCGAATCTGTCATTGAAGGCTTATGGTGTCTGTCGAATGTTAAAAGAAGATTCGACGGAGCAGCTAAACTGTATGACTCTGTATAGTTTAGCTGCAATTCCACCCAATTCCAGCAGCAATCTTTTCTCTCTACGTCGAATCTTTTCTCTCTATATAGAATAATCTTGGACTAATAGAGTTAAGGTTAGGCACATTCGACCACAGGTTCAATGGACACAGATTGTTATTGTCAGCATTGAATCTCCTATCTATATCGAACTGTTGTCACAACGAAAACGAAAATAAATCATTTGTTTATGTCGGATCTTTCGTTTTTCGGATTCTGCACTTTCGTTATCGTTTGTTAAAAAATTCGGACGAAAATGCATTCAGACGAAAACGAATGCACATGTCTACAACCCTGCCTGTTGGTTGTTGGGGTCTGCGGGTGAGGGGCTTATCAGAATTTGGGATCCCCCTTTAATAAGGGGTCCCCCCAGATCACAGCCCCCCATCCTATGTGAATGAGTATGGGGTACATCGTACCCCTACCCATTCACCTGGAAAAAAAGTGTCAAAAATAAAACACTACGCAGGTTTTTAAAGTAATTTTCTGCTCTTTTGCCCGCTCTTTTGCTAGCGGTGGCCCGGTCTTCTCCGTCATCTTCTTCCCTCGGCTCTTCTTCCGATGTTGACACAACGATCTCTCCCGCTGTAATGCCGGGTGTGCGGTGCAACGACTTATATTGGCACTGGCCGTGGTCACCGGGTGATGTCATCCGGTGACTCCACTCCTTATGACGTCACCGCCCCATCATGCCCCGGGGGTAAAGGGGTAAATTGCAATATTTATTCTTTTATTTAATACTATTTATACAATAATTGTTGTTATATCAACAGCTTGCTGATCACACTGATGTTCCAAGCGCTGTAGAACATTTTTTCAGGGGTTCCCTGAGATCTAAAACATTTTACCAAGAGATACTCCAAGTGTCAGGTTTCTGTGATAGTGAGCCCTTGTAAAACGCCAACCTGTGGTTCCCTAGGGCACAGAATCTAAGCCCTAGCCTGCTTCTTCCCCAGGGCCCCCGATGGTGGGGATGGCCCCACAGGTACAGCCAGCTGATGATACGGAGACCACCTGTGTGTGCAGAGTACAGATGGCATGAGACAGAAGAGGTCAGGGCAGGTGGCAGACAAGCACAAACGATAGAGGAAGCTGGGGTCGGTACATGGGGAGCCAGACAAGAAAAACAGACAAGGAGGTGACCCAGGAAGTGACAGAAGGGAAGAGGTTGTAAATCCACAGCAGAGCAGGCAACGCCCATAGTTGAACAGAGAAGCAAGCAGCACATGTGAATGGAATCATAGAGCTAGGAGGCAAGAATTCACAAACAGAAATCTGCAGGCTAAACCATGACAACAAGGTAAAAAGGTTGAGAAACCCTGGTCCAGTAGATAGAAGACTTGGAGCCTGGCACGTCATATGACATTTTACATTTTTTAAAGCAAACGTTGCAATTAACTGTGGAGAAGGACTTAAAAGTTGAATTCCTGTAATAAACCTCCCTAGCTAGCCTATGCCCCCCTTCCTCCCCAACTAGTCGATGAATTAGTAAGAAAGAAAAATCTTAAAGAGGAATGCCCACTAAAAATTTTTTTTTAAAGTTAGCAGCTACAAATACTGCAGCTGCTGACTTTTAATAATCGGACACTTACCTGTCCCAGGGTCCAGAGATGCGGAGGAACGAAGCCCCCCCTCGTTCCCCGCTCCGCTCACGGCGCTGGCATCCTTACTGTGGGCACTCCGTGAGCGGCGCCGTGTGCCGTGATACGACGCTCAGTCATCTGGGAACCGTGACAGGTCCCAGATGACTGTGCGGCGCCAAGGGGAAGTGATGTCAGTGCCGGGCACTGAAGGTGGCAGACTACGAGGGACCCCCTAGCAACAGGCATTTAGAGGTGACACCACTTTAAGCCAAAAGCCCCTCGCTTGTCTAAATCTGCTTTCATGTGACATGCTGGGTCCAAAGTCTTCTATCTCCCTCACTGGGTAAGAAGGTCCTTTTACAGGTGTCCACATCACTGCCTAGTTAAAGAGGATACATCACATTGTCTATCTAGCAATGGAGTCCTCT